>CM016625.1:97558569-98054732 GCA_005393395.2 Gossypium australe
TGCCATCAACACTAGGGTGTTGAACAAGTAATGTTTGACCTTGTCAAAGGTCTTTTGGCATTCCTCATCCCATTCACTTGGGTCATGTTTCTTAAGGAGTCGGAATATGGGGTCACATTTTTCAGTTAGTTGTGAAATAAATTAAGCAATGTAATTTAATCTCTCTAAGAAATCCCAAACCTCCTTTTGGGTATGCGGCGGTGGTAACTCCTGCATAACCCTAACTTTATCCGGGTCAATCTCGATTTTTTTTTTTTCGCTGACTACAAATCCCAACAATTTACCCGACGTGGCCTCGAAAGTGCATTTTGCTGGATTCAACTTTAGCTAGAATTTTCTCAACCTTAAAAACAATTTCCTCAAGTATTTCACATGCTCTTTTTCAGTTCAAATTACTTTATAACAAAATGTTCCTCACATTGTTATGGACATGATCTTCTCCATATATTCATGGTGCATCTTTATCTGGTTATATTCAGAGAAACCGTCTATGAAGGAAAATAATGAATAACCTACTGTGTTGTCCACTAAGGTATTGATGTGGGGCAACAAGAAATTTTCCTTTGTTGGCTTTGTTTAAGTCTTGATAATCAACACATATTCGCACTTTTCCATTTTTCTTAGGGACAGAGACTACATTGGCTACCCACTCTGAATATTTGACCACTTGTAGGAAACCAGTGTCAAATTGTTTCTTGACCTCTTCTTTTATTTTCAACAGGATGTCGGGCCTCATCCTTCGAAGTTTCTACTGAAACGGCTTGTATTCTTCCTTTATTAGAAGCCGGTGTACCACGACATCAGTAATTAGACCAGGTATGTCTTCATAAGACCATGCGAAGACATCTTTGAATTTTTGGAGTAACTCAACGAGGTCTCACCTTGTTTCTGCAGTGATGCAAGTTCCAATTTTCACCTTTTTATTTTTTGTTTATCCTCTGAGCTCACAAATTTCACTAACTCTTTGTGAGGTAAGATATGTTTCTTATCTTGTTTTACCATCTTTAACAAATCAAGAGACAAGTTACAATCCCGATCATCTTCAAAGTCCTAAGGTTCTTCTAGACACATATCCTGCTCAAAAGGAGACTTCGAGTTAACAGCAGCATCGCTCATGTCATTGATATCTGGAGACCTATTATAAGAATAAAAGGAGACCCAAGGAACAAATGAATTTAAGAATGATTAGTTGTGTGGTATAAGTATGAATGAAGGAGATAATGAAGTGTTTGCCAAATGAGACATAAAAATGCATTATTTTCATTGAAATAAAGATAATGGACATGTGTCTTTTTCACAAAAGGATCCCTATTGTTCCCAGGCTTAGAGCAATAGGTATGTTCTGAATATTACTCTGAAATGGTCCTAAAAACTACAGGGATCTTATCTACAGTCCGCTGTTCAGAACACTTATGGCGATGTAGGGACAAATTCCTGATAGGTTTTTTTTTAGTTCCCTCTTCAGTGGCACAAACATCTTTCCCTTCCAAACCCTCGATATCTTCAAAGAATTCCAGCTTTTTGTTATCCATCAGGCTCTGTACAAGAGTTCTAAACTCAACGTACTTTTGGATTTTATTAAACTTATTAATGTACTATTAATGAATGGAAAAGATGCATGCAAAAAGGCGTTGATTCTAGTTTAATTTCATTAGAACAATTTTACTAGAAAACGAGTTTCTTTACATAAAGCGGATACATATACGACATCGCCTTAATACTCAAAGTCTTAACTTTACCAAAAAGCCAAGCTAATTCTCGGCCCAAATCTGAATCTGATTCATATTTCAGGCTCAGAATGTAAGCTTAAATGGCTAGGGTTTACAAATGGTCAATCACTTCTCATACTTGGGCCAAAACTTCGCTCAAAACATGGTCCCTATCTATGACCATATTCTTACGGTCGCATTGTTTTCCACTTTATCAAAAAACCCATTTTCCATGACAAACTATCTATTTAGCAATTGAACACGAATCAACACATTTCCTCTAGGATGAAAATGCAATACAACCACAACCAAAACAAAACAAGTCAGTACACTTTGTATAAAGCTGGAATACAAATTAGAGCAAAGAATAACAATAAAAACGTTTCTTTTTTGTAATTTATTCGGGTAACCGCTAAAGGTCCGATATGGTTCTCCGTAAGGTAGGCTCTTAGGGTTTATTACATGCGGTTTGGTTATAAAGTAAAGGTACCTGAACCAGAATATTCCTCGATCCTCACCCATTATAGGCTCATATGGACAGAGTTCAGTTCAGGGGAATACATTTCCCTATGTTTGTACGGAGGTGAAGACCTCGCGAAAACATATGTACGGATGTATCCCGAAAGCGATCCACTATCCTATATGGAAGTGAAAACCTCATGAAGGAATAGCTTCTCACTCCCACTTAAAAATGGTAAAATGGAACGATTATGCAATGCAATATACGTGAAAACATACAAAGAGAAACTCTCGAACCAATAAAACAGATATATTAGATCGTTATGTGACTCGAAATAAAAATGACAGAACATGAAGGATAAAATGCAATGAAGGGATCGTCAATTTAAACCAATTAATCAATTTTCGACAAAAATACCAAAAAATAATCAACTCGCGGCTTGACTATCTTATTTTGTTCCCAGTGGAGTCGCCAAGCTATCGAAACCTTTTTAGAAATTGACTTTTATTTTAAATCGAGAATGGAGTCACCACCAATCCATTTTATTTGGTGTGATTGGGTCACCTCGAAATTTAATCGAAATTTCCAAAACAATAATTTTTTGCCTACAAAGTCCAAGAAAATGGGTTCGGGAGTTGATTACGTATAAGGAAGGATTAGCACCCTCATAACTCCCAAAATTGGTACCTAGTTGATTACTTAATGTTTTGATATCAAAAATTGGAAATTTGAAGAGAATTTAAAATACGATCCCTCTTTGCATGTTGTTATTTGATTAAAACATTGCTTAACTAAATTAAATTTTACGAAAAAGGTCTTATTTTGAGTTAATCGAGAAGAAAAGATCATGCCCCATAAGTTAAGACAAGATGCTTCGAACCCTCGAAAACTAGAATAATCGCCATTCGATCATTACCTAAATCTTATTTTTTTTAAATAGGATATTTGATTACTTCGGTTCTAGGAAGAAGCCATACTCAGCAAGTTAGGAGCACGACTCCTCGAATCCCAAAAATAATGAACATTGCCTCGGTTTTAAATACTTCTTATACGTTAGGTAAAACGAATGTAACATTTAAAGTGATTTACACTTAATTCATTTGGGCATAATATAAAAATGGATAAATATATTTTAACATGATACATGGCATGGAGATTAGCAAAATAAAGTAAAATAATACTGGGTAAAAAAATGAAATGATGATATTAGAATGATAAATAAATAAAATAAAAAGATAAAATAAAATGCTATGCTAGTAAATAATATTAATACAATTATAATAGTAATAAGAATATCAATTCATAGTGATAATAGCAATAATCATATCGTGGTTATTTCTATAATACTAATATAAATAAATAATAATAATAATAATAATAATAATAATAATAATAATAATAATAATAATAATAATAATAATAACAAACAAAAATGCATCATAACAAAAGGGAAATATAAATAACATAAATTTCGAGTGTTAAAATAAAAGAAATGGTAAATAAAGAGGAAAAATTAAATAAATAAGGGATTAAATTGAAATTTAAACAGAACTTAAAGCATGAATTGTGAAATAAATAAGAAAAAAGGAAAATAAAGGACTAAATTGAAAATATAACAAAATTTAGTGCCTAAAATATAAGGAAATAGAATATAAAAGATTAAATTAAAATGGAATATAAAAGTTCAAGGACTTAGAGGGCAATTAATCCAACCCAGTACACGCATCACTCCCTAGAGGGTCAGCAATCTGAGGACCAAACTGAAAACGAATCTAAATTAAATGGTATAATTACTAAAAAGAAAAAAAAAGCGAAATTAGGACCACATTGCAAAAGGCTCAAAGGTGAAAGGACTAGGGCAAAAATTAGACCCTTCTCACGAAAACATGCGAATCCTAGAGGATCCAGATTGGGTTGTCGGGTCAAGATCAAAACGACGCCATTTTGGGACTTCTGAAGCTAAGTCCAAAACGGCGTCGTTTTGGGAGCCTATATAAATTAAAATTTATTAAAAAAAATTCATTTCAAACCTGTTCAAAAAAAAAATCTTTCTTCTATTTTTTCTCTCAAGCTACCCCTATGTCCGACCATGGGACGGTGGGTCTCTGTCGTGGCCACCAGTCATTGGCAAAGGAGATCGTCGCCTCCGATGGCCGGAGTTCTCCAAAATAGCCCCTTTTAATCCCCTTTTTGAGTGGAATGTAGATTTGGGGTTTAAATCCCTAGAAAATTAACCGATGTTCTGCTGAAGGAAAAGAAACCTTTTGGTTTCTCCCTTTTCTGACGAGGCCCTCAACGGAACCCTAAGGGTTCTGAGGCTTCTCGAGTCGGGGGAAAGGGACTTGCGACGGTTTTAATAGGTAAAAAAGTATTTGCTTGTTTCTTTTTTATTTTTGCTTCGAAATAAAGACAAATAAAAAAGGCTACCTTTTTCTTTTGAACTTTGTTCCTTTTTTTTTGTATTCTCGATTTTCTCTTTTTTTCTATTCGATTGCTTGTTAAAAAAAAATACATGTGTTTGTTATGGCTTTTATAGCCAAATTGATTACCATATTTTACCTTTTTTTTTTTGCTTTTCTGTTTCTGCTTCTGTGTTTTTTCCCCTCTTGCAGGTGGTGGTGGTGGTCAACGACGATGGGGAGCCGCGTCTTTGCCATTTCGGTGAAACGATGGCAGGGGCAGACCTTGGGCAACGTGCCTGCTGACGTGAAGAGGAGCGGCGGCAGCTGGTGAAGTCTTAAGGGATTAAGGTTTTCTTTTTGTTTAAGTTTTGGACTATTGGGCTTTTAGGGTTATTTTGTATTGGGGCTATTATATTTGAAAATGGACTTTTTATTTATTTTTATTTGTTTATTTTTTGTTGGGCCGCACAAAATTGGGAAGAATGATATCAAATTTGATCTGTTTTCCGTTACCAAAGAAATGGAAAAACAAGTATCTGCATTCATATTGATGTTCCTTGCAAAACCCATCTATCCTTCTTTTATGTATATTTCACATGATGTAAATTGAGAGTATTGTTCCACTTGAATTTGGATTTCTTTTTTCTTTTGCATGTCGTTAATTATTTATCCTTTGTGTTGTCAAGATCGGATATGAGTTTGACTTTCTAAGAGAAGCCAATGCTATGGAGAGAATTCGCTATTTCCTATATGAGAATAACATAAAGAACTATGAGTTTTTAAATAACATAAAATGAGGAATGGCTTTTGAGACAAAGGGATTATGGATCTCAGCTCCTTCTGTATTTATGTCGAGTTTTCTTCATGTTTTTGAATAACATAAAGAACTATGAATTTTTGAGTAACATAAAATCAAGGACTATGGTTTTTGAATAACAAAGGACTATGAGTTTTGATTTTTTATCTCACATATGAAAAGAACTAATGTTACTAAAATTTAGTAATTTTTATATAAAATTTGAAGGTTTTTATTTCACCAAAAGATTGCTATAAATAACTTATAATTAATTGTTGTTATCATGTTATTTTAAAGGATAAAATAAAATATAAAAAATCCGCCTTCTATTACAATTGACTATTAAAATAAAATGTTATTAAAGGATTATCATACCATATGTTAAACTCATTTTTATAGTGGCGATTGTGACCTCTTTGTAGTTGAAGAGGTGAGAAGCTAGATTGAAGCAAATATATTAGGCATTGAAATATTCTTGATACTAATATTGTATTAAAAGTATTATTAAATATTATTAACAATTATATATTATTTTATTAAATTGTATATAATAATTATTATGTTAAAATATGATTAAATTATTTATTTTACAAAAATTCTGTTAAGAGTACTTTGTCATTTAAGTCTTTTTCCTTATATTATTACAATATCTATTTCATTCAACCAAATGAAAGAATATTCTATTACAGCTCTGTTCCATTCCATTCAACCAAACAATTGAATTACTGATTACATCTCTATTCCATTATAATTCCATTAAATTACAGTCATATTCCATTACAGTGAACCAAACGTACCCTCAGTTTAAAAGAACATTAGATGTCACCACCCAACCCGTTATGCTGTTTTTTCTTATCTGGAATTGTCATCTTTCGATACCCAAAAGTCCCTCAAAGGTTTTGTGACCCTCAAATTTGCCTCCATATATTCAAACTCAAAACATCACACACAAGAAGATTGCCCATAACAAGTGGATATGAAAGTGCATCTTTGGGTGACAAAAATTTGAGTGACTTGTGGGTACCTAAAGAGAACAAATCTGGATTATGTATCATGCATGATACAACTCGACATGTCCGGGTCAGGTTGTGACATTAGATGCTTGAAATCTGACCTGACTTTCTTCCTAGAGGTGGAAGAGCTTTAAAAATGTAGTCTTTAGTAGCAAATCGGATTCGTTGTGCTTGCACTCACATTGATACACAAATCTTGGTTCTTATTCATTTAGTACCTTCCATTGTGCTAGAATTTAACAAGCTACGAGTTTATTGCTTCTACTGCTTTCTGCTAATCAATATTGATCTGTCCTCTGGTACTTTTTGCCATTTCATTTACTGCAGGACTTGAAATGCTTCGTTTTCTCTCTCATCTCACTCCACTTCGAGATCAACCCTATATGAAGAATGATGAATAATCCTCTGCAATACAAGGGTGTCTCTGGTAAATGTTTTAAGTTAAATGTGGTTGTATGAGTGTTTACAGTGAGTTGGTAACTTGTGAAATCCATGCCTATTATGAAAGCTTTTATTGTTCAAAACAGGTAAAAGTACCATGAAGGCTCTTGTACTAAAAGTTAATTGTATTTTACTCCCTCTATTAAAAAAAAGGCAAATTAGTCACTGTTCGTTAAATAAAAAAGTAAACTGAGTTTTCTAATAAAAACCATCCACTTCCACTATTAAAAACTAGTCCCTATATGTTAGAATGAAGTACAAGTGGCATTCTACGTATAATTATTTGGTTAATCAGTTAATCACACCAATTTTTAAAAGTAAAAATGAATGAAATTTTATTCGAAAGGATCAGTGTAAAGACTAATTACCTATTTTTTGAGTAAATGGAGTAAAATATAATCTGAGTTTTCTTTTTATTACCTCACATATTCCTTGGACTATATAAATATTGGTATAGGAATGAAATCCCTCCAAGTTTGATTATATCAGTACCTAATTACCTACCTGCCGTTAACATCATCCATAAAAGTTTTCAACATCCTAATTTGATGCCCCTTTTTACAACTGGTAATTGGCTTGTCATTCTATCTTTTTATTCATTAGATTCTATAGTTAGGTAAATTGCAAAACTCAACCGAAAGTGTTTCCGTTGATTTTCATGAAAATGCTTTGAAGTAATCTGATTGATTGGAGTATTATTGTTAATACAAGAGGTAGTTTTGAGTGCGTTAAAATGCATTATCTTCTTATTTATAGGTTCGGGTGGGATTAAAAGTAATTTTAAGTATTATGTTAAAAACAAAACAGATATAATCAAAACATGTAATATTTTTTAAGTAAATTATAAATAAAGAGGTAAAAATATGCGGTCCTACTTAACCTTATATCTCCTACAAAATAGAATAGGGTCTGTTAGCTTATAGAAAAGGAATATATTTATGTAGCAGCATATCTTGTTAAATCCATTACATTATTTTTATTCAAAGTTGGCATATTTGCAATATAAATCATTTCAAGCGATACCTTCAAAGAGGAGTATCATGTGATGAAAAAAAAATCAAAGAATATAAGTCTAATCACTCTTCTATATTATACCACCCACTATAATCCTTAACTTTTATGTTTTATTTTAATAATTATAACAGATTTTTACTTGTAATAATAATATTTATAGTTATAAAATATATCATAACATATGATCTAAATTTTTTAAATAAAATTATAATTATTTTGTATAACCATACCTATTATTTATCATTTATTAAATGATATAATTAAATGAAATTTATTTTAATTAAAATATTATTTCAATAAAATCATAAAATTTCATGTGAAAAAATTTATTAAATGAATAGAATTAAATATATCAATCCATTAAGTTCCCTAATTAAATATTTTACTATCAATTTGGAATATCATAAACTTATAAGTTGATTAGTTAAATTTAGTAACTCGTGATAAATTAATTTGATAACTCATTGATTCATTAAACTTATTAAATTTAGGAACTTTATAATTAACCATGTAAAAGAATGTAAAATAAAAAATGTATAAAAACAATAATGTATGCACATTTTATACGTCTTTTAACGTTTTCTTCTTTGATTCTCACTTTTTTTAAACATACTTTCACTTTCTTTATTTGATGGAAGTTCACGATATAAAACCTATGATAAACTTAAAACGATTATTTCCCTATAATAGTATGTTGTTATATGTGTATAACAATCTCTTTATAATATGTAAAATTAGACAGACAATAAAACTATTATAGAAATGATTGATAATAAATGACTATAAAATATTTATGAAATTTTTTATTATTTTAAACTAAAATAAAAACATTTGCTTTTTTTTTTCTAGACAAATCATGGTTATCGGAGCCAATTTTTAATTTTCACCCACAAACCATTTAATACAAGTAAAAGCAAAATATATATAAATTATGATTCGATCTATTGTATCTATGTAAATTTATATATAAAATTTTGATTTGATTCAATTTTTATGACACAATAATACTATTATCAAATTATCACCATTTTACTTTGATATATTATATATAAAAATAATATTAATTTAATATTATATATTTATTTTTTAAAATATATAAAATTAAATTAAAATAAAAATTTCATCTATATATATAAATCATAATTCAATTATCATAATTATAATTACACCAAATCAAATTTTATATATATAAACTATTACAAGGCTTGACGAACCGTACGTACATCCTCTTGAAACTAGGGTTTGGGTTGGGGCAGTGGTGTATTGTATATAGTATATAAGGACATTTGTTCTCTTATTTGGACAAGCGCCGAGACAGAGCAGAGCAGACAGACTAGAAAAGAAGATGGAGCAAACATTCATCATGATCAAGCCTGATGGGGTCCAAAGAGGCCTGGTATTGCTTCTACTTCACTCTTTCTCTTTTCTCCCCCCCCCCTTTTGATTCTTTGATTCTAACTTCACTGCTACAAAAAAGAAAATTTTAAAAAAACAACCTTTGGGTCGTGTTTCACTTTTAAGGACAATTAACTGATTTTCGGTTATCAGTTACTTTAGTTAAGATTTAGTAGATCTAGTAAACAAAAGCAGCATGCTGTTTTTAGTTTTCAACTTAGCTTCACTTACAAAGTATTATCTTAGTCTTATTTTGATTCTTTTGCATGTTCGATTGTGGGTTAAAAATGATATCTTTTTTGGGTGTTTATTGAGGTTCATGTATTTCTTTTCAGGTTGGTGAAATCATTGGCAGATTTGAGAAGAAAGGCTTCTATTTGAAAGGTAAGATCTATCATTTTGCCCTCTTTACTTAAAAAATAGCAAATTAGTTCCTGTATCTTAGATAAAAGAGCAATCTGTCTCGTACCTCCATGATATTTTTGCCTAAATTCCTCTACTTTTGCCCGTGTTTTATATTATCAAGTGTTGGTTTCTTTGGATTTTTGGAGTTGATTTTGGGTACTTTGAGGTATACAGTTTTGAGTGGTATGCAGCTTATCTGACATTGGATGTGCCTAATTTAGGGTTGAAGCTCATCAGTGTGGATCGATCTTTTGCCGAGAAGCACTATGCTGACCTGTCTGCAAAACCCTTCTTTAATGGGCTCGTAGAGTACATTATCTCCGGTCCGGTCGTTGCTATGATTTGGGAAGGTAAGAATGTTGTTACCACAGGTCGCAAGATTATCGGAGCCACAAACCCAGGTGAATCCGCTCCGGGAACAATCCGTGGTGACTTTGCAATTGACATTGGGAGGTATATTTGGTGTCTCCCTTTCTTTACTTCCAATTGTTAGGATACTTGCATGTTATTGACACTTGAGCTAACACTTTTCCATGTGTTGAAATGAATTGGTTTCTGCAGGAATGTGATCCATGGGAGTGATTCCGTCGAGAGTGCAAGGAAGGAAATTGCCCTTTGGTTCCCTGAATGCCCTGTTAACTGGCAGAGCAGCCTTCACCCTTGGATCTACGAGTAGAGATCATTTGGTCGAAGCTATTGGCCGTCATGGCTCTGTCCTGGTTGTTTGTTGTTGTTGTTGTTGTTGCCAGTCTTTTGATATTTATGTTACTATTATAGTTTGAAGTGGTAAAAGCTTTGTAGCATTTTGGGTGTATAGGTTAAGTTGGAGTTGTGTGTGTTGAAAGCTCCTATTACAATGCCACAGTTGAGGTGAACAGTGTTTGAATAATCAAAGCTATTTGAGTGTTTGAAATATATATGTTTTCTTTGCTTTTACAATGCCATTCAATTGCCATCATTATATATACACATATATGTTTATGTGTATAAACTATAAAGCTATATAGATTGAAAAGGTTACACAAAAAACAAGAGTTAATAAAACTTTGAGATAGAAAGGAAGCTTCCTGGTGGCTTAACAATTTTATTGGGCATGGTATGGCACTTGGAACACAAGGATCATGAATGGTAAAACAAGACTTGAAGAATGCAAAATGGTAAATTTAGCTTTTAAAGACTTAAAATGAAAAGTTAAATTTTTAAACATGGTAGTTGGAATAGTAATTCAAGTGAACTGCATGGTTTTCTAAATGTTTTGTTGATATGATACGTAAAATAAATAGTTGATTGCGACCCTAGTTAGTATTTTTATTAAAAATAAAAATAAAATTGATAAAATATATAAATATTGAGGTTAGTATTTTTGTTAAAAATAAAAATAAAAATAATAAAATATATAAATATTGAGGGTTAAATTTATTGTTATATAAAATTTGTTTTTGAAAGAATGTCCTAGACATGGGTGGATGGATATGAGAATTGGGCTAATGCAACAGGCCCTTAAACTACCACTCTATCTGCTGCTATTCCTAGCCTGTGTAATCAGTGCAAACAAATTTATCCATCTCCAGAATATGCAATCACCATGTTTCCACCTCTACAAGAATTCTTATTTAGGTTTTCTCTTTCACCGACCATATTCTCAAAACCTGTTCTCCTCCTCCTCCTCCTCCCTGTCTCTTGCTTCGAAGTTTCCTGAAAGACTTGTAATAACCCAAAGCCAGAATCAACCCAACGACAGCCATAACAAGACAAACCCGAAAGGGAAGGTGACAGTAAAGGGAAAGAAAGAGAATGTTTGGAGCATTGACAACGACATGGCCAAAGCTGAGAAAGAGAATGACAAAGGAAATACAAAACAGAGGAGGAGGAAGAAAGGTAAGAAAGTGGTTAAAGGCAGAAAGAACAAGATTGGTCGAGTTTTGGTCTCTGGTTCTATGTTAATGGAAGTTGAAACTGTTCTACAAACTCGGGTATTTTTATTAATTGCTCTTTATATTTATGTCTATTTGGGATTATTTGTTATGAATTTTTTTTGGATATTAATTTGAGCCATAAACTAACTGGAAAAGGGTTACAATTACAGTATTTGGTGTTATGCTACTGGATTTTGTTTCAAAATTTTAGCTTGTTTTGAGGTTCTTTTATGGAAGTTCTTCACTTTTCTTTTAGTTGCTTTGTAAATTTTCAAGTTTACAATTTGCTTGATATAATAAAAAAAGAAGAGGTTTTTTTTTTTTTTTTTTTTGTAGTTTTCTTGGGTTCCATAGGAATATATATACACACACGCATACTAGTTTCATGTTTGCTAAAGAACTTGAGCTTTGATAGCTCTTAGAATGGGGGAAATGGTTTCTAAATGTTCAGTGAAAATGGATTTATTTGATTTAGTTGTTTGTTTCTTTGATTCTTATGTCTTGTTTTAGGAACCTGTAATAAAACCAGCATGGAACACATTTGCTAGTAGTGTGAGTGGGATATGGAAGGGGGTTGGAGCTGTATTTTCACCTATTACTGCTGAAATGGAGCCGATTGAAGTCGGGAGCAGGAATGAGTACCTATATGACTGCTACATGCTTACTCGTGTTGAGGCGGTTCTACCTCCTTCTGGAAAGACATCTGAAATCCATAGGAAGATAAATTGGGTGACTTTGAACCCACACGGTGAAGTTTCAGAACATGTCGGTGTCGGAGTTGGAAACAAGGAAGAGTTCGGGGTCGAGAAACCAACTTTACCTCCGAAAGGCAATGGCGGTACAATGAGTCATGTTTTGCCTAGATTTGGGTCTTTTGACTTGACAACTAGTGATGTTATGGAAGATGATGTCATGGGGATTGAACCCGGTCTCGTTTTCTTTGAGGTATGGAACGAAATGAGTGACCTTCATGTTAAGAAAATGATGTATTTGACCTGTTTTCATTGTTTTTGTTGATTACTGGCATCTCTTACTTGTTGGTCTAATCGATAACTCGCAGGATGGATCGTATTCCAGGGGGCCGCTTGATATTCCTGTTGGTGAAGTTGATGACTCTAATTATTACCTTTCTCCAACTTTTAAATTTGAACAAGTAAGTTTTGCATGGCGTGTTGTTTTCTTTAAGCAATTACGGCAAATTGACATCATAGTATTTTTGCTGTCATGAAATTTTAATGGCAACAATCGGCATACGTTATTCAAGCCTGTTCCGTAAACTGATTAACTGAAAGACATCTAATATTTATTTGTCTGTAAACTGAATTGTGTCTACGTTCATTCAAGCCTGTTCTGTTGTGCAGTGTTTGGTCAAAGGTTGTCACAAAAGACTCCGTATCGTTCATACGATAGAGTTTGGTAATGGGGGTTCCGATGTACAGATAATGAGAGTTGCTACCTATGAAGAAGAGTGGGTGAGTCCCGCAAAAATTCAACTTGAAAGGTATTCTGTTTCAATCCGTATTTACATGTTCGATAATTCTTTTGCATGATATCCGCGATGAAACTTATTTCATGATATTATATGTAGCGTGAGTGATCCGGAGTTTGATCTGAAGCCATTTTCTCAACGGAAAAGAACCCGACCATCAGAGCTTGTAGGGCCATGGAAGGTGTTTGAAGTTAGTGCCACTCCTATATATGGTGATGAGACAGTAGCTGCAGAAAGCAACAGTGCCCCGTACGTGTACCTTTGCACCGAAACCATAAAGAAGAGGAGCTTGCCGGAGAGTTCAGTGTACTTTAGAGAAGAAGAGGTGCTAGACATGCAGGATGTTACGGTTCTTTGGCTACCTGGCGGTGTTACAAGTTATGTGGATGTAAGTAACGATGGCACTCTTACTATCGGAGTCGGATGGTACTCAGATGAGGGAATCAACCTTGTTATGGAGCGAGATTATGGCATCGATGGGAAGTTGAAGGAAGTTAGATGGAAATCAGAGGTCAAGAGACGCTGGTCTCATCCAGTTTCTTAGTAAATTTATTACTTTTCGTAATGCTAACTTCTCAACAGCAAATGGTTATATGTATTGCAAGCTACTTGTTTGAATAAAATGAGATAATGCTAGAAGCTTTGTCATCTTGATGGATCACATTCCTTAAGATGGTTAATGTTGCACCAGGCCTGTCAATTAAAACTATCCAAACTAAAAAAATATTCTAGTTGAACATGGAACGGAAAATGGCCTAAACCCGAAATGATTGATAGGCAAACTCAAAATGACTTGAAAAATGTTAAAATCTAGGTCCATGTTTTGAACAAAAATATATATAATGAGCTAGAAACTTGCATGACCCAATAAGCCCCATATATTTTACTTTTTACCTAATGGGCCATTGCTAGATAATAGATTGAAATGTCAAAATGGGCCATGCAATGTTAATAAAAACCTTAAACAAATATTTTTTTTTTGAAAATTCTGATCATATCATTTTTTTTTTTTTACACAATGCTTAAATTACTCATAGCTCCTCCCAACCTATAAATAGGAGGATAATGTGTTTCAACGCACTTGAACCCACATACCCTTATATTAACATCAATGTCCGTAATAATCAAACTAAGACTTAATCGATAAACCTTACACAAACACTTGAAAAAGAGAAAATAAAGTAGGTGAAGATTGTTAAGTTTTACCTGTATAAGTAACAAAGGGGGTTCAAAATTCAAAACCCATTTTATAAAAACAAACCAAATTGAAGAAAGAAGGAAAAGGAGACATAAAAGGGATCCACCAAATATCAACCCATCATGATTGGAAGACTTTAGAATATTTGATTGAAATGCTATGATTATTGCATGGAATTCAGCATACATATTGCCTTTAGCTACTTCCTCTCTTATTGCTTCAATTTCTAATCCTGTCATTACACTTTTGAATCTTCAATGTTGAAATCATTTACATGTCGGTTCCTTTGCTTTTTTTTTTTTCTTTCAATCTTTTCTCCTTTGTTGAAAAATTTGCTTTAACTTAATATATTGAGGATACTCAAAGTTTTAATTGTGATTATATATAATAAGGATGATGAATGACATTCGTCTCAAAAAATGATAAAATTGTACTTAAACAGCTTTCAAAATTATGAAATGGGTTAAATTGTTATTTGGGGATATGAACTAGGCAACAACTCTAATATTGGGCTTGAATTTTTTTGTCCAAGTTAGTCCACGAACTTGACCGTTGTTCTAATATTAGAGCTTGAACTTTAGGATTTTCAATGAAATATCAAAAACTAACTAAGTTCATGCCCCAATGTGAGAAGAATTACCAAGTTCAAGGACTAACTTGAACAAAAAAATAAAATAAAATTAGACCTTAGTGTGAGAACAATTGTCAAGTTAAAGAATTAACTTAGACAAATAATATTCAGATCTCAATATATGAGAATAATCGTCAAATTCAAACCCAAAAAATGATTTAACCCTCAACACAATGGTAATTTGGACTCCGAAAAATATTTAATTTAGATTTTGGCCTCTCTTTTAGTGAAAGTTTGTAAGGAAGGACGAAATGTTTACTTTGGAAATCGACAATGGCATAGAGATATCCATTTTATCTCTAATTCATTGTGTCTTGCTCAAGTCCTTTTCAATTAGTCTTATCTAATTTTGATGTTACTATCAAAGAGTGTAATGTTGGACATGTGTTGTTATCTTAGAAATGAAAACTTGGAACAATTTCCAACTGTTTGATTAATTCAGAGAGAGACTATCTGCAAGTTGTTGTTTGCAAAACAAGAAATATAGTTTCACGCTTTGGTTGAAGTTTATGGCTTCGCATGGTCTGTTTTCTGGTTGGGGTTTCACAGTGTGTTGTAAGCTTTTTGTGCCTTTGCCTTTCTTCCACTCACTCTTCTTTCCTTGTCTTTTGTTGTTTTAACACGGTAAGAAACTGCTCTTCTGCTTGTCTAAGCATGACTGTTTTCTGTCAAATTGAGTCTTTTAACTTGATCTCAGTGTAAGAGGACATGGATTCGAATCTGTTGAAACGTATTATTCTCCTATTTAAGGCTTGGAGAGGAGTTATGAATATTTAAAAATTCCTTGCCTCCCTCCCAAAAAATAATAAATTATTATTTTAATCCCTTGAATTTTTTAAATTATATAGTAAAAATACAACTTCGCCCCAACAATGAAAAATTTTCAGTCTAACCCATTTAAAATTCTATAAATTAATTTTGATCCCCTAAAGATAAACTTTTAACTCCGTCATTACAATCCATTTTTACTGTTAAAAATTAGTTTTTATACCTTAGAATGGGATACATGTGGAGTTATTCCATCAGTCATATTATTTTTACCGGTAAAAATGAATAAAAATTTTAACAGAAAAGATCAACTTACTCTTTAATATTCTAAGCATATATAGTTTAAAATGCAATAATCAGTGGGAAAAAGTCATCAACAGTCATAGTTTTGCTTAAGCAAAAATGTTTAACAGATTATTCCCTTTTGAATTTGTCATAAACTATTGATCTTAAGCCACTTTGCACTTTTAATAGCTTTATCTATTTAAATTGGATGGAAAAAGAAGTTGAAATCACCATTGTACGACATTATCCTCCAACAAGGGTTTGCAGTCACTAAATGGTGGTACAATTGGTTCACAGTAGCTAACTGGCTGAAGCATGATATGACTAAGCAACAGGGTATATGCCTCCTTTGTAGTTACTCCATTTTCACCTTTTAACACCATTTTCTAAACTAAACCCTTTAAAATGTACTGGGGTTAATTCTTATCTAAGTTTTTATTTGGATTTTCTATATTGATAAATTTTAGTGGTAAACATTTACAATTTTAATGATTAGATTGAAATTTTTTTAAAAACTTTTTAAGTATAAGAACTAAATATCAAATTTTGTCAAAGTAAAGGGGCTGACTCCATATTTTAATCTAAATACTAGCGTGTTTTATATACATGGATTAAATTGGAAGCATATGTATATTAAAAAAAAGCACTCGTTAAATTTATTGTAATTGTCAATTTTTTTAACACGTAAAATCACATTTATCTATGTGGTAAGTACAGAATCTATAGATACATTTACAATTTGATTTGCGGACCACGATTTAATGAGTAAATTAATTGGAAGGATCAAATGAAGATAATTCAGAGGCAGAGCCTCTTTCATATCTTCCTAGGAGAAAGAACAGGGAACATAAAAGATATGGTTTGAACCGACCAACTGCAATAGCCGCATATAATATTCTCCATGATTCCTTATACTTGTATTTCACTTCACAGTATCCTATTTTTTCTCTTCTTTTTGCTTTTTTAGCCAAAACCCTGAAATGAAGTCTGAAAAGAATATTAAATCTCAGCTTAGCTTTTGGGGGAATATGCCTATTTTCATAATATTGTGAGAAAAAAGGGAATAAATTTGGGTGAAAATTAAGTAGACATTCCATGTTGAAGTAAGAAAATGATCAGACGCTTTTACAATAATGAAGCAAGATGGATTGGGGTTAGTGGTAAATGTCAGTTGCAACTTTTAGGACAAGATCTAAATGAAGCTACTGTTTATGGAGTAGTTGATTGTTGGTGTTGTGGAGGGAGTTGAGAGGGTGTTTTCAAGGGTAGAAAGTGAAAGGAAATTAAGGGACTGTGGGTGAAGTAACAAGTGGTGAAAGTGAGTGGAAAAGGGTGATGATAGTTTTATGTTTGGGCAGGGTGAAGGAGGGGTGTGGTGTGGTGTCCGAGTGGACATGTTTTTTTTGTTTTTGTTTTTGCATTTTGGTAATATTGGAAGCTGATTTGAAAGGCTCCATCGTTTTCCATCTTTCAACTGCAATTTGGGACATTTCTTTTGACATGGATGGAAGTTTTGATGTACCCCACCACTCATTGCCTCCATGACTTTTTTTTTTATTATTTCTTTTTTGAAATTTTAAGTCTTTTATATTTATTTTACTATCCATGAATATATATATATATATATATATTTTGAAATTCTAAGTCTTTTTTATATTTATTTTACTATCCATGAATATATATATATTTTTTGAGATCTATGATTGTTTGTGATATGGGTTATCAATAAGGAGGAAAAATGGTAGAGAGGAGTGTATGTATTAGGAGAAGGAGAACAAGAGTCTTCTAGGATTGCTATGTAAGGGTTGCTAGGGAAAAAAGCGGATCCTTGGTCCCTCATGCATTCAAGTTAATATAAGGGGTTACTAGTTTGTCGTGTAGTGTCACATAGTTGACAGTATAATATCTTGTATGGTTGTGCGAATTGATCAGGTGACAATGTGTTGCAGGTTAGTTGTCTTTAAGGATTATACTATATGGTTTTGTTATGACATTCTCATCTTTAGAATGGTCCCAGCGAGAGGTGCGTAGTGAGCTGCCTATAAGTTGATTCAAATAGGGTCCACGGAGAGACTGTTCCACAAGAAAAGTTACCTCTAGACCGTTTTTTGTGGAGGATCATTCATGGACTATCTAATAGCATACAATGTGTCTTATTACGCACTCAATCAACTCTTATTGACATGACTCACTTCTCCTTCCCTCTCATTAACCCTATAGTATTACTTCTTTTCAAAAAATAAATGATTAAATATATTTGTGTTGGTTATAACTGCATTTGACACATGAAAAAAATAATGGTAGTGTTCTTTAAAAAAAAAAAAAAAGCTTGTTGTATTGCTTTTTCCCCCTATTACTATGGCAACCTAGACAATATCTATTATATATCTAACAGCAAATGACCTTTGCTTGAAAAAATGAATAAATAATACTTTGAGTGATTAGGAAAACATAATCAAGGCACATTAACCATATATCACTAATTTAATTTGTTTTAATATTGTTAACTTCAGCTTGGTGGACACTAAATTAATTAATTAGGTCAATCGAATTTTATCTCAATTGATACAATTATTATTATAATCATCAGGAAGATGTATGTTTAAGTATGCTTAAATGCATATTTTTCCCGATTTAAGTTTGGAGGCTAATAATCAAATTTGTATAGCTAATTGAGTCTTAGTTCGATTGACATGGGCATTATTATGAATACAGGAGGACGTGAATTTGAGTGTGCTGAAGCGCAATATCCTACTATTTATGAGTTGGAGAGGGGCTATAGGTAATTCTAAACATTATGTTAAAAGGAGCAGATATGATCAGAACCTATAATGAAATTGTTCAAAAAAGATTGTACATAAAAAAAAAAAAAACTAGTTAATAAGTCATTATTGATGACATGATTTACGTGTTACAAAAAAATTATAAATAATCTTAAACGAGAAACATTCATGAAAAGATTAATTTTTATAAACTATAAACTTTCCTCAAAAATAATTTTGTTAATTTACATGTACAATTAAAATATGAAAACCAGTTTATATATTTCTTAGAAATATTCCATGATAAAGATTAAAAGATATACATTGTGAATGAGGATTTGAGGATCAATTGAATGATTTTATTTTTAAAAATATTTATTATAAGATTTACAACATTTTAATTTTGAGACAAAAATGTACCAAAAAAAAGCCTAAATTTTAGTCAATAGTAGAAATGATATATGTTCCCTTCAACCTGCATCTCTCCTACACTTTGCATCAAGTTAAAGAATTTCATAATTATTCTGCAGCTACTTGATAAGTAAAACTCGTAAAAGTATCGTCGAGACTTTTATACATAAAGTTAAATTACATTTTGCTTATTCTACTAAAAAAATGGATAAATTAGTCACTGCGTGTTAGATAAAAGAGCAAACTGATCTTTCTATTAAAAATTTAAACCATTTCTACTGTTAAAAACTGGTTCATGTACGCTTGCATGAAATACACATGACACGCCATATGTCATTGTTTGATTATTTTGCCAGTCATGCCAAACTAATTTTTAACAATACAAATGGATGAAATTTTTACAGAAATTAAGAATCAATTTACTCTTTGATTTAATTTATAGTGACTAATTTACCTATTTGTTTAGTAAAGGAAGCAAAATATAATCTAACTCTTAATACTTAAGCCTACGTGATACTTTTACCAATAACAAAATTACATCATTTAAGAAAAACTACATATATATTTACCGGTAAATAAGACTTAAGAGTCTCCTAGTCTACTATTTGATTTTTTTTCCCCATAGAACAATTTGATCATACTGTGCATGCGAGAGAGAGAGAAAGAGCAATTGCAGTGGAAGTATTGTGCACGCTCAACAAGATGAGAAGGGAATAATTTGCAGGACAAAGTATTCCATCTTACACCGTTTACTAATTGACCTCAATATATATACCGCGCCCCCGTCTGGTGGAATGTGTGGAGCACATATCCATGAACACTATTAGGACCTACCAAGCTGCAACTATTCATATATATATATATATGTGTGTGTAAAGTGAAAAAGGAGAAGAAGGATTTGAGGAGAGCTTCCGATATTTTGTTTGGGGGTTTCAAAAGAGAAATGGAAGGAGAACGGGGAGGAGTCCATAATTATGAGCTACAAGTTTCTTTCTCAACTCCACAACCTATCAACGAATTGGGGTTTGTACAGTTTGAAGAAAACCAGGTTTTGAGTTTATTGGCTCTTGCACACTCTTCTCATCATCATCATCATCATCAAATATCTCAGCCTCTTAATACTACCACCGCCACCACCACCAATTCCACTGCCATGGGCTTCACCACGCATAACAACAACCAGGTAAGTTAGGTTTTAACGGTGCAAATGATGAAGCAACTGGAGGTTTTGCTTATCTTTGTATGTTTTCTTCAGGTAGTAAATACTGAAGATCCCAAAGCTGTAAACGATGAGAACAACTGTCCTAGTAAAGCTAATGATGGGAACAACTCATGGTCTGTATTCTTTTATCTCTTTAAGTACTTACTGATAGAAATTCCCACCAAAACATAGATAGATATGCACGCTTGTCTATAGGTTCTTTTCAAGACCTAAATATCCAAGGAAATCTGATCTGCCCTTATACACATGTATGCATATTAATTGGTCTGAGAAAAGTAGATATTTTTCCAGAATCTATGGGAGATAAATAAGCCCTTACATGGAAGAGGGTGACTCCAGCTTGCTAATGGAGTACTTTTCGTACAGCAGAGACATATATATATATATTAGTGGGCATGGAGAAGTTAGTGTTTGGTCTGAGAAAAGTCTTGATATGCATTGATACCCTAGTCCGCATGCATGTCAGTCCATATAGATCTTACTTTTGTAGTTACATTACTGGGATTTTATCACAGAAAAATGTTAAGTAGGTTTGGAACCTTGGCAGGTGGAGGAGCTCAGCCTCAGAAAAGAGCAAATTGAAGGTAAGGAGAAAGCTTAGAGAACCAAGGTTTTGCTTCCAAACCAGAAGCGATGTTGATGTGCTAGACGATGGTTATAAGTGGAGAAAATATGGGCAGAAGGTTGTGAAAAATAGCCTTCATCCTAGGTACTTTCTTTTTTTCTTCTTCTTAATTTCCTTGTCACTGTGCATGGCAGCATGGGGTAACCTTCGTTTACTGCACTTCCCTATTTATTAATCTAGTTTAAGTAACCTTGGTTATACACCAAAATGCATGAATGGAGGGTTTCTTTAATAACCATTGCAGGTTTAGACAGTTTATGCATCGTCTCCTATAAACATCTTACAACTTGTAAATTTACACAAGTTTTTAGTGTGGTAATAGAATAGTGAGATGATTTTATGTTATCATAGAGGTATGTACTTCAATTAAATGAATCATAGATATTCTAGGGCTAGAATTAAACAGTACTGTTTAGATGCATCTTCAAGTAGATTTGCAGATGCTAAAAAATGGATGAATGTAAATCTATTATAGCTACCTCCTATATTATTAAAAAGAATCAAATAAGAATAGGGTTAACATTTATTGTATTAAAAAAATTATAATAAAGGGGCTAATTTAGACTTTATTATAATTTATAGACTTATTTGATTCTTTTTAATAACATAGGGACTAAATTGATCCATTTAATAATAGAAAAATTAATTTGATCTAATCTCTATAATACAAGGATTTCTTTCATGCTTTAACCCCAAAAAATGTGTCATCAAAATGAGAATATAACCCCATAATTGATTCATGCAGTCACTATTAAAAGGTGATAACTACAGACTCTTTCGTGGAGAATGAATTGTATTAAACTGTAATTTCATCTCACCCTTATCTCTTTCGAATGAGAGAATGAAAAATCAGACTTTTCCTCTTGATTTTTAACACTTTTAGTTGGATTTAAAATTTTTCAAGAGAAAAAAGCTAAAAATAAGGAAGAAAAATAAAAAAGCTAAAAATAAGGAAGAAAAATCTGATTTGTTATTCTTCAATTAAGAAATGATAAGGATTACATGGAATCACAGTTTCATACAATCCTTTATCTTCTTTTGTGTATATATATAATCTTTTCATTAGAATCTATTCCATATTATGAATCTCTTACATTAGGTTTCTTGTTTGAGTTGGTGGGCAGAAGTTATTATCGTTGTACGCACAATAATTGTAGAGTGAAGAAGAGAGTGGAGCGACTGTCGGAGGATTGTCGAATGGTGATAACAACTTACGAAGGTAGACATAACCACACTCCCAGTGATGATTCTAATTCATCTGAGCATGAATGTTTTGCATCTTTCTAAATTTGGAATGTTTTTTTCAAAAAAAACCCAAATAGTAAATATAATGAACATATGTATATATTGTAATATTATCTTCCGACAGCTTTATCCAAATAGTGATCATTTAAGGACATCCGTAGCTTACATGGACATTGTGTCTTTTATTATTAATCCACTTGAAGACAAGAGTAGATCCTTTGGTCTATAATATTTTATAGTATATCTCTCCTTGACGTGTATATATATATATTCTCGATATATGGTATAATGCACTTCGTAGTTGTAAATATTGCTTTCGTACGTATCCACCCATCTATATGGCTAAAGTAAACAAATGAAGAGAATTGAATATATGTTAATGGAAATTAAGGTAGAAAATGTTTTTGTATTAGGAGGTAAACACTTTTATTCAAATAATGGTAAATTAGTCTATGTATGTTAGATAAAAAAGTAGAATGGTCTTTTTTTATTAAATTTTTTATCTTTTTTTAATGCTAAAAACTGATATTGTGTATGTTACACGTAGCATGTCACATGTATTTTATTCCAGTTTTTTAAAAGTAGAAATAGATGAAAGTTTTAGCAAAATAATTGATTTACTCTTAGATTTGACATATATAATCTAACTTACCATTTTTTGAGTTAAAATACAATTCAATTATTAATACAAAGATTTTCGCAATACTTTTACTGAATTTATGCTTGTAAAGCTATCAAATACTTTTTGCGGGGTGGGGTATATGGGTTGTTTTAATTTTCTTGCACTATGGATTTTTTTTAAATGGGCTATTAGGCCCAAATTCAAAGGTGAAACATTTGACTCTTAGGACTTTGTAAATGCATATGCTTGGCAAGGTACACCAAACAGTTAGATGGGAAATCATTGGAGAACATCATAAGTAAAATAAAAATTTTATAATTGTGGATTGAGTTTTATTTTGATTGGTATTGGTAATATTATCAGTGTAAGAGGACATGAGTTCGAGTACACTGAAGTGCATTATCCTCCAATTTAATGGTTGGAAAGGGGGATATAAGTAATTCTAGACATTATATTAAAATTAGCAGATATGATAAGAATTTATGATGAAATTAATGTTAAAAAATCAATAATTATGAAGATACATTTTAATTAAAAAAATGTTGTTTTTAAGGATGGTTTACTTATTCTTAGCTGTCAATAATTAGTTGTGCTTTCTCTTTGACAATGACTTTTCTCTCATTGCTTTGCTCCATCCTTCCTTTTCAAGCCCGTAAGTTAGTAACCTCAATTAATCACATCATTAATGAAGTAAATATCATTTTTCTGAAAAAGTAAATTTATTAATTCATTCAATTAATGAAATTATATAATTCAAAGAGGAAAAAATTAACAAATATTCGTCATAGATGGTGAAGGACAAACTCCATCAACACAACAAAAGTTTTAATCTCAACTTCAATAAAACATTATAATACGTTGACAATTGACTTTGCCACCCACTTTCCAAGAAAAACTACTACTAGTCGGTGGAGTTTTAGTGAACAACAGGCACCGTCATCTGTCCATCGTAACTTATGAAAATAACAAAGATACCCACAAAATAGATCTGTAAACTGAAAAGAAAGAAGACATATGTAGTGAATGAGAAGAAGAAAGAAAGAAATGGTTGATAGGTGAGGAAAATGGCGGGCGATAACCAACCCAAAGGCTGACACCGTCGCTAAGCAAAACAAAAAAGAAAAAATAAACCTTAGAGAAAAAAAAAATTTTAGGGGTTTTAAATATATTTTTTAATCTTAAATAAAATTATTCATCTTTTTCTTTGCTTAATTAATGAGATGTAACAAAATTTGCCATGGAAGAAACAACAGAAACACAAATACAGGCCGTCGGTGATAATAATATTCCGTTTTTAAGAGATTCCTTAAACCCCCAGGCCAGACCCTATAGGCCTATAGCATGTGCAACACCATTTCCATTTTTTATGGATTATATACACTTCGGCTTCTCATCTATGCCCATATTTATTAAAATCTTGCAGTGTGAACGAAAGAAAGAAAGAAAAGGTCACATTCTTAGGCTACAGCACACCAATTGTCGTGCCATGCATTAAGGACGATCCGATAACATGCGGTCTCACCTTATTTTCTCTTTCTATTTTTATTATAATAAATATTAAATTATTTTACTCCCTTCACCTTTTCAAAATTTGAAATTTATAATTTTGATCTAAACACTAGGAGTTAAATTCGTTTGTTTTAACTCAAATACTACTTCTGTACTAGACTTGTTCATGACCCGGATTACCCGTCCAAAATTTGAGAGGATCTGGATAAAAGTATTAGGCTCGAAAAATGAGTTTTGGTAAAAAAAATTAGACCCGTTTAAAATATAGGCTAGGCTCGGGCTTGAACATTCAAAGCCAGAGTCTGGCTCGACCCGCTTTTAAGTTTATAATACTTTAAATTATGTAATTTAAAATATATTAAAAAAAAATATACTAAATATATAATACAAACATTAAAATAATATTAAGATGACTATATAAAAATTTTCAATAAATAGAAAATGTATAAAATTATTAAATATTAAAATAATATAATATACATATTTAAAAAAAACTAAAAATAATATGGGTGGGCTTAAAATGAGTTTAGGTTAGTCTTTTACAAATATGAATGGGTTTAGCTAAAATTTTAAACCCATATTTCAAGTCGAGTTGGGCTTGGGCAAGTATAAAGTATGTTAATATCATGTTTAGGCCCGACCCATGAGCACCACTATTCTGGACGACGCAAATAATAGTTGTTAATCTATTAACTAGACTTTTAGTGTGTCATATGAAAATAACAAGTTGACATGACATTACACATGTGATAATGTGTTTAGCACGTCAGATTTTGAAAATAATATAACTTAATGAATTAACAGTAACCATTTGGTGAGGATTAAAGTTTTAAAATTTTAAAAAATACAATGAACAAAATTGATCAAATTAAAATATAAAGACTAAATCTATAATTTTTGCAAACTACATACATTAATAATATAATTTAACCAAGAATATGAAGATTAGATTTATGTTGTTTTGTGGTACCAATTATATGTGTGGGTCGCAATATGTATATGGAGAATAAAGGGAAAAAAGAAGTCCCACATGGAAAGCACATGGGTTTTTTTTAAAAGGCAGACCACAAGACACCTTTTTTTAGTACTGTTAGTCCAATTGTATGAATTAAAAGCTCTAGAATGTGGGAGTTTACTTAACCAGACATGATTTTCTTCTAACCATAACATGCTTCCAGCTTGGCACTGTCTTATTGACTGTTAAAATGAATGTAATAATATTAGTGGGGCATGCTTGTATCTAGGATGAAGTTAGAAATGTACGTATTTGTACTGCTATTTCAGAAGATTTTGGGGGCAAATTGGATATCATATCATTTTCTTTTTGTTATGGTGTTTGTCATCACCTACTGGAATCGAAGTTCGTTTACATGAACTCACACGTTGTGGGTACACATCATCATGCTAGCGAATTCATGCTTAGGGAACATGTGCTAATCTTAAAATAGGATATGTATTTACATACATAGGGATCTACTTAGGACATCACATCCAAAAACCATATCATATAAATAAGGAAATTAACCTCCTTAAAGAGTCACGAAAATACTCAACACTTCTGTATTCAGCAAAAAAACCAAGTGTACTCAATGAAAATTTATGGGAATATGATTTTGTCTGATATTACATGACAATGGGTCTTGTTCATGTTAAATGTTATTGTATGTGGTTGAATTTTATAGACAAAAATAAATGCAAGATCCCTAATTTAAGTCTAGTTGCCAAACATAACTTAAATGCAGCCCAAAACATTGAAATCTTTAACTTAAAAAAAAAAAAAAAAAACAGAGTAGCATATATAGCCTTATGGACCAAACAGAATAAAAATGCATGTTAGCTATCAATTTATGTAGTTTTCTACAAGATATGCAAAGGATCTTCAAAAAAAAAAAAAAAAAAGCACAATCAAAAACAATTTATTTCCCACATGTACTCACATGATGGGGTATAGCTACAAATTAATTACCGAAAAAAGGGTAAATTATACCTAAGGTTATTAAATTATTAGTAAGTTTACGTTTTAGTCATTCAACTTTAAAAAGTTACAAAATGGTCATTGAACTATTTAAAAGTTCTCCAAATGACGATTCGGCAATCAATACAGTGGATCAGTACCCATCAACGAGTAGAAGAACATATCTTAGATCCAAGTTGATCTGATGGTTAGTGTCAGAGATCGAAGAAGAAAGCTATTTGGATTTTGGTTCACGGATTCGTGATGCTCAAAATTATTTTATAAAAGAAAAACTCAATTGTAAAAGAAAAGAGGAATGAGAGTTTTCGATCGGTGTAGGTGGTGTGAATAGAGAAGATCATATAACAATGATTTTAATAGTTCAATAACCATTTTATAACTTTTTAAAATTAAGTTATCAAAATGTAAATTTATTAATAATTTGATTAAATTTCTTTCGAGGGAAAATGAATTTAATTTTGGGTAAACTATTAAAATAATCAATTTTGTTTACTTCAGAATACATTTTAGTTTTAACAAATGAAAAACATAAAAAAACTACGTTAAAATAAATGAAAAAAAAATGAGGAAAAAAGGGGGAGAAGCAGAAGAGAATGAAAAATAAATAAAAATAAAAAAGAAAGTTAAAAAGAACATAAAAGAAAAAATTAAATTGCTCAAAAATGAAAAAAATATAGGGACCAATTGTAGAATTTAAGCTGAAATTTTCATTTGAAATACTGATTAAATATGTCAGATCAACTTACCGTTACACCGTTAACGGCAATTAATGGCTCAGTATCTAAAATGCTACAACACGATAACGTAAGTGACTAAAACTTAACATTTCAAACAAAAGTGACTAAAATGTAACCTAAGACAAACAAAAATGACTATTTTAATAGTTTACCTTTTAATTTTTATCCCCTCTTGTACAAGTTGAGTTTTTGAAATTTTAATTATTAAATCATTATAACCCCAAAACTCAAAAGACCTTAGAAACCCCCCACCAAATGGAGGATGGGGACATCCATGTCTTAATTATAAAATTCCTAAGGCTACCATTTTCATTTAAAATACCTACCCTTTAACGACCACCCTTACCTGTTTTCTAACATTCAATCCTTTTTGTCCAAAATTTTCAGCTATGGCAGAGTTAGAGAACCCAAGTCTGATGCCAAATCTCATAACATACTTGTCTTGTCTTCTCCAAAAAGTAGCAGAGTCCAACGATGTAAACTGTCGGTTCCAGCCTCAGAAAGTTTCAGTCTTTCATGGTCTAACTCGACCAACTATCTCAATTCAAAGTTATTTGGACAGGATTTATAAGTATGCAAATTGTAGCCCTTCCTGTTTTATCGTTGCATACATTTACCTTGATCGGTTTGCTCAAAAACAACCCACTTTGCCCATCAATTCATTCAATGTTCATCGCCTGCTTATTACAAGTGTCATGGTTGCTGCCAAGTTCATGGATGATATGTAAGTTCTTCGATTTTGGGTTTTCCTTAATTTTTTGGTTTGCTTTTATTGGAACTGTAAACCCATTAAAATTCCCAGAAATTCAAACTAAGTGCAGGCAGGTGAATCCTGGTTTTCATTGTCATATGTTAAGGTATATGTGAGCCAGATTACATTTTGTCTCATTTATTCAAAAACGAGAAAATTAGTCCTTGCATGTTAGATCAAAACGTAAATTAGTTCTCTTAAAAATTTTATCCACTTTAACATAGTGTCATTGTTTAATTATTCTGTCAATTTATCTATTTGCTGTGTTTACTGATTTGGAATAATTTTTGATATTTCAGATATTATAACAATGCTTACTATGCAAAAGTGGGAGGAATCAGCACAACAGAAATGAATTACCTTGAAGTGGATTTTCTATTTGGGTTGGGTTTTCATTTAAATGTAGCCCCCAATACTTTTCACACTTACTTCACTTACCTACAAAGAGAGATCATGTTGCAACCACCACCAAGTAATGCAGAATCATCATTAAGTCTTGATAGGTCATTAAAAGTCCACTTATGTTTCAATGAAGAAGAATCCTCTCATCAAAACCAACAACAACAATTAGCTGTTTAAGGACAGCCTTTGTAGAGGTAGATGTAGAGATAGTGATTTTGTTATAAGCAATTTATGCATCTCCTGTGCACTAAAAACCCACATGTTGGCCTCTCTTTCTTTCTCTTCTTTTATCATTTTGTTTGTGTTGTGGTTTCCTTTTTTGGGTTTTTGAATCTCAAATTGTTTATGTAATGTACAGATGGGAGTTTCTTCTTTACAGTCTGTCTGGGCTATATATCAAAAAGTGACATTATCAATCAATTTCTCCTATTTCTTTTGCTTCATCATTGTGCCCTTTTTTCTTTTTTTTATTCTTTTTAGTGCTGAGGAAATTCCTATATAGCTGTAAATTACATCTTATAATAATCTCATTATACTACTTGATCAACTAACACCTTGGACTTGGATTCTCATATGGAAGTTTCCTTTTTCATTCATGTTAGCTGCTACTTTTGGGATAAAACTAACATGGAAGTACTTGTTCCTATACGATATATTAATATATATCTATATATATTAGATGAAAAAATAAATTGATCATTCTGTTAAAAATTTATCATTTTATATTATAAAAAAATTATCCTTATATGTCAGCATAAAATACACATGATACGTTACGTGTATCATTAACTTACTGAATAAAATATAATTTTTTATTAAGATGTTTATAATGCTTTTATTATCTTCAACCAAGCTAAGATTCTCATAAAAAAACCTTTATTGGAAGGTGGCATTGTGTGTATGACTGGACAGCATTAGGGTAGGGACAGTGCTGTATTGGTGTGGCTACAAATACTGGGTAGAGGATGACAATGTGGTGTATTTGGCACTTGTCATTTATTCATTTTGGAAGGGACATGAGACAAGGAACATGTGCAACCAGATGCAACAACTATGATGGTCCTGCAAATATTAGCTTACAAGATAGATTCAAATATATATATTATATATATACAAAAGAAGAGTGGCAGCTGCTAATAATGTTTTGTATTGGCCGTACACTACAGGTTGAGCTATTAGGCTGCCAAATATTTGTCTGTAATTGTTAGATATGACAAATGTTTCATGTGACTGTCAAAAGATAAGTTTAAAATATTTTAATAATATCTTCCTTTGTATGGAGCAATGATGACATGCTCGTTTGACACAAATTTAAATCGTATTATTACTATCCTCAATCTTTTAATATTGTATAAATAATAATAATTTAATGATATGATGATGTATGTTATATAACTTTGAAACTGGATGCTATTTGTTAAAGTTCCAAAAGAAATTTATAGATGGATCAACATGTAAAAGTTGCAAGATTTTTCTCAATTGGTTTGGGATAGGGTTGGCTGAAATGTGGGAATTGGAACCAAAACATACCCATTTTCATATTAGTTAGCCTAGCTGAGCCCATAGTCGTTCACCCTAATAATATTGGGGCCTTAGCTCAGCAACCGCATAACTTAGCCCAACTGGTCTAGAGCAAGACCAGAGCATTTGCCCATATCTAATATTAAAAATGGGTCTCCTTCACTTTTGTGTCATAAGCTTACCATACATGAAATCAGGTTTCTAGCATTACTCTCAATGAATGGAATAAAGCTCCAGGGAGTGATGGTTATAATGCCAAGTTTTTTCAAGCTAGTGCAATATATATTTTTTGATACTAGAAATCTGCTGGGATCTTTCAATCCTACTGTGCTTCTCAAGGTACTGATTTTAGACTTATTTCTTACTATTCAACTCTTTATAGTGCATTATAAAGATAATTACCAATGGAATGAAAGTCTGTCTGGCTTTTATCATAAATGAGAGCATTTATGGAGAGTAGAATTTAGTTGATAATGTACTTCTTGCATTAATGGTTATGAGAGGAAACATTTATCTTCGAGGTAAGCTATTAAGGTGGATATTAGGAAGGCTTTTAACTCTGTTAATTGGGACTTTATTTTTCAAGTTTTAAAGGTGTTGGGGTTTTTCGATGTGTTCTATCAGTGGATTTAGTAACTATTAATGGTGGTTTGATAGAAGATTTTTCTAGGGAAAAGGGTATTAGGCAAGGTGATTCTTTATTTCTTTCCCTTTTCATTATTATAATGAATGTACTACCCCTGGAGCACAAAGTTTTTCAGTATTATCTAGATGTCGAAAGCTTTAATTAACACATCTGTGTTTTGCTGATGATTTGTTGGTTTTTACAAAGGGAACAACTGAGTCTATTGCTGCCATTAGTAATGTTCTTTGACTTCTTTTATAATATTTTTTGGTCCATAAGGGCTAGTGGAGAAAATCACAACTTTAACATTCTTTTGTTTGCTGCCACTTCAACTTTTGCAGTTGGTTATCCTTAGTACTCAAAATTCTCGGTGTAGGGTTATGTTTCTTCCTACCAAGGTTATTAAGAAAGTTACACATTTTCTTTGGAAAGGTTCAGCAAAGGAAGCAAAAGTGAGTTTGGACTGGATATGTCATTCCAAGGCTGAAGGAGGGCTTGGTGATAAAAAACCTATTTCTTTGGAATAAAGTTTGTATGACGCAAAATTCGTGGTTAGGGTGGATGAAAGCAAGGTTCCTTTGGATTGCTTGGGGTTCATCTTTACATTCTTAAAGGTCGTAGTGTGTTGCAAGTCCAAACTCAATCAAGTCATAGTTGAGCATGCAAAGTTCCTTGACATAAGATTATTTGAGGTAATTTTACTATTCCTTGACATACTATTGGTCCATATATCAAACCTAATTTTGATATAACTATTTGTCAAAAGGAGACATTAGCAATTAATTGAAGCCACCTAGGGTAATTGGGTACTACTTTTGGTTTAGTTATGGTCTGATGAAAGGAATTAAAGTTAAAAGCAATCCATGTGGGGGATTAGTTGCAAGTTTAATAATACTAAAAGGAGGTTAGTTCTCACTTAACACCCTTTTACCAATACTTTAAACAAAACCCAAAGAAAAAGACAGATAGCTAAGCTGGAATAATGTTACAGCCATTGACTAAACAAAACTTAGGCAACCCAATGTTAAAGATTATGCTCTGTAACAACATATGTCTCTTACATACGATCTGATGTACAATAGTTACTCCTTTTTGAAGACGATGTTGAAGAGCTGAATCAAACACCGCAGTATAAAAGGCACAGAAGCTGCCGCTATGACGTACCGGAACCTGACCGATTCGTCGGGAGTAACGGCGAAAATCGCCGAACCGTAAGTGACGATCATGGAAACGGTGGCAATAATAATTTCAAAATGGAAAGGGAACCTATGAGTGAGAGAGATGATGACAAGTATGGAAGCAGAGAGAGCGAAGGTATTGGAAATCAAGAAAACATAGTAAGCTGCTGACTGAGATGCATAAATGGCTCTGCCGGCATGGTGTCCGTTGTCGTTATCTTGCCATACGCCGCCAGGAGGGTTGACACCAGCTTGGAAAGTAACGGAAGCTATGAGGGTAGCAACTACTAACATAATGTTACGGACATCACCAGGCTTGTCTCTGCCTTCTTCGTACTGGAAATGCTTGTACCAGCTCTTGCCTGTGCTTAACCGGTTTAACATTTTTGTAGTAAAGTGATGGGAACGACAAGGGAGAAGATAGTTGTGTATATATAGGGGCCACGATGGGATTGAATAGGTCAGTCAACACGGAGGGAAAGGTTTTATATATGGGAGAAAAAGGGAAAGGTTCTCCCCCAGAAAAAACTTTCATCCTCCACTCTTGACTTTTTGGATTAAATAATTAATATAAATGAAAGGAACTATTTCCATAAATGAAATATCAAGCTCCTTTCGTCACAATTTCCTGCTTGCTAGTGCTGGCCCAAAGTACTTGCCCCATCCAGTCCTTGAAACAAAGCCAACCCCCACAGCTTGTTTTGAGATTTTAATTAAAATTTTCAAGAGTTTAATAATATTTTTTTTTTCAAAATTTCAAATTTTTTTTTAAAGTATGGATCTATTAGGAATGAAACAAAACCTTGGGGGTGTCGGATATTAGTTTTAAGGATAGTTTGTCCTATAACGTATCAACCTAGTTTTCACGGGCATGAGTGAACCTTCTCATTCGGCTCTTAATAAACCTTATAAGACTCTTATAGGATGTGATAGTTTTCTTTTAAAATATTCCTTAATTTACAACAATAATATTTCTATAAGCCTTTTTAGATTAATTATTCAATTTCTCTTATAATTAATACCAACTTTATATTAATACATGGGTTATCTAAATTAGAAACTCTCCTTCTTTCGTCACCTCCGAACAAGGTAGAGAAATTATTTTATAAATTTTTCTCACCATATCATCTATGGTTCATTTTCAATTATTTAATACTATTTCAGTAATTTTTTTCCATGCCACTGATACATAATGTCGAAACAATTTTTTTTGAAATCGACTTTTATTTTAAAAAATAAAAAAAATAGAATCGCCACCAATCCTTTTTAATTAGGTGTGATTGGATCACCTCAAGCCTCATTAGATTTTATTAAAATAGTAATATTTGGTCTTACAAATTTAGAAAATGGGTTTGGGAGTCGGTTACGTACGAGGAAGGATTAACACTATCATAACACCCAAAATCGGCACCTAATTGATTACTTGATGTCTTAGTGTCGATGATTGAAAATTTAAAGAGAATTTAGAACACGATCCCTCTTTGCATAATGTTATTAAGATATTACTTGACTAAATTAAATTAAATGGAAAAGCCCTTATTTCAAGTTAATCGAGAAGAAAGACTATGCCCCGTGAGTTAGGACACGATACCTTGAATTCTCGAAAACCAGAATAATGGCCATTTGATCACTACCTAAATCTTGCTTTTCATTATTTTAAAAAGGATATTTGATTATTTTGGTTTTAAGAAGAGGCCATACTCCGTAAGTTAGGAGCACGACTCTCCGAATTCCGAAAACAATGAACATTGTCTTGGTTTTAATTATTTCCTAGGCGTTATATAAAATGAGCGTAACCTTTAAAACGATGTGCATTTAGAAAAAATGGATAGTATGTTGTAATATGACACATGGAATGGTGATAGCAAAATAAAATAAAATGACCATGAAAGTAAGAATAAAATGATGATATTAGGATAATAAGTAAAAAATAAAATAAATAAGTACATAAAAAAATACCATGTTGATAAATAATGATAATAATGCAACTATAATAGTAATACGAATATCTTATAACAATAATAGCAATAATCATATCATAATTTTTATCATAATAATAAATAAATAAATAAATAAAATAATGATAACAATAATAACAGGGATAAAACAAAAATAAAACGTATAAATAAAAGGAAACGTAAGTGACATAAATTTTAAGTGTTAAAATAAATGACATAGTAAATAAAGAGGCAAAATTAATCAAGTGAGGGATTAAATTGAAATTTTAACGGAAATTAAGTTATAAATCACAAAATAATTAAAGAAATGGGAAATAAAGGACTAAATTGAAGGTCTAATAAAATCTAATGTCTAAATTAAAAAAAAAGATAAAAAAGGCTGAATTAAAATGCGATGCAAAAGTTCAGGGACTTCGAGGAAAATTAATCCAAACAGTACACGTGTCATTCCCCGAGGGGTCAACGGTATAAGGACTAAATTGAAAGCGAATTAAAATCAAAAGGTATAATTTAAAAAAGAAAAAAAAAAGAAAAATTAGGACCACATTGCAAAAAGCTCAAAAGCGGAAGGACTAGGGCGACAATTAGACCCTTCCCACGAAAACACGCGTATCCCAGGGGATCTGGATCAGGTCGTCGGGTCGGTCCTCAAAACCACGTCGTTTTGGGGCATTTAAGGATGGATGAAACGACATCGTTTTGATGACCCTATTTAAGTCAAAAAAGAAATAATAATAATAAAAATTTCAGACTTTGTCCCATATTCGGCCATAGGGTCGTCGGCGCTCCGTCGTGGCCACTAGTCATCAGCGACTGTGATCGTCGCCTTTGGTGGCCGGAGTTAAAAAAATGCCCCTTTTTTTAATCCATTTGACCCCCCAAAGCTAGATCCGAAGGCTAAGACTTCTAAAAGAGAAAAAAGAAAAAGACGTTCGGCTCTTCGCACCTCACACGTCCCCTTTCGTTGAAGCCTCGAAGAAAACCCTAACAGGTGCGGAAGCATCCGGGGTCAGAGGAGGTCTTCGACAACAATAGGATACGGGACAACCGGTAAAAAAATTCATTTCTTATTTATTGCACTATTTTTTTTTTTTTAAAAATAGAAGATAAAATGGATTACCTTTTAATGTTTTCTTTTTGCTCTTCTGTTTAAAAAAAAACATCTCATCTGTTACAAATCGTTTTTTGTCTTTATAGCTTAAATAAAATACATGATATTATTATTTAGTTTTGTCTTTTCTCTGTTCCTTTTACTTTTGTCTCTCTGTTGTCTTACAGATGATGGTGGCAGAGCTTAACGGCGACGATGGGAGTCGCGCCTTGCCATTTCGGTGAAAGGAGAAAGAGGGACATCGGGCGGCTTGTATGCTAACATGGTGATGGAGCAGAGCCAAAATATCTTAGAGTGGAATTAGGGTTTCTGTTAGTTTAGGATAATTGGGCTATTGGGTATTAGGTTTAACAGATAGGTTGGGCTATTTGGCCAATATATTTTGTAAATGGACTTGGACTTTTTAGTTTTGGTTTTATTTTGTTTGTTTGTCTAGGCAGGATAGAATTATTACAGCTGCCCCCATTACTCGTTGTGTAACGAGAATAGAGCAAAGACTTTTAGAAGGACCAATTTTGTCTAGTTCTGCTGAATCTCGACTTCTTTGGTGCTCCTCTTTTTCAAGTAGCTTATCATTTCCATCCACTAGTTAATCTACTTTATCACATCTGCTTCGCTATAACATCAGGAAGGCAATACTTGGTATCATGGCTTCATCTTGCTCTATTGTAACTTCAATGAGATAAGATTTGTTGTTGTAGCTTCATTCTAACCCACTGCAACGTCAGGGGTATAGGAATTGCAGCTTCAATCTGCTCCACTACAGCTTCAAGGAGATGAGATTTGTAGCTTTAATCTGCTCTATTGCAACTTCAAGGAGATAAGATCTGTAGCTTCAATCTGCTCCATTGCAACTTCAAGTAGATAAGATTCGCCACTGTAGTTTCAATCAACCCACTGCAACTTCAGGGGTATAGAATTTGTAGCTTCATCTTGCTCCACTACAACTTCAAGGAGATAAGATTCACTATGGTAAATTCAATTCGACCTACTGTAACTTCAGAGGTATAGGATTTTTAGCTTCAATCTGCTCCACTGCAACTTCAGGGAGATAAGATTTACTATGGTAGATCCCACCCACTGCAATTTCAGGGGTGCAAGATTTGTAGCTTAAATCTGCTTCATTGCAACTTCAGGGAGATAAGTTTTGCTATGGTGATTTTAATCTGACCCACTGCAACTTCAGGGGTATGGGATTTGTGGTTTCACTGATCTGTTACAACGATATCTGAAGAACATGACCTGTAGAGTCCATTTTATAGGCCTATATTTATGCTAAGTTATTAGGATGTTATGATCAGAATAAATAAAATGCTCCTAACTAAATGTTTATGAAAGATATTTGTATGAATGCAAAATGTCATTTTCGAGAATGATCCCCTTTTTAGTGTCTGAGTTGACATTGCTCGTTGTTCGTCAAGATTCTATCACTGATGTGTTACCATGCCTTCTTTTCCAGATCTGGTATCTTTGATAGGAAACCCGAAGAAGTAATCACAATTTAGATTATTCGTTACCAGATATTTCCAACCTTTAGATTTGGTTAGTTCTAACTAGTGGTCATGTTTCAGGTCCTTGTACTATTTAGAAATGTAATAGTCCAGTTTATACCTTAGTCGGAACAGTGGTTTCGGGACCACAAATCTGAGTCCGTATAATATTTTAATATTATATTCTATGCCATTAATATGTGAATAAGCATGTGGTAAATTTCCGTAAGTGAATTTGTCTGTTTGTGTGTTTAATTTGAGCAAAAGATTGATTTGCATTAAATGTGAAAGTTGCTTGTTATTTGTTAAAGCACTTATGTGTTGTGGCTTTTAAAAGTTATGACCTTATGTGGCAATTAAGCCAATTTTTAATTATAGATAGTGGATGGCTATGTGTAAACATATTATGTTTACATGTGTTTATTTATATGTTATATTAAATATACATGCATATTTATATTTATATTTTATATTAATGCATTATAATAAAAGAAACATGAAAAAGTGGCCATATTTTCATCATTTTCTTCCGAAAATCAAAGAAAGAAAAGAAAGTTTAAAGCTTTGTGTATTCGGCTCGTGTAAGCTTAAATCAAGGTATGTTTTCGGTTGGTTTTCGATAATTTTTACGTTTTTGCAATCGTTGCTTCGAGAGCTACAAAACCCATGTTTTGATTTTGTGAATTGATGATGTTTGTGTGAGATGCCATTGATGATATGTCAAGCTTTTTGATGATTTTAGGTGTTAAATGAAATATTTGAGTTAGATGAACATGTTTTGTTCTTGAAGTTTTAATGAATTTAGCTAAATAGGGCTAAATTGTGAAAATATTATTTTGGAGGGCTAATATGTGAATTTGATGAAATATTTGGACTTATATAGTCCCTATAGAGGTTCAGCCAAGCATGTGTAGGCGTAGATTTTGTGAATTTGATGTTTTGTGAAAAATGGACTAAATTGATAAAATGTGCAAATGTGAGGGCTAAATTGTAAATAGCCCAAAATATGTGTGTATGGATTGAATTGAATAAATTAGCAAATAAAAGGATTAATTTTGAATATGTTTAGATCAAGAACTGAGGAAAACAGAATTAGATCGCAGGAAAGCGAAAGTAACCGAGTAGCCGTTTTCATTTCGATAAACCGAATCCGAGGTAAGTCATTATGCAAATAAACGTACTTGTAGGTTTTTATAATTGTTCATATGATTGATGTTGGGTGTGGACACTTATGAGAAGTTATGCTTATGAATTTCGAGAAAAGTTCGTTATGGTAACTAAGTCCGAGAAGTCCCGTATGAACTTAAGAGTAAATAAGATTAGGTATGTCATGACATAGGTATCTGTTCTGTTGTACCTAGTAAGACCACGTCGGGGACGTTGGCATTGATTTGAGACTCGTGTAAGACCTCGTTGGGGACGTTGGCATCAATATATGTTTTATAAGTAAGACCACGTCGGGGACGTTGGCATCGATATCCGAGTGCATGTAAGACCTCGTCTGGGACGTTGGCATTGCACAACTATTCTGAGCTTTCTGAGGATCTTATTAGATTTTTATTGGTTCAACGGGCAAGTCTGTGATACGAATTATAAATCTGAGCTATGAACAAATATGTGATATTAAATCTGATTCAGGTATGTTGATTATACACTATTGGTGTATATAAGGTAAGTATCTAGGTGATCTTACTATGTTGATATGTATATGGTGAAACTGGCTAATGTGGTCAAAAGTGTGTGAACCAAAGCAAATAAGTGTAGGTTTGTTAAATGAACGATATGTGCCAATGTATTTATTTGCATATAAGTTTTTCATACCAAGTTTATTTGTATTTGACTTACTAAGCTATTGGAAAGCTTACTTTGTGTGCGATTTCTCTGTTCTATAGGTCGTCGAAGCTACTGAAGGCTCGGGACCGTCAAGGATTAACATCACACTACGAAATTCTTTTTGGTACTCTTTTGAATATGTATATAGCTAAATATGGCATGTATAAGCTAGGTCTATGTATATAAGTTGTAAAGTGAAATTAGCCATGTGATTTGGCTAGTTATGTTTTGGTATTATGTTTAAAGGAACATGAGATGTGAAGTTGTTTTGATCTGAGTATGTGCAAGTTTTGTGTTGATAAATGCTTGAATGAATGAGCCATATGATACAAATTTTGATATGAGTTGATGCATATGAAATGGTTAAGTTTTGTGTGAACAGTAGATGATTTTGATTGTGTATGAATTAGGTGTTTTATGTGGGTTTTAATAACCTAAAAATGATGAAAATTGCAGTTTTCACAGGGCCTAGACACATGGGCATGTGCCCAGGCCGTGTGGCCAAGTCAGTAGCTAAAAGATTCGCCTACGGGCTTGTCCCACGGCCGTGTGTAGCAAGTCAGAATCTGCCCACGGGCTGACCACGTCCATGTGATTTCCCCACGGGTAGGCCACACGGGCATGTCCCAAACCACAGGGCATGTGCCCCTATTTTCAAGAAAAAGTTTCTAAAGTTTCTATTTTAGTCTCAAATCATTTCCTAATCATATTTTGGGTCTCGTAGGGCCATATTAGAGTTGTATAGATGAAATTTGAGAAATTTTAAATTGTGCCTCGGGATTATATTCCAATTTACTTGTTTATTTATGTTTAGCTCCGGTAATACTTTGTAACCCTGCTCCGGCGACGGTTTAGGGTTAAGGGGTGTTACATTTGATTGGTCTCAGAGCTACAGTTTAGTTGATTCTCGGACTAACGTAGCATGTCAGAGGCTAGCTATACATGCCATATATCTGAATTGTGATAGTGTGATGAATCCTGATGTATAAAATGTGATTTTCGTATAGTAATGGATCCCGAAAGAGCCGTAGCTGACGACGCAAAAAGTAATACGCCTGCTCCTGTGCAAGGGACAGTGCCTTCTGGTTTAAGACCGGCTACGAGCGGTCAAGAGGGAGAAGCTAAACTCTGTTAACAGAAGCTCCAGTGTTAGTACAACCAGAATCGAGTAAAGAATTTGTTGTGTACAGTGACGCTTCATTAAATGGTCTGGGATGTGTTTTGATGCAGAAAGGCAAAGTTGTAGCTTATGCCTCGAGACAATTGAAGCCTCATAAAAAGAATTATCCGACACACGACCTTGAATTAGCTGCAATTGTGTTTGCACTTAAGATTTAGCGTCATTATCTGTACGGTGAGAAATGTCACATATTTTTAGATCATAAGAGTTTGAAATATTTGATGACTCAAAAAGATTTGAATCTGCGTCAGAGAAGATGGCTTGAGCTGTTGAAATATTACGAGCTTGTGATAGATTATCGTCCGGGTAAAGCAAATATTGTTGCAGATGCGTTGAGTCGAAAATCATTGTTTGCACTATACGCTCTAAATACCCAGTTAGATTTGACTAATCATGGTTTTGTGGTAGCTGAATTAAAAGCCAAACCGTTGTTTGTACAACAAATATGTGATGTTCAGAAGGTTGATAATGAATTATTATTGAAACGGGCTCAATGTGAATTGAATTCTGAATCTGAATTTTGAATTGTGAATGATTGCTTGAAATTTCGAGATCGTATTTGTGTTCCGAGAAATCCATAGTTGATTCAGTTGATTTTGAGTGAAGCACATAATAGTCGTTTATCTGTTCATCCGGGAAGTACTAAAATGTATCATGATTTGAAGCAACACTACTGGTGATCTGGTATGAAACGAGACATTTCTGACTTTGTTTTGAAATGTCTAGTCTGCCAACAGGTGAAAGCTGAACATCAAGTTCCGTCTGGTTTGTTACAACCAATTTTGATTCCGGAGTGGAAATGGGATAGGGTAACGATGGATTTTGTTTCTGGATTGCCTCTGACTCAGAGAAAGAAAGATGCGATTTGGGTCGTAGTTGACCGATTGACGAAATCTGCCCATTTTATTCCGATAAGATCTGACTATTCACTTGAGAGATTAGCTGAGCTATATATTTCTGAGATTGTTAGATTGCACGGGGTGCCACTATCTATTGTGTTAGATAGAGATTCGAGATTCAAGTCGCGGTTCTGGAAGAAATTGTAAGAAGCTTTGGGCACGGAATTATATTTTAGTACAGCTTTTCATCCGTAGACAGATGGTCAATCCGAGAGAATTATTCAGATTCTTGAAGATATGTTAAGATGCTGTGTACTTGAGTTTAATGATTCGTGGGAACAGTATCTGCCCTTGATTGAATTTGCATATAATAATAGTTTTCAGACGAGTATTAAAATGGCACCATATGAAGCTTTGTACGGACATAAATGTCGTACACCTCTATATTGGACTGAACTCAGTGAGAATAAGTTATACGGGGTTGATTTGATAAATGATACAGAACAGAAAGTAAAATTGATCCGAGATTGTTTGAAAACAGCATCCGATCGTCAGAAGTCTTATACAGACTTGAAACGAAAAGATATAGAATTTGAGATCGGCGACAAAGTATTTCTGAAGGTGTTACCATGGAAGAAAGTACTCTGTTTCAGACAAAAAAGGCAAGTTAAGTCCGAGATTCATCGGATCGTATGAGATCATTGAACGTGTTGGGCCTGTTGCTTATAGATTAAAATTGCCCAATGAGTTAGAAAAGATACACAACGTATTTCATGTCTCAATGCTTTGTAGATATCGATCTGACCCGTCGCATGTGATTGCTCCATCTGAAATTGAAATCCGATCTGATATGACATATGAAGAGGAACCGATACGTATCCTAGCTCGTGAAGTGAAAGAATTGAGAAACAAGAGAATTCTATTAGTGAAATTATTGTAGAATCGGCACGGAATTGAAAAGACTACGTGGGAGCCTGAGGATTCCATGAAACATCAATATCTGAATCTATTTAATGGTAAGATTTTCGGGGATGAAAATCCCAAAGGGGGGAGAATTGTAACAGTCCGGTTTATACCTTAGTCAGAACAGTGGTTTCGAGACCACAAATCTGAGTCCGTATAATATTTTAATATTATATTCTATGCCATTAATATGTTAATAAGCATGTGGTAAATTTCCGTAAGTGAATTTGTCTATTTGTGTGTTTAATTTGAGCAAAGGATTGATTTGCATTAAATGTGAAAGTTGCTTGTTATTTGTTAAAGCACCTATGTGTTGTGGCTTTTAAAAGTTATGGCCTTATGTGGCAATTAAGCCAATTTTTAATTATAGATAGTAGATGGCTATGTGTAAACATATTATGTTTACATGTGTTTATTTATATGTTATATTAAATATACATGCATTTTTATATTTATATTTTATATTAATGCACTATAATAAAAGAAACATGAAAAAGTGGCCATATTTTCATCATTTTCTTGCCGAAAATCAAAGAAAGAAAAGAAAGTTTAAAGCTTTGTGTATTCGACTCTTGTAAGCTTAAATCAAGGTATGTTTTCGGTTGGTTTTCGATAATTTTTACGTTTTTGCAATCGTTGCTTCGAGAGCTACAAAACCCATGTTTTGATTTTGTGAATTGATGATGTTTGTGTGAGATGCCATTGATGATATGTCAAGCTTTTTGATGATTTTAGGTGTTAAATGAAAGATTTGAGTTAGATGAACATGTTTTGTTCTTGAAGTTTTAATGAATTTAGCTAAATAGGGTTAAATTGTGAAAATATTATTTTGGAGGGCTAATATGTGAATTTGATAAAATATTTGGACTTATATAGTCCCTATAGAGGTTCGGCCAAGCATGTGTATGTGTAGATTTTGTGAATTTGATGTTTTGTGAAAAATGGACTAAATTGATAAAATGTGCAAATGTGAGGGCTAAATTGTAAATAGCCCAAAATATGTGTGTATGGATTGAATTGAATAAATTAGCAAATAAAAGGATTAATTTTGAATATGTTTAGATCAAGAACCGAGGAAAATAGAATTAGATCGCGGGAAAACGAAAGTAACCGAGTAGCCGTTTTCATGATAAACCGAATCCGAGGTAAGTCATTATGCAAATAAACGTACTTGTAGGTTTTTATAATTGTTCATATGATTGATGTTGAGTATGGATACTTATGAGAAGTTATGCTTATGAATTCCAACAAAAGTTCGTTATGGTAACTAAGTCCGAGAAGTCCCGTATGAACTTAGGAGTAGATAAGATTAGGTATGTCATGACATAGGTATCTGTTCTGTTGTACCTGGTAAGACCACGTCGGGGACGTTGGCATTGATTTGAGACTCGTGTAAGACCACGTCGGGGACGTTGGCATCGATATATGTTTTATAAGTAAGACCACATCGGGGACGTTGGCATCAATATATGTTTTATAAGTAAGACCACGTCGGGGACGTTGGCATCGATATCCGAGTGCATGTAAGACCTCGTCTGGGACGTTGGCATTGCACAACTATTCTGAGCTTTCTGAGGATCTTATTAGATTTCTATTGGTTCAACAGGCAAGTCTGTGATACGAATTATAAATCCGAGCTATGAATAAATATGTGATATTAAATATGATTCAGGTATGTTGATTATACACTATTGGTGTATATAAGGTAAGTATCTAGGTGATCTTACTATGTTGATATGTATATGGTGAAATTGGCTAATGTGGTCAAAAGTGTATGAACCAAAGCAAATAAGTGTAGGTTTGTTAAATGAACGATATGTGCCAATGTATTTATTTGCATATAAGTTTTTCATACCAAGTTTATTTGTATTTGACTTACTAAGCTATTGGAAAGCTTACTTTGTGTGTGATTTCTCTGTTGTATAGGTCGTCAAAGCTACTGAAGGCTCGGGACCGTCAAGGATTAACATCACACTACGAAACACTTTTTGGTACTATTTTGAATATGTATATAGCTAAATATGGCATGTATAAGCTAGGTCTATGTATATGAGTTGTAAAGTGAAATTAGCTATGTGATTTGGCTAGTTAAGTTTTGGTATTATGTTTAAAGGAACATGAGATGTGAAGTTGTTTTGATGTGAGTATGTGCAAGTTTTGTGTTGATAAATGCTTGAATGAATGAGCCATATGATACAAATTTTGATATGAGTTGATGCATATGAAATGGTTAAGTTTTGTGCGAACAATGGTTGAATTTGATTGTGTATGAATTAGGTGTTTTATGTGGGTTTTAATAACCTAAAAATGATGAAAATTGCAGTTTTCACAGGGCCTAGACACATGGGCGTGTGCCCAGGCCGTGTGGCCAAGTCAGTAGCTAAAAGATTCGCCCACGGGCTAGTCCCACGGCCGTGTGTTGTAACATCCCGAATCGGGGGTTGTTGGAAATTATTTTAATTTCATGTGTTGTTTGAATAAATACCTATGTTAGGGTTGTTATAGGGCCTAGTCATAAACCCGGGATTGGGTCGAGTTTAAGGCTGAAATCCCTTTTTGTTCTGGAGAGGAAAAAGCCAGGTGAGGAGCCTTTAAATAATTGATGGTGCGAATCATGACATAGGAACTGATTTGGTAGGGTGGCTTGAGGCGCTGAGGTGCTCTAGGAGGGAAGGGGTTCGAGCTGCATGAGTCGCTGTGGGGAGTTTTATTTTTGGCATTAAAGGAGCAGGGTGAAGGAGGTTTTAAACAAAATTCTGGTGAAGTTATGGCACGAAAGTTGGCCTGGCCAAGTGGCTTGGGAGCGCTACTTAGGGGCCTTGATGTTAAGGACTCGGGTTCGAGTCACGCCGGGGGTAAGGTATTTTATTTTTTTTTGGTGTTGAAGAGAGGGAAGGCTTAAAGAAAAATGTTGGCGAGTTGTGTCACACAAAAACACCTTGGCCGAGTGGCGAAGGGCGTGACAGGAGGTTTGTGGCTCGAGGGCTCGCGTCCGAGTCCTGATGGGAGCGCCAGGAGTATTTTATTTTGCCTTTGGCAATTAATGCGGGAAGGAGCCAAGGTTTGAGCATTTAAATAAATTTGTGATGCGCTTATATCATAAGATGCGCAGTGGCCGAGTGGCTGGGGCATGGAGAGTGTTTCCCCAGGTCTCGGGTTCGAGACCTGGGGGCAGCAGCATAGGCACTTTGTTTCTTTTTATTAATTGCTGGCGTGTTGAAGTCTGCGCATGGGGGGGCACTCAAACGGCTGAAAAAAAATTTATTTGTTTACTATTCTCCAAGGGCTGCATGAGGGATGGGTTGAACTTTTATTTTTTTTTTATGTTTTTATTTATTAAAGAAAGGAAGCAAGTGATGGGGGAGTGATGGGTAATGTCTTATTATTTTCTTGTTTATTATTTTCAAAGGCCGCATGATGTATAAGGTAAGTTATTTTGTTTATTCTATTGTGTTTTATTATTTTAATGATGGAAGAATGAATAAACAATAAGTTGTTTATTTCAATGGTGTGAAATGGAAGCATGACTTGAGGGAGGTATTGGCCGGCCTTGGAGATTAGCAAAGGAGAGCATGACCAAAAATTGACTCTTTTATTTTCTTTTCTTTCCAATTTTGAATGCTTGGCCGAAAGTGCTTCTCTGGACTTTCTTTCTTCCCAATTGTGATGGCCGAATATGGTGTTTCCTAGAGAGACTTGGCCGAACATTGGTGTTCATTAGGTGAAGCAATCGACAAGGGATTTCAACAACCCATATTCAAGAGGTGGTTTCCGGGTTTTAGTTGATAAAGTAAGGAAAGGTGTTTACAAAGGTTGCCGACACCAAGAAGTACTTTGGATTTTGTTTCTTCTGAGGATCTCAACGAGTCAAACAATAACTTGGGATTTCGGTAAGCTTAGCAATAGTTAAGCATTTTCGGCCAAAGGCCATTCTTAGTATTTTTGAGTAACTGATTTATGCACTATGTTTTTAGGAGGGGACTAATCGGCTAGAAATCAGAAGTTTCGGGTTTTCAATCACGTTGGTTCGTGTTAATAAAGGTTCGGCCTAGGGCCCTATTTTGGTTATGTTACGACCGATCCTTTGGGATTTGTTAGTAAATCAAATGAGACCCCTTAATACTAACCTAAAGTGGCCGAATATAGGTGCAATACGGGATACGGTTCGAGACTTTTGTGATATCGGATAGATTCGCGATTTCTCTTTAGATCTCCGATTAAATAGGTGTGTAAGCTCTTACACACTTTATTAGTATAGATTGTTGTTATGACGATATTTATAACCTCTCATGTAGTAATTTTGCCTTGTGGGCATAAGCTTGGTTTTCGGGTAAGTCCCCTATTACTCGATCTATGATATATGTTGTGTATGCCATTATATGCTGTTAAATGCTATGCTATATACAAATGCATGATATATGGGATCATGATACTTGTTATGTGAGCATGATGATGGTGGGATTGATGAGAGGAAGTAATAATCGTGTCGACGGACACCAGTGGTTTGGTACCACATTTCGTGACTACGGTCACCAGAGGTTTGGCACCTCCAGGGGTTTGGCACATTATAGCGTCTCGTCCCTGTGGATTAATTCCACCGTGGGTTGGCCCCACATTTGAGATTCGGGATCAACGCCAGTGATTTGGTATCACACGATGGGTTGGCCCCATCATTTGATTTGTGACTTCGGGTCACCAGTGGTTTGGCACCACCAGTGGTTTGGCACCACCAGTGGTTTGGCACCACAAGTATTGACGAATACCGTGACTTTAAGTCACCAGTGGTTTGGCACCACCAGTGGTTTGGTACCACACGGGGTAGAAAAAGGAGCACGAGTGGCTAGGTTGGGTTGCATAATTGCATGTCATACTAATATCTTGTGTATGAGTGGTATTTTCGGGTTGGGGATTTACACACTGAGTCTTGGTGACTCACCCCTTCCCGTATTATTTTGTAGGTGAGTAGATCGCGGAGATGGAGCCGGGGAGGACTCGAGGCGGCTATGCTTATTCCGTGGACTTGAAATTTTATTTTGCCCCGTTTTAAGTTTATTATTTACTAAATTTCGATTGGGTTGTAATATGGCCGCTTATTATTTTGGATGTTTAGGTAGTTGTTTTTACTTTATTATATGACTGACGAACTTATGAACTGTTAAGCAAATCGGTTAAAAAGTAACGTTTTCTCAAAATTATACTCGTACTCGGTTTCAAGGATGTTACCATCGGGTAACGGAATTCTCAAAAACTTTGATGGTTCAAAAATTTTAAATGGCCAAATGTTTTCAAAAGAAAAAGGTTTCAACTCAACCGTATTTATCAATAAGTCTCACCTAAGTTTTAGCAAACACCGTTTTAATACTTTAACAATATTTTCAGATTTCCACTGTTAACCCGAATCTTTCAAAAAAAAATGTTTCTACTCCGTGACATACCAGATCCGGTCAAGGCTTGTGGGCCGGGTTTGGGGTGTTACAAATTGGTATCAGAGCCAGGTTCAAAAACTCGGCTGTGAGGGCCCAAGGCCCAAAAATGTTTTTCTTGGTAAGTCTCTGTGAAATATTATGAAAATGGTTTTATTTTAAACAGCATGGCATCGAGTCTCCAGCACCAATCCGCTCGTGTAAGTATTTCTATTCTATGTGTAAATGATTACCTGTAAAAGGGGTAGAAATGGGACGTAGATAGTATGAAAGGTATGTGAACCTTAGGACTAGTTTACCCCAACAATCGCATAAGATTTTTAATTGCCTAATTAGACAAACCTATGACTAAGTCGCCGAGTTAGGGTGTGGTAACCCTTGTGCGCATGTCTAGGATTTGATCCGGAAGAGCTTGGTATTTAAGTAGTCCTAGCAACTCACATCCTCTTCGCGAGAATCCTACCTGGTGCGTAGCTTCGGTTCACCCTAACCGTGAGGACTTGCTCATGGGCTAAACCCTATTATTAAAACCCGAAAGGGAATTAGCCGCGTTTTTATAAAAACTCTAGTTGTAAAGAATTCGCTCGAACTTGTGAGTTTTATATTACAAAATTTTCTTGATTTATGGACATTTTAAAATACCCTTAGTGGTAAATTACAAAAATGCCCCTAGTTCTAAAATTTACTAAGCTACCCCAAAAATTTAACAAAATTTTTCTTATTTTACAAACATACCCAAAATCCTTAATTTGCAAATATCAAAATGCCATGATTTTGGAAATTTACAAAATTACCCCTAATTTGCAAAATTTCCAAAATAACCCCGGTTTTTTAAGAATCTTTACAACACTACCCATTAGAGAACGGATTTTCCAAAAAGGAACCCTCAAAGTTTTGCAACTTTTAAAATGCCTCGGAGTTATTGAAACCTTACAAATTTACCCCGGTTATTACCAAAATACCCCTGTAGGGCAAATTACGAAAATACCCCCGAAATAGAATTTGGACAAAAAGGTGATGGAATATGTGAATGTGTGTCTTTGAATTAGAATAAGAGACTTGAAACTTGTTGATCGAAAGAACAACTTCTATACTTCGTTCATAAAAATTTATTCGCTTATAATCAGTGGAACATTGACTAACTCATAAAACTTTTTAGCTAGATCGCGTATTAAGAAATGAGTTCTAGAGGTCGCAGCCGTCGGGGACGCAGTAGAGGCCGGATGGCCATGTCAGAACCAGTTAGGTCGGGCCAAGGATCGGATAATGAGATACCACCTCCACCACCACCCCCAACTTTTGGTGTTGGACATCTGGATCAGACGGGGGGCGAGTCGGTATCGCAGGCTATGCTGCGTGTTCTAGAGATGATGGCTGGGACCGGTAGAGGTTCAGGAGCTCGGAAGTCTGTATCCTAGCGACTCTGATCCAACGGAGCTGAGGCATTTCGGGGTATATCAGGTGTCGCACCCAGTACGGCCGAATATTGGTTAGAATCGACTGAGAGGATCATGGACGATCTCGATTTAATGAATGAGGAGAAGCTGAAAGGAGCAGTGTCGCTTCTAAAAGATGAGTCATACCAGTGGTGGCTCACGGTTCGGGATGGTGCTACGGCAGATGGCCTTATTTGGGAATACTTCAAAGCTGCTTATCAGAAGAAGTATGTGGGCACCAGCTACACTGATACTCAGAGGAAAGCTTTTCTGGGGTTGGTACAAGGAAATAAGTCGGTATCTGAATATGAGGCAGAATTCTTGAGGCTGAGCCGCTATGCTCGGGGAGTTGTGTCAACTGAGCATGATCGTTGTGTCCGCTTTGAAGACGGACTTAGGGATGATTTAAGGTTGTTGATTGCTCCACAACAGGTGCGTGAGTTTGCTGTTCTGGTAGAGAAGGCTAAGGTAGCCGAAAGGGTCAAGGAGTCTGTGAGACAGAACTATGATAGGAACAAGCAGAAAAGAGGTTTTGGGTCGTCTGGATCGGGTAATAATGCACAAAAAAAGGCTAGGCAGAGTGGGCCGAATCAGGCAGGAAGGCCTATGGCTACTAATCAGAAACCGGCTCAGTGTAATCATTGTGGGAAGTCACATTGGGGAAGTTGTTGGACTGGTGAGAGGGGTTGCTTTGAATGTGGATCTTTGGATCACCGTGTAAGGGATTGTCCTCGGAAGCTAGCTAAGAATCAGCCAGAGGGTCAAAACCGTACTCAGGCTAGAAATGTGGGACCACCGCAGAGGGGTCGTGGTAATAGTAGAGGAGGTAATGGTCCTAATCGGGGTCACGGAATTCCGGGCAGAGATACAGGCAACACAGAGGCAAGGCAGCCTGGGTTAGTCTACGCAGCGAGGCATCGCGAGGAGGGTGACGCACCGGACGTCATCACCGGTACGTTCCTAATTTTTGGTTTTCCATATATTGCATTAATTGATGTGGGTTCGACACATTCATACGTTGCTAGTAGTGTGGTAGAGACTATGAACTTGGACTTTGAGACTGCTTCTAGGGAGATGACTGTAATTAGCCCTCTAGGACACTCTGTGGTAGTGAACAAGCTATATAGAGATATACCCCTAGAACTCCAAGGGGTAGTGTTTGTGGCTGATCTAATGGAACTGCCGTTTGGGGAGTTCGATCTAATTCTTGGAATGGACTGGCTGGTTAAGTATCAGGCAAGATTGGATTGCGCTGCTAAGCGCATGGTTCTAAAGACGGCTAAGGGTGATGAAGTGGTCATGATAGGTAATAGAAGAGATTATCTATCCAATGTGGTGTCTGCCTTGAAGGCTGAGAAAATGGTCAGAAAAGGTTGTGAGGCGTTGTTGGTTCGAATTTGTGCCTTGGAGGCTAAGGAGTCTGCAGTTGAGAAGGTCCGAACTATAGGGGAATTCGCGGATGTGTTTCCAGAAGAACTCCCGGGTTTGCCTCCAGATCGGGAAGTTGAGTTCGGTATAGACTTGTTGCCCGGAACGGCACCTGTGTCTATAGCACCTTACCGAATGGCACCAAAGGAGTTGGTGGAGCTGAAGGCTCAAATTCAGGAGCTCTTGGATAGAGGGTTTATTCGACCAAGTATATCTCCGTGGGGAGCACCTGTGCTGTTTGTCAAGAAGAAAGACGGGTCAATGCGAATGTGTATAGACTATCGATAGTTGAACAAGCTGATGATAAAGAACCGGTATCCCTTACCCAGGATTGATGATTTGTTCGATCAACTTAAGGGTGCATCGGTTTTCTCCAAGATCGACCTTAGGTCGGGGTATCATCAGCTTAAGGTGAAGGAAGCTGATATCCATAAGACTGCATTCCGTGCTCGGTATGGGCACTACAAGTTTCTGGTAATGCCTTTTAGTTTGACGAATGCACCAGCTGCGTTTATGGACTTGATGAACCGGGTCTTCCAACCCTATCTGGATCGGTTCGTCGTGGTGTTTATAGATGGCATATTGGTTTACTCAAAGACGGAAGAGGAGCATGATAGGCATTTGCGTATAGTTCTACAAGTACTGAGGGAGGAGCAGTTGTATGCCAAATTCAGTAAGTGCGAATTTTGGCTTAGGGAGGTGACTTTCTTAGGTCACGTGGTGTCAGCTGAAGGGATTAGAGTGGACCCCCGCAAGGTTGAAGCGGTGTTGGATTGGAAACCGCCTAGGTCAGTGGCAGAAATTCGAAGTTTTCTGAGCCTGGCCGGGTGAAGATTTGTGGAAGGATTCTCTTTAATCGCAGCGCCGTTGACTAAGTTATTAAGAAAAGGAGTCCCATTTGTTTGGTCAGAGAAACAACAAGAAAGTTTTGATAAGCTAAGGAAGATTCTGTTGGAAGCTCCAGTTTTGGTACAGCCTGAGGCAGGGAAGTTGTTCACGGTTTATTGTGATGCGTCCCATACTGGTTTGAGATGTGTGTTGATGCAGCAAGGGAAGGTATTGGCCTATGCATCCCGTCAGCTAAGACCGCATGAGGTTAACTATCCGACTCACGACTTGGAGTTAGCGGCAGTAGTCTTCGCTTTGAAAATATGGAGGCATTACTTGTATGGGGAGAAATCGATAGTCTACACAGATCACAAAAGTTTGAGGTATCTCTTGACTCAGAAGGACTTAAATTTGAGGAAGCGCTGATGGATTGAACTGTTGAAGGACTACGACTGTTCAATTGAGTACCATCCAGGCAAGGCTAACGTGGTGGTTGATGCGTTGAGCCGGAAGGTCGTGACAGACTTAAGGGCGATGTTTGCTCATCTCAGTCTATACGACGATGGAAGTCTTTTGGCAGAGCTGCAAGTTAAGCCAACTTGGATCGAGGAGATTAAGGAAAAGCAATTAGGGGATGACAGTTTAAACGCGCGGAAGTTGCAAGTTCAAGATGGTGGTTTGGAAGGGTATAGTTTGACTGGTGATGGTATGTTGTGTTTTCAAGGGCGGCCTTGTATGCCGAAGGATGTGGAATTGAGGCAAAGAATTCTTCAGGATGCACATAGCAGCCCATACGCTATGCATCCTGGAGGTAGCAAGATGTATGGAGATTTACGGAAGCAGTTCTGGTGGCCAGGGTTGAAGCGTGAGGTAACTGAATTCGTGGGAAGGTGTCTCACGTGTCAGCGAGTAAAGGCTGAACATCAGTTGCCATCAGGGTTACTTCAACCAGTGAAGATTCCTCAGTGGAAATGGGAGAGGATTACTATGGACTTCATCAGTAGGCTACCCCTCACGCCCAGCAAGAAGGACGCAGTTTGGGTGATTATGGACCGTCTGACCAAGTCAGCTCATTTCATTCTAGTAAGAGTGGATTACTCGCTTCAGAAGTTAGCTAAGTAGTATGTGGAGGAGATAGTGAGGTTGCACGGTGTGCCAGTATCGATCACCTCCGACAGAGATCCCAGATTTACGTCGAGGTTTTGGAGAGCGCTACATCAGGCTTTGGGTACACGGTTGGATTTCAGTACAGCATTCCATCCACAATCGGATGGGCAGTCAGAAAAGGTCATATAGATTTTAGAAGATATGCTAAGAGGCTGCGTTTTGGACTTCAGAGGTAGCTGGGAAAAGTTTTTGCCATTAGCTGAGTTCGCATACAACAATAGTTATCAGGCAAGCATTAAGATGGCACCATATGAAGCGTTGTATGGTAGGAGGTGTCGCACACCTACTTGTTGGACAGAATTGGGTGAGCGACGGATGTTAGGACCGGAATTGGTTGCAGAAACTGAGGATAAGGTGAAGAAGATCCAAGCTCGATTGAAAGAAGCCTCGGATAGGCAAAAGTCATATGCCGATCTCAAGCGGAGGGACATAGAGTTTGCCGTGGGAGACGAAGTTTTTCTGAAGGTCTCGCCATGGAAGAAAGTGTTAAGATTTGGGAAAAAAGGCAAGTTAAGTCCAAGGTTTATTGGACCGTTTAAAGTATTGAGACGAGTGGGACCAGTAGCTTATCGGCTCGAGTTGCCAGCAGAACTGAGTCAGATTCACGATGTGTTCCATGTCTCCATGCTTAGACGCTATCGTTCTGATCCATCACACGTCTTGGTAGTTGAGGAAGTTGAGGTGAGTCCAGATTTGACGGTGGAAGAGGAACCTGTACAGATCCTAGATCGGGATGTAAAAGTTTTGCGTAGGAAGTTAGTTCCTTTAGTAAAAGTGCTATGGCAGAACCATGGCGTGGAGGAAGCTACGTGGGAGCCCGAGGTTGTGATGCGGCAGCAATACCCCCAACTCTTCTGATCCAGGTAATTTCGAGGATGAAATTTATTTTAAGGGGGTAGAACTGTAACATCCCGAATCAGGGGTTGTTGGAAATTATTTTAATTTCATGTGTTGCTTGAATAAATACCTATGTTAGGGTTGTTATAGGGCCTAGTCATAAACCCGGGATTGGGTCGAGTTTAAGGCTGAAATCCCTTTTTGTTCTTGAGAGGAAAAAGCCAGGTGAGGAGCCTTTAAATAATTGATGGTGCGAATCATGACATAGGAACTGATTTGGTAGGGTGGCTTGAGGCGCTGAGGTGCTCTAGGAGGGAAGGGGTTCGAGCTGCATGAGTCGCTGTCGGGAGTTTTATTTTTGGCATTGAAGGAGCCGGGTGAAGGAGGTTTTAAATAAAATTCTGGCGAAGTTATGGCACGAAAGTTGGCCTGGCCAAGTGGCTTGGGAGCGCTACTTAGGGGCCTTGATGTTAAGGACTCGGGTTTGAGTCACGCCGGGGGTAAGGTATTTTATTTTTTTTTTGGTGTTGAAGCGAGGGAAGGCTTAAAGAAAAATGTTGGCGAGTTGTGTCACACAAAAACACCTTGGCCGAGTGGCGAAGGGCGTGACAGGAGGTTTGTGGCTCGAGGGCTCGCGTTCGAGTCCTGATGGGAGCGCCAGGAGTATTTTATTTTGCCTTTGGCAATTAATGCGGGAAGGAGCCAAGGTTTGAGCATTTAAATAAATTTGTGATGCGCTTATATCATAAGATGCGCAGTGGCCGAGTGGCTGGGGCATGGAGAGTGTTTCCCCAGGTCTCGGGTTCGAGACCTGGGGGCAGCAGCATAGGCACTTTGTTTCTTTTTATTAATTGCTGGCGTGTTGAAGTCTGCGCATGGGGGGGCACTCAAACGGCTAAAAAAAATTTATTTGTTTACTATTCTCCAAGGGCTGCATGAGGGATGGGTTGAACTTTTATTTTTTTTTTATGTTTTTATTTATTAAAGAAAGGAAGCAAGTGATGGGGGAGTGATGGGTAATGTCTTATTATTTTCTTGTTTATTATTTTCAAAGGCCGCATGATGTATAAGGTAAGTTATTTTGTTTATTCTATTGTGTTTTATTATTTTAATGATGGAAGAATGAATAAACAATAAGTTGTTTATTTCAATGGTGTGAAATGGAAGCATGCCTTGGGGGGAGGTGTTGGCCGGCCTTGGAGATTAGCAAAGGAGAGCATGACCAAAAATTGACTCTTTTATTTTCTTTTCTTTCCAATTTTGAATGCTTGGCCGAAAGTGCTTCTCTGGACTTTCTTTCTTCCCAATTGTGATGGCCGAATATGGTGTTTCCTAGAGAGACTTGGCCGAACATTGGTGTTCATTAGGTGAAGCAATCGACAAGGGATTTCAACAACCCATATTCAAGAGGTGGTTTCCGGGTTTTAGTTGATAAAGTAAGGAAAGGTGTTTACAAAGGTTGCCGACACCAAGAAGTACTTTGGATTTTGTTTCTTCTGAGGATCTCAACGAGTCAAACAATAACTTGGGATTTCGGTAAGCTTAGCAATAGTTAAGCATTTTCGGCCAAAGGCCATTCTTAGTATTTTTGAGTAACTGATTTATGCACTATGTTTTTAGGAGGGGACTAATCGGCTAGAAATCAGAAGTTTCGGGTTTTCAATCACGTTGGTTCGTGTTAATAAAGGTTCGGCCTAGGGCCCTATTTTGGTTATGTTACGACCGATCCTTTGGGATTTGTTAGTAAATCAAATGAGACCCCTTAATACTAACCTAAAGTGGCCGAATATAGGTGCAATACGGGATACGGTTCGAGACTTTTGTGATATCGGATAGATTCGCGATTTCTCTTTAGATCTCCGATTAAATAGGTGTGTAAGCTCTTACACACTTTATTAGTATAGATTGTTGTTATGACGATATTTATAACCTCTCATGTAGTAATTTTGCCTTGTGGGCATAAGCTTGGTTTTCGGGTAAGTCCCCTATTACTCGATCTATGATATATGTTATGTATGCCATCATATGCTGTTAAATGCTATGCTATATACAAATGCATGATATATGGGATCATGATACTTGTTATGTGAGCATGATGATGGTGGGATTGATGAGAGGAAGTAATAATCGTGTCGACAGACACCAGTGGTTTGGTACCACATTTCGTGACTACGGTCACCAGAGGTTTGGCACCTCCAGAGGTTTGGCACCTTATAGCGTCTCGTCCCTGTGGATTAATTCCACCGTGGGTTAGCCCCACATTTGAGATTCGGGATCGACGCCAATGATTTGGTATCACACGATGGGTTGGCCCCATTATTTGATTTGTGACTTCGGGTCACCAGTGGTTTGGCACCACCAGTGGTTTGGCACCACCAGTGGTTTGGCACCACAAGTATTGACGAATACCGTGACTTTAAGTCACCAGTGGTTTGGCACCACCAGTGGTTTGGTACCACACGGGGTAGAAAAAGGAGCATGGGTGGCTAGGTTGGGTTGCATAATTGCATGTCATACTAATATCTTGTGTATGAATGGTATTTTCGGGTTGGGGATTTACACACTGAGTCTTGGTGACTCACCCCTTCTCGTATTATTTTGTAGGTGAGTAGATCGCGGAGATGGAGCCGGGGAGGACTCGAGGCGGCCGTGCTTATTCCGTGGACTTGAAATTTTATTTTGCCCCGTTTTAAGTTTATTATTTACTAAATTTCGATTGGGTTGTAATATGGCCGCTTATTATTTTGGATGTTTAGGTAGTTGTTTTTACTTTATTATATGACTGACGAACTTATGAACTGTTTAGCAAATCGGTTAAAAAGTAACGTTTTCTCAAAATTATACTCGTACTCGGTTTCAAGGATGTTACCATCGGGTAACGGAATTCTCAAAAACTTTGACGGTTCAAAAATTTTAAATGGCCAAATGTTTTCAAAAGAAAAAGGTTTCAACTCAACCGTATTTATCAATAAGTCTCACCTAAGTTTTAGCAAACACCGTTTTAATACTTTAACAATATTTTCAGATTTCCACTGTTAACCCGAATCTTTCAAAAAAAAAAATGTTTCTACTCCGTGACATACCAGATCCGGTCAAGGCTTGTGGGCCGGGTTTGGGGTGTTACATGTGTAGCAAGTCAGAATCTGCCCACGGGCTGCCCACGGCCATGTGATTTCCCTACGGGCAGGCCACACGGGCATGTCCCAAACCACACGGGCATGTGCCCCTATTTTCAAGAAAAAGTTTCTAAAGTTTCTATTTTAGTCTCAATCATTTCCTAATCATATTTTGGGTCTCGTAGGGCCATATTAGAGTTGTATAGATGAAATTTGAGAAATTTTCAATTGTGCCTTGGGATTATATCCCAATTTACTTGTTTATTTATAATTAACTCCGGTAGTACCTTGTAACCTTACTTCGACGATAGTTTAGGGTTAAGGGGTGTTACAAGAAACCTTTCAGAGTAATATGCAAAAATCCTTTTACTTGAATATTGTTAGTCCATTAATCATTATTTCAATGTAAAAATGCTTGAAAAAGGTTGTAACAATTGACAAGATTGAAATTTATAGGGAGCAGAGCTCGAAATGAATAGATTAATCAAAATAGAAAATGTTGCTAAAATACAAAGTAAGTAAGATGAAATTAGGTGCCCTTAATATCGCAGCATGAGCTTCTCTGCACAAATTTCTTGAGGACCATTTTGAGCCTGATATGTGTTTAGGAGATTTAGAGTACTTTGTTGATGCCCCAAGATGTAACGTTTCTCTTTCTAAGAAGACACAACTACCACATGTTCAATCTTCGATCTAAATTTGAGTTGCCATTTCCTAGGTTTTCAACTTAAAATCCTTTTGGTCTCAAGACGCCCTTTGCGAGTTTTCGCATTGACTTCTCCCTTTTTTTTTAAATTTTTTTAGGTAAAGTATTTCTTAACTGAATCTGAATTCACCGGATTAAGCAAGTTCTTGCCATCCATTTTGGTGAGAATCAATGCTCCTCTTGAAAAAACTTTCTTTACCACATAAGGTTCTTCCCGATTCGGCATCCATTTTCCTCTAAAGTTTTTTTGTATGGGTAGGATCTTTTTCAACACCAAGTCACCCTCATGTAATTCTCTAGGGTGAACCTTTTTGTCATAAGCTCGCATCATTCGTTTTTGGTACATCTGACCATGATGGATAGCTTTTAGCCTCTTCTCTTCAATCAAGTTCAACTACTCATATCGAGATTGGATCCATTTTACTTCATCTAACTTCAACTTTGATAAAACTCAGAGAGAAGGAATCTCGACTACAATGGGCAAAACCGCCTCCATTCCATAAATCAATGAGAAAGACGTTGCCCTGGTGGAGGTTATGACAGATGTTCGATAAACATAAAGGGCAAATGATAACTTTTCATACTAGTCTTTATAAGTCTCTGTCATTTTCCCAATGATCTTCTTAATGTTCTTATTGGTTGCCTCCATTGCACTATTAATTTTTGGGCGATATGGTGATGAGTTGTGATGTTTGATCCTGAACTGACTATAGACTTCCGCTATCGTGCTATTGTTCAAATTCAATGCATTGTCAAATTATTCCTTTCTGACATTCTATACCAATATATGATCTCTTTCTTCAAGAATTTGTTGACTGCCAATTTCATGATATTGGTATAAGAAGCGGCCTCTACCTACTTGGTGAAGTAATCAATGAGCACAAAGATAAATCAATTCCCATTGGAAGCTTTTGGCTAGATCACCCCAATGACATCCATGCCCCATATAGAGAAAAGCCATGGAGAAGTCATAACATGAAGAGGTGAATGGGGCACATAAATTTTGTCTCCATAAATTTGACACTTATGACATGTAACACCCCTTACCCGTATTCGACGCCGGAACAGGGTACGAGGCATTATCGGAATTACAAATTTATTTATCAGACATTTTATTTCATTTAGCATTTATATTTGAAACCAATCAAAATCAAACATATTGTCCCTTAAACATATTTGTTTTTTTCTCGTCATGTCTTACATAAATTTATTACTCGTCTCAACATACTTAATTATCTTGTATTAACATATTAAAGATAATCACATATTTACATATCATGAAAAATATCATTCAATTATCTCTTCTTCATAAACATAAATCAGTTAATTTATCATATCAATATTTCACTTACCATCAACTCATATTTTCTTATATCATATAATTAAGTTACACGAACTTACCTGGCTAAATTTGTAGAAATATCAAGATTCAGGGTCATTATGGAAATTTTCTGTTTTCATCGATTTTTCAATCGATTTTAATCTAAATTAACAATTTCATTCTATTTTTGCAATTTTAAATAATAAAATAATCTATTTCATGCAAATTGGACATTTCCACATTTTTACAAAATTAATCGTAAAGTTTTACTTTTATTCAATTTAGTCCCTGAGTCTAAAACATTACAAATTAGCCATGCTAGCTGAATATTCATACATATTTTCCTCCTCCTCCTCTCCATTCCACATCCTTAATGTATATAACAAGCTATAAGTAACATTATCAATAATTTCATTAATTACTCATAAGTATATTCAAAACTGTCCATTTGAGTTATAGTCACTAAATTATTTATTTCCAGAGCTACAGAACTCCAAATGAAGAAACGTTAATTTTTCCTGAAACTAGACTCACATATCTTCTTGCCATAAAATTTTCAGAATTTTTGGTTTAGCCAATTAGTACAGTTTATTCTTTAAAGTCACCCCTGTTCTGCTGTCTGGCAGTTCCGACCCTTCTTCACTAAAAATTAATTATCTTTTTATATAGAATTCATATGATGTTATGGTTTATTTCTTCTAAAACTACACTCATTAAGGAATCTAACCATATAAATTATGTTCCCAAATTATTTTTATACAATTTTTAGTGAATTTATAAAGTAAGAACAGGGGATCACGAAGTTATTCTAAACCAGTCTTACAAAAATCCAAATATCTCAAAATGTAGACTTCCTTTGATTTCTCTGTTTCTTTTATATGAAAATAGACTCAATAAGCTTTAATTCCATATATCACTCGACTTCTAATTCGATTTATACAATTTTTGGTTATTTTTCAAATTTAGACAACTGCTGCTGTCCAAAACTACTTTAGTGTAACATGTTGATTTCTATTTTGTCCCTAATTCCACAATTCATACAATTCAGTCCTTGCTGGATTAACCCCTCAATTGAGTTAATTTTCTCATTTAATACTTTTATCTATCATTTTAAACTACTTCATAACCTTTGAAATCAGAATTTTAACACTAGGCCTTAATTTTAGCTATTTCACAATTAGGTCCTAAAACCAATTTCCATCAATTTCACTTGATTAAATCATCATATAACAAAATTAAAGCTTCAATTCAATATTTATTCATCATATTCTTCCAGCACTAATCCACATAAACTTTAAAAATTAGCCATAGAATCAAAAACTAATGAATTAATAAATTGGACCCAATTGTAAAGTCCAAAAACATAGAAATTTCAAGGAGAAAGCAAGAATTAAACTTACATGAAGCTTGAGTATGAAAACCAGCTTGAACTCTCTCCCATGGCTATTTTTCAATTGAAGAAAATGAAGAGAAATTAAGAGAATTCTCCATATATTTCAATTTGATCCCCTTTTTATTTAGCTAATTTTGAAAATTTTCCAATTTTCCCCCCCTTTTTTTTCTTCTTTCTCTTCTCTTCTTCTTTCTTTCCTGCTCTCTGCTTCTTCGTTTGGGTTTTTCTGTTCTCTATTCTCTTTTTGTTTGTTTTTTATATATAATAATAATAATATAATAATATAATATTAAACATAAAAAAAACTCAGATTTTCTTCACAATAACCGCCTCAATTAAACAAAATGGCTTAATTGCGATTTTGGTCCTTTATACTTTCTTTAATCTATAATGAAACTTTTACACCTTTTTTAATTTAGTCTTTTTCATTTAATTACATATCCAAACGTTAAAATTTCTCAACTAAACTTAATAATAACTTAATGATACTCCATAAATATTTCTAAAAATATTTATGGCTCATTTTATGAATTCGAGATCTCAATACCTCGTTTTTGGCCCAATTTTTCTAATTAATTCTTTTAGTTCACAAAATTCACTAATTTTAAAATATTTCTAAAATCACACTTAACTTATAATTATCGATTAACAAAGTTTCCTAACTTTTTCGTCAGATTTAGTGATCTCAAATCACTTGTTCCAACACTATTGAAATTGGGCTGTTACATGACATCTTTTGGCATAACTAATACAATCCTCTTCCATGGTGGACTAATAATATTCGAATCTCATGATTTTCCTGGCCATTGTAAAACCATTAGCATGTGTTCTGCAAACACCCTCATGAGCTTCTTTCGAGATTTTCTTGGCCTTAATAGCATCTATACATCTTAGTAGCACATGATCTGTAACAGTTCGGTTTTGACCCTAGTCGGAATAGTGGTTTTGGGACCACAAATTCGGGTCATAAAAAAATATTTTTATATTATTTTCTGTGTCTGCATTATATGGTTAAGCATGTGTGAAATTTCTTTGATTTAATTTGGTCATTTGTGTGTTTAATTTGAGAAAAGGACTAAATCGCATAAGATGCAAAGCTTGGCTATTAATGTGAAAGTGCTGAATTGTTATTGTCTTTATTATGTGAAGGCCTTAAAATGGAATTAGACCATTGTATATAAGCATGGACGGTAGTGGACATGAATTTAAAGAATTCATAATGTAACAATAAAGGGTAAATTGGTAAAAGTAATATTATGTTAATTAAAACATAAAATAAAACATTTGTTTCATCATTTTAACTCATCCATCACCGAAAATAAGAAAAGAAAAGAGGTTTTAAGCTTTGGTAGCATTCGACCTTGGTCTCTCTTTGATTAAGGTATGGATTTTGATCAGTTTTTGATAATTTCTACGTTTTTGTAATCGTTGCTTAGTGTTCTTTAAAACCCATGCTGCAATTTTGTGAATTGATGAAAGTTTTGAAACGTGCCTTTGATGGACACATGAGTTTTGTGATATTTGATGGTGAAAAATGAAATATATGTATTAGATTAACATGTTTTGTCTTTGGATTTTTAGTGAATTTGAGTATTTTGGACTTAATTGAGAAAATAATATTTTGAGGGACTAAATTGTGAAATAAATGAAATATATTGACTTAGATAATTATGAGTAAAATTCGGCTAGGCATGGGTAATATGAGATTTTGTGTATTTTGTGATTTTGTGAAATAAGGACTAAAATGTCAAAATGTAAAAATGTGGGGGCTAATTTGTAAATTGCCCTAAATATGTGTTTTTGGATTGAATTGAATGATTTGGTGAATAAATGGATTAAATTTGAATATGTGTAGATCAAGAACCGAAGAAAACAGATTTAGATCGCGGAAAGTCGAAAGTAATTAAATAGCCAAATCTGATCGTTCATACGAATCCGAGGTAAGTCTATATACAAATAAATGTATTTGTATTGAATTATGTATGTTCATGTGAAATCTCAATGTGATGAATGCGTACGAGAATGATAAATATATGAAAACCGAGGAAGAATCTATAGTATAACAAAGTCTCAGAAGTCTCGTACGAACCTAGGAATAGATAGGATTACATATGTCTTGACATAGGTTTCTGATATGTGAGATCATGTAAGACTACGTCTGGGACGTTGACGTTGATTCGAGGTTTCGTGTAAGACCACGTCTGGGACTTTGGCATCGATATGAGATTTACGTATAAGACCATGTCTGGGACATTGGCATCGTATTTGATTCGTGTAAGACCCTGTCTGGGACAGTGGCATCGATATCTGAGTACATGTAAGACCATGTCTGGGACGTTGGCATTGTACGATTATTCCGAGTACTCTGAGTATCCTATTTAATTTTGAACGGTTGAACGGGCAAGTCCAAGGAATGAATGTTTATGAGAAATGTATAAATGATTTAGGCACGTTTGAAAGGTACACTATGAATGTGTATGAAAGGTAAGTGTATTTATGAGCTTATTAAAGTGAATATGTGTATAGATTTGAAGAGATAATATGTGGTTCATGCTTGAATGAGCTATGAGTAAAGTGATACTTTGAGCTATGAAATGTGGATAAGTAATGGCTAAACAAATGAGCCAGAGAATAAGTGATGAATTTGCAAATGAGAAACATTAATGCTATTGTAACAATGTGGCTATGTGCATTTTATGCTAAGTTTATTTGTATATGGCTTACTAAGCTTTTGAAAGCTTACTTTATGTGTGTTTGCTCTGTTTTATAGATCATCAAAGTTACTGAAGGCTCGGGGAATCGTCGAGGATCATCATCACACTACTCAATCTTATTTTGGTACCCTTTTGAAAATGTATATACTAAAGTATGGCATGAATAGGCTAGTTACCTTGAGATATGTTTGAAATATGTGGATAGCCATGTGATATGGCTAGTTAAATGGTTGTGTAATGAATGAAGAGTCATGCTATATGATGTTTGGTTTTGGTACGATTCCATGGTTATGAAATGGTCAAGGTAATGGTAAGCTTATTAATGCAAAGTGAGTATATGTGTTTGATGAATGATGGTTATGATGAAGTGGTAAGTTGTGGATGAATCATGCTTGGTTTATTTGTGAATTAGTTGAACTATTTGGTATATAAGTTGGTATGCTTAGAATTGAGATTGAATGGGATGATATGATGACCATTTGGTGTGTTTTTGGTTGCCAATTGTGTTTAAAAATATGCTTGTATGTGCTGGTAGGGATGACCCAAAGTGTGGGTGGCAATTTGTCCTTGCAAATGGTCTATATTTGCCCACACGGTTGAGCACACGAGCGTGTGGCTCGACCGTGTCCCTCGTGGTTGTAATTCATAACAAGTCAGACGCGACCATGGGCTAGACACACGGGAGTGTGACTGGCCGTGTGGTGCAAGTCAGTAGCAACCACGGGTGAGGCACACGTGCGTGTCAACGGCTGTATGGACAAGTCAGTATGTATGCCCTGTTTTGACACGGCTTGGACACATGGGCGTGTCCGAGGCTGTGTAAGGCACACGGCCTGCTCACATGGGCGTGTGAACTCTGTAACTTTGAATTTTTTTTTTAAATTTCCAAGAATTTCCGTATGTGTTTGGTTTAGTCCCGGCCCTATTTTAAAGCATGTTTAAGGTCTCGAAGACCTAATTAAGGGACACCTTGATGTGATTTGTCGAATCATGTTTTGAAATGTCCGTAAAAGTTTTCGATTGTCCGGTAATGCCTCTTAACCCTAAACCGACGACGGTTACGGGTTAGGGGTGTTGCATGATCCTTTCTTCTTTTGTATAGGATTTCCACATCTAGGACATACTCGTTGGCTAGCCTTCTTAGCGTCCTTTTATCATTCTCGGTTGCCTGCTCAGGGTATTCACAGTTCTTTACATATTGTAGTATATTGTGGTACCAAGGGTGATCATCCTTTTCTTCTTCCTTAATGTTGTAACAATCTGCCAGGGCCTCATAAATACTCATTTGGATAGGTTTTATATCCTCTTATTTGTTTACTTTAACCATGAAAGATAAAGTAGCTAAAGCATCGGCCATCTGATTTTCATCTCGCGAGAGGTAGCAGAAGGTGATGTCATCAAACTCCTTAATCAACTCAAGGACCAGCCTTTGATAATTGATCAACTTGGGGTCTCTCATTTCTTATTCTCCTTTGAGTTGATAGATCACTAGTGTAGAATCTCCATATACCTTTATCACCTTGATCTTACGTTCTATGGCTGTACGGATATCCACGATGCATGCTTCATATTCCTTCATATTATTTATGCAATCAAATTCAAGTTTACTGGTAAAAAGATAATAATCTCTGTTTGGGGATAGCAAGACTGCCCCGATTCTGTTACCCATAGCGTTTGAGGCCCCGTCAAAATTTAGTTTCTAGGGATTTTTTTCTTGAACACGTTCTTCAGTGGTCACAACATAAATTAGATCCTCATTTGGAAAATCAAAATTTAAAGGCTCGCAATCCTCTAGAGCTCTACTAGCTAGGAAGTCTGTTATCGAACTCTCATTTACTGCCTTTTGGTTTACATAGATTATATCAAATTCAGATAGCAAAATTTGCCATCGAGCCATTCTTTCATTCAGCGCAGTCGACTCCATCATGTACTTTAAAGGATCTATTTTTGAGATGAACCAAGTTGTATAGTACAACATGTATTGTCTCAGTCTTCAAATTGTCCAGATTAACGCGTAACATAACTTTTCAATTGGCGAGTATCTTGTCTCACATTCAGTGAAATTCTTACCAAGGTAATATATCGCTCTTTCTTTCTTTCCTGACTCATCATGTTGGCCAAGCACCCATCCCATAGAATTCCCAAATATTGTCAAGTATAGTATGAGTGGCTTATCTAGGCTAGGTGGCATCAGTATAGGTGCATTAGACAAGTAATGTTTGACAATGCCAAAATTCTTCTGGCATTCTTCATCCCGTACACCTGAATTATGTTTCTTAAGTAGACGGAATATGGGTCGCATTTTTCGGTTAGTTGTGAAATGATCCAGACGATGTAATTTAATCTCCCTAAGAAACCCCGAACCTCCTTTTGAGAGCGCAACAGAGGCAAATCCTGTATAGCTTTGACTTTATCTGGGTCGATCTCGATCTCTTTCTCGCTGACTACAAATACTAGCAACTTTCCCGACATGGCCCCAAAGGTACATTTTGCTGGATTCAGCTTTAGCAGGAATTTTCTCAACCTTAAAAACAATTTCCTCAGGACTTGTACATGCTCATTTTTTGTTCAGGATTTCACAATCATATCATCAACATAAACCTCGATTTATTTGTGCATCATATCATGAAACAAAGTTACCATGGCTCTTTGATAAGTCACTCCTGTATTTTTCAGTCTGAATGGCATCACTTTATAGCAAAACGTTTCCCACATGGTTACAAATGTGGTCTTTTCCATGTCTTCAAGATGCATCTTTATCTGGTTGTAACTGGAGAAGCCAACCATGAAGGAGAACAGTGAATAACCTGTCGTGTTGTCCACTAAGGTGTCGATGTGAGGAAAAGGAAAATTGTCTTTCGGGCTGGCTTTGTTTAAATCTCTATAGTCTACACATATTCATACTTTTCTGTCTTTCTTAGGGGCGGGGACTATATTAGCTACCCACTCCGAGTATTTAACCACTTGTAGGAAACCAGCGTCGAATTGTTTCTTGACCTCTTCTTTTATTTTCAACAGGACGTCAGGCCTCATCCTTTGGAGTTTTTGTTGAACCGGCTTGCATTATTCCTTTATGGGAAGCCAGTGTACCATGATATCAGTACTAAGACTAGACATGTCTTGATACGACCATGTGAAGACATCTTTGAATTTTTGGAGTAACTTAATGAGGCATCACTTTGTCTCTGTAGTGATGTAAACTCTGATCTTCACCTCTTTCTTTTTTTTTTTTTGTTTATCTCCCAAGCTCACAATTTCTACTGAGTCTTTGTAAGGTAGGATTTGTTTCTTATCTTATTTTACCATCCTTAACAAATTAGGAGATAGGTTACAATCTCGATCATCTTTAAAGTCCTAAGGTTTCTCTGGACACATATCTTGCTCAAAAGGAGACTCTGAGTCAACAACAGCGTCGCTCATATCATTGATATCTGGAGACATGTTATAGGAATAAAGTAAGACCCAAAGAACAAATGAATCAAAGAATAATTATTTGTGTGGTATGAGTATGAATGAAATGGAAAAAAATAAAAGAATATTTGCCAAAATAAGACACAAAGATACATTTTATTGAAATAACAATAGTGGACATATGCCTTTTTCACAAAAAGGATTCCTATTGCTCCCAAGCTTAGAGCAATAAGTGTGTTTTGAACATTAGTCTGAATTAGTTCTAAAAATTACAAGGATCTTTTCTGCATTCCAATTGTTCAAACACTTCTGGGGATATAAGAACAAATGCCTGATAGGTTTTCTTCCCCAATTCCTTTTTCGGATATGGCATTGATGCTCAAGTTCCCCAACATTCCTTCCACAATTTTGGTTAACGGGCTCTCTTTTTTCTGACATCTTCGTTCAGGATAAATGATTTCTCCTAACACGACCGTTTTAGATATATGGGGAAAGATCACCGGTTCCCATTTGACCTCTCCCCCACTTAATCGTACTCTTCTTTTTTCTTGCTTCTTTTTCAGTTCCTTCTTCTTCTATCTCGCATCTGACTTGTACCCTAAGCCAAAGCAGTTTTGTTTGTCCATCAGCATTGGTGCCTCGAATCTTCCTTAAAGGTATTTCCTGAGTCCTCTTCCAGGCAAGACTCCTTTCCTGACTGTCAACTGCAGACCCATCCTCATGGATTTGAATATTTTTGGCACTGGGATCTTGTTTCCTTCAACAATGAAAGTTGCATTAACAAATTCTAGTAATTGAAAGGAACATTCTATTTCCTCTTCATTCGCTCCTATGTATTGTTCGTCACTAGTTATGGGTGCAATGATATCGTCTTTAGCGTTTATCGTTACCAGTCGACCCTCCGTTACCAACTTTAATTTTTGGTGCAATGACGACGACACTGCCCCAGCCGAATGAATCCAAGGCCTACCCAACAAGCAGTTATAAGAGGGTTTGATATCTATTACCAAAATTCTACCTCATATGTGTTCAGACCAATTAAGAAAGGTATTTCAATCCTCCCAATCACCATCCTTTTTGTACCATCAAATGCTCTCACTATATTTTGGCATGTTTTCATGTTCAAGCTATCCATTGGCAACCTATTCAGTGTGGATAGAAGCAAGACATTCAGTGCAAATCCATTTTCGATTAACACTCATCGCAATGTATATAATTTGCAACGGGTTGTGATATGTAAAGCCTTCGTGGATCTCATGCCCCCTAGAGGTATTTCGTCATAATTAAAAAAGATGAAATCATCGGCACTCAGATTGTTAACCAAACGATCTAGCTTGGTTACAGAGATATTATCAACGCCATAAGTTTCATTTAACACCTTCATCAACGCGCTACGATGCGTCTCTGAGCTCAAGAGCAAGTCTAATACTGATATGCAAGTTGGTTGCTTGTGTAGCTGTTCTACAACATTATACTCGCTATACTTCAAGAATTTCAAGAATTCCTTAGCCTCGATCTCAGTTACTGGCTCATTAACAGGTGATTCAGGTCTAGCCGTCTTTTATTTCTGATGCTCAACTACCAGGGTTTTTCCTTTAACGAGCTCGGTTCTTACATTTGCAGGGTCATAGCACCTCACACTGTGCGTGAAGAAACCAATATCCTGGTTCTCTTCTGAAGTGCCAACCGAGTTTTTCTCTCCCGGGATCATCATGTTGCAATCATAATTCCATTTAACCCTTTTGCTATCCTTGTAGGGAAAAGCCACGGGTTTCTGAATTATGACTCTTGGCACAATTTGTGTTTCCGCTTCATTACTTATTGATCATGAAATAATCACCACTAGGAGGTTGACTATGTAGACTTTCTCCATCGATCCTTCCTTTGAGGCACAAACATCTCTTCCTTTTGAGCCTTTGACATCTTTAAATAATTCCAATTCTTTGTTATCTATCAGACTTTGCACTAGAGCTCTGAATTCAATGCACTTCTAGATCTCATGACCTTCTTTAGCATGGAACTTACAGTAGCTCCTCACTTATTTGTGCTTCCCTTCTGAACCTTGAATGATTAATCTCATGTTTATCGGTTTTTTCCAAACCCATTTTAGTGGGGATTTCACTTCAGCAACATCAATTTTGGTCCTCTTTCCTTCATTCTCAATTATCGCATTTATCCCTTGGTCAAAATGACTGGGTAACAGATTTTCTGCCACTTTAGGTCCCGATGGATCATCAAACCTTACAATCCCCATCTTGATGAACCTCTCAGTCAACTTTTTGAATGCAATGCAGTTCTCAATTGAATGTCCCATTATTCTCGCGTGGTACTCGCATTGAGTTTTGTCGTCATACCATTTTGGGAACGGAGATTGCATAGGTTTTAAGTAAAATGGAAATACCACATGCATTTCAAACAAATTCTGATATAACCCTCTATATGACATCGGGATATGTGTGAATTAGAGTTTTTCCGCGTTTGGCTATGAGTTAGATTCTTGCCTCGAAAGACCTTGATGGCTAGTTGTCATGGTCCTTGGTTGGCGTACAGTGACCGGTTTTGAATAATTTTTATTATACACACTCGCGATGTTTACTTCATTTTCTTTCTTTCTTGGGGCTGACCTTTTAACGTTTTCCCCACTTTTATTTTCCCACTCCTTACTGCATTCTCAATCATTTCTTTGGATATTACTATATCTGAGAAGCTCTTGGTAGCACTATCCAGCATATGGTTAATGACCAGGGCTTTCAGAGTATTTATGAAAAGCATTGTTGTCTCTTTCCCCAGAAGAGGTGGCTGAACTTGTGTTGCCACCTCTCTCCATCTTTGAGCATATTGTCTAAAGCTTTCACATTGCTTCTTCTCTATGTTTTACAACGTAATCCTATCCGGCGTCATGTCGGTCACATGACTGTATTGTTTCATGAAACCCTGTGCCAAGTCTTTCCATGAATTGATTTTGGCACGACTTAGCTGATTGTACCATTTGGCAACTGACCCGATCAAACTATCCTAGAAGCAATGGATTAACAATTGGTCGTTATTGATGTATCCCATTATTCTTCGGTAAAACATTGTGATATGGGCTTTAGGACAACTAATCCTATTGTATTTTTCAAATTCTGGAGTTTTGAATTTTGGTGGGAGCACTAGATCTGGGACTAAACTCAATTCCTTATATTAAGAATTTTTTTATTCCTTTTTTTATTGCAAGTAATTCTTTTTCATATATAGCATAATTTATTTCGTTTGGTTTAAACTTTCCAGAACTATATCCACAAATTAATTCTTCATTAGCTATTGTTTTAGCTTTTAATACACATCCCCAATTTTTATCGGAGGCATCTGTTTCAAGAATTAATTTATCACCTTGTTTAGGTAAATAAACTTTAGGAATATAATTTATTTCAGACTTTATCTTTTTTATAATATCTGAATCTTTTTTAGTCCATTCAAAAGGTTTGTCCTTTTTTAATTTTTCTTATAACTCATCTAATTTTTTAGATAAGTCAGGAAAGAAATTTCTACCATAATTAACAATTCCTAGAAGTTGTTGAAGTTGTTTCTTATCAACAAATTTTTCAGGAAATTCTTTTATTTTAACAATAATATGATCTTAGAGTTTAAGACCATCAGATGATAATATTAATCCTAAGAATTCTATTTCAGTTTTTATTAGACTGAATTCCTCCAATAAGTGCTTTTATTGGATTTTCAAATCTTTTATCTAATAATACTGCTAAAATAGGAACATCATGACCTCTTCTGAATAAAGCTCTAATTGTTATCATAATGACTCCTAAATGTATATATCGTACTTGAGGATATTTTTTCCTAATACGTTTGATCTTTTCTTTGGTAAACAATGGGATTTCTGTTAATCCTCCTTTAGTATCTTTAGCGACTGTGTTACCGCTAATTTTTTCTATGTGTCTTTGTGACCATATTTTAAACTTAGATATTTTATATATTTCTTCTTTAGAAATATGCTTTTTATTAATCTTTTCTAATATATCATCAGAAAAATCTGTTTCTTCTCACTCTCCATAGCTCTGAATTTCTCCTCCAACCACTTACATTGATCTTCTAGCTGTTTTAGCAATTCTACTCTTGTTCTATCCATTTCTGCTATGTCGTCCAGATCTGAAACAATGGGATTGGTCGGATTATCTCCAAGATTGGAACCTGAACCCGTTGGGTAATTCACCGGTATTGAGGTGCCGGCATGGTATTGTTCAGATATTATGGTAACAGATACCTTTCGTGGATATGTATTTGGTTGGGCTTAGACATTCACCGGGGTAAAGCTTGGGGGTATGTAGGGTCTTCATTATCATCTTCAGAGTCAATCACAATACTTTTCCCCTTTTCAATCCCCCCAACCAATAACTAGGTCAACTGGTTTATCATGCTTCGTTGGGACTCTTGTATTTGATCCTTTATGTCTTATTGTAACTTAGCTAATTGGTCCTGCAGCTGCGCTTGCATGTCTTTCTAAATTTGTTCTAGCCTCTCTAACCTTTGATCCATGGCTTTGGTTTTACCGTGGGTACCGTAACGATATTCAATTGGTAGATTCTTGTTGGTTTCCAGGGTAACTATCATAATTTTGATTAATTAGGGCATTTTTATGAAATTTAATGCATATGATGAAATGTAATGCTGATGAATGAATGAATACAAAAAGAGGTATTGATTCTGATTCAATTTTATTAGAACAACTTTATTAGAAAACAAATTTTTTTACATAAAACGGATACATTTTACATATACGACATTACCCTAACACTTAAAGCCTTGACTTTCCTAAGAAGCCAACCAATTCTCGACCCCAATCTGTTTCTGATTCGTATCTCAAGCTCAATATGTCAGCTTGAACCGCTAGGGATTGCAAACGGTCGGCTACTTCCCGTACTTGAGTCATGATGTGATCTCTAACCCTGATCTGATTTTAAGAGCGTTGGAGTTGTTTTTTCCAATGTTCATTATTCCTTTCAAAACGCTCGATTCGAAGTTCACAATTTTGTAGTGCAATATCGAGCTCTTCAATCTTTCCCTTCAACTCTTCAATCTTAGTCAAGCTTGCTTTCGACTTAATCATAAAGTTGCGGTTACGATATTGATGTAGTGACCTTTCTAATTTTGCTACCCGAGCTCTCAATCCAACCTTTTTATTTTGGCTTTTTAACAAATTCCTTTTTAGAGCATCTTCTAGGGTTCGAGTATCTTGGAATTTTTTTCCCACTGATCCGCTCTAATATTTTGTTTTTGGATTTCTAGCCGTTATTGTTCCAATGTTTTACCCAACCCGGTAGTCCTTATTGACAGACGCAGTTTCTTATAATCTATTTTTAAACTATCCAAGTCTTCCTCAGCCTTGTTTTTTCCTTTCCTCATTTTCTCGGCTTCTAACTTTTGGATGTTTGCGTCAAACCCTAGTTGAATCTTTTCCTCTTCCAACTTTTCTATCCTCTTCTCCAACTCTGAACTCTTCTTTTTGAAGTCTTGCTTTACGATCTCTAACTCAGACGGGATCACTTGCAAGTGTTCTTCTATTGGCCGAGTGTTTTCTTGACTTGATGAAGGGACATTGTCATTGACTCTTTTACCCCACCACTAATCATATTTTAGGGTTGTCAGGAGATTTGCGAAAAATCTCTTCATTTTGTGAGTTTGGTTCCAAGCATTCGATATTTCACAAACCTTCTTTTTGTAATTATCACCTTTGTACGCAAACTCGCATTGAGCTAACTCTTGCGTTGCTAGTATAAACTACCTCGACCAATACCGTCTCAATACAAGTAGAGGGTATATCCAACAACTCCTCATATCCCGAGTAGAGGGACCCAGTCAAAATCTCCACATCGGTACAATATTTCATCAAGGATTATCTAATGAGCCCTCCATTCAACGTCTTCATTTTGGAGACTCCGGAGAATTTCCATCCACTTTTCTTCAGAAATGTTGTCTCGCCGTGGGGTAGCCATGAATTCTTTCAACAGAGAGTAGTTCTCAGAGAATACTCGATAAGAGACCTTTTCTACCTTTCAAAAGTGGCTATGGAACCAGGCTAGCAAGAGTTGTGCACACCCGATAAATCTTCCTTTACCAGCTCTCCGGCATGCACTTAAAGACCAGAAAGGTTTAGCCAAACTTGTCGAGACGGGCGTGGCCTTTTTGTCAAGTATGTTAAATAAATTTGAAACTACATCATCTATGTTTCCTAGTTCTTTGGGGAAGATGACCAACTCGTAAATACTCAAGGAAAAGTCGACCTTTTTCCTCGTATCTAGATGTGCCAAGATCAAATCCCGCAAACTTTTTCAATATATGTATTTACTATCTCCCTTTTATTTAATTCGGGTTGCAACCCATTGCTCGCTCATCCCAGTTATCCTCATTAGCCTCTTTAAGAAAGTCAGGACGTTGGCGGCTCTAGAATAAGCTTTGTCGGCTTGGATCATCAGGCAACGGAGTAGAGTTTTGTACTCTTCTACGGTGTGCACCAAGTCTACCTTCCTAAAAGTGAAGTAGCTATAGGCGAGATTCGAATACTAGGCAAGAGCTTGGAATAAGTGCTTATCTAATTTGACATCGAGTAAATAAGGCAAATAACCATATTCACGGTAGAATAACTATTTGATTTCGTCTCCCTATTGTTCTCATTTTTCTTTCAACTCTTGAAGATTATTTTGAGTCAAACTGATTCGAGTGAAATCCTATAATTCCAACATGTACCCTTCCGTCAGGCTGTCACCCTTCTTTTGTTGTGTTTTTTTGAACCATATTCGTGCGGCCGCATTGTCCTCTACTTTATCAAGAAATCCCTTTTCTATGACAAGCTATCTATTTAGCATCTAAACAAGAATCAATACCCTTTTCTATGATGAAAATACAATGCAATCACAACCAAAACAAAACAAAACAAGTTAGTACATTTCATACAAAGCTAGAATACAAAGCAAGAAATAGTAAATAGAACATCTATTTGGGTGACCACTAAGGTTTGACATGGTTCTACCTAGGGTGGGTTCTTTAGGGCTCATTATATACAATTCAGTTCTAAAGTAAGGGTACTTGAACCAACAGATTCCTCAATCATCACCCTTTATAGGCTCATATGGACCCAGTTCAGTTTAGGGGAATACATTTTCCTATATCTATACGGAGGTGAAGACCTCACGAACACATAGGTACTGATGTATCCTGAAAGCGATCCACTATCCTATACGGATGTGAAGACCTCACGAAGGAACAGCTTCTCACTCTCACTTAAGAATGGCAAAATGGAATGATTATGTCATGCAATGTGCGAAAACATACAAAGAGAAACTCGAACCAATAAAATCGACATACTAAATTATTGTGTAACCTGATATAACAGAGACATTATTTACCACAAAAAAACATGAATGGTGAAATACAAAGAAAGGATCATCAATTTTAACTGAATTATCAATTTAAAAAAAAGATCAAAAAGTAATCAACTCGTGGCTTGACTCTCTTATTTTGTCCCCAACGGAGTTGCCAAGCTATCGAAACGTTTTTTTTAAATCGACTTTTATTTAAAAGAAATAGAGTCGCCACCAATTCTTTTTAATTAGGTTTGATTAGATCACCTCAAGACTCGTTAGATGTTGTTAAAAAGGTAATATTTGGTCTTACAAATTCAGAAAATGGGTTCGGGAGATGGTTACCTACGAGGAAGGATTAACATCCTCATAACGCCCAAAATCGATACCTAATTGATTACTTGATGTCTTAGTGTTGAGGATTGAAAATTTGAAGAGAATTTAGAACACGACCCCTCTTTGCATAATCTTATTAAGATATTACTTGACTAAATTAAATTAAATGGAAAAGACCTTATTTCAAGTTAATCACGAAGAAAGACCATGCCCCGTGAGTTAGGACACAATACCTCAAATTCTCGAAAACCAGAATAATCGCCACTTGATTGCTACTTAAATCTTGTTTTTCGTTATTTTAAAAAAGGATATTCAATTATTTTGGTTTTAGGAAGAGGCCATACTCTGTAAGTTAGAACACGACTCTGCGAATTCCAAAAACAATGAACATTGCCTTGGTTTTAATTATTTTCTAGGCGTTTTGTAAAATGAATGTAACCTTTAAAACGATGTGCATTTAGAAAAAAAACAGATAGTATGTTGTAATATTTATGACCATGTAAGTAAGAATAAAAGGATGATATTAGGATAATAAGTAAAAAATAAAATAAAATAAAATAATTATATAAAAAACCATTTTGATAAATAATGATAATAATGCAACTATAATAGTAATACGAATATATTATAATATTAATAGCAATAATCATATCATAATTATTATCATAATAATAAGAAATAAATAAAATAATGATAACAATAATAACAGGGATAAAACAAAAATAAAACGTATAAATAAATGGAAACGTAAATGACATAAATTTTAAGTGTTAAAATAAATGACATAGTAAATAAAGAGGCAAAATTAATCAAGTGAGGGATTAAATTGAAATTTAAACAGAAATTAAGTTATAAATTGCAAAATAATTAAAGAAATGGAAAATAAATGACTAAATTAAAGGTCCAATAAAATTATATGTCTAAATTTAAAAAAAAAAGATAAAAAAGGCTGAATTAAAATGCGATGCAAAAGTTCAGGGACTCCGAGGATAATTAATCCAAAATAGTACACGCGTAATTGCTCGAGGGGTCAACGGTATAAGGACTAAATTGAAAGTGAATTAAAATCAAAAGGTATAATCTAAAAAAAAAGAAAAAAGCGAAATTAGGACCACATTGCAAAAGGCTTAAAGGTGGAAGGACTACAACAACAATTAGACCCTTTCCACGAAGACATGTGGATTCCAAGGGATCCGAATCGGGTTGTCGGGTTGGCCCTCAAAACGACGTCGTTTTGTGGTGTAATGGCCTAAATTCAAGGTTATCGGAACAATGGTTTCGCAACCATAAATCCGATTTAAAGAGAAATTTATTTCAATATATTTGCTTGAATATTTATATGATAGGAAATATTTTTATAAATATTTATAAAATGTTAGTAATGTGGTATTAAAATTTCGTTAGAAAATTTTAACGTTTGGGTAGGTAATTAAATGAAAAAGACTAAATTGAAATAGAAGTAAAAGTTGAATTATAGATTAAAAGAAATTATAAAGGACCAAAATGGCAATTAAGCCATTTTGTATAGTTGAGGCGGTGTAACTTATAAAAATCTAAGATTTTTTTATAAATATAATTATTATTATAAACTTACATATATGTGCTATAAAAGAAAAAAACGTAAACTCCGGTAATGTCTCGTACCTTATTCTGACAACGAATACGGGTAGGGGGTGTTACATTTGTTGGTATCAGAGCTACGATTTAGCTGGTTCTTTGACCGACATAGCAAATATGGAGCAAATATGGATTAGCTATACATGCCATTTAAATTATTTTTGATAGTGTGATATCTCCTGACCATTTAAATTGTGCTTTCCTTATAGTAATGTCATTTGATCGAGCTCAATCTGAGGAAGCTGGGAATCATGCTCTGGCTTCAGTACAAAGAGAAGAAACTAGCAGTAGAAGGCCCTGTACAGAGGGTCAAAGGGAGGAGACAAAAATAGCCTTCTTTCAAATGATGAATGAATGGTTTACTCAGTACATAAGTACTAACCCTACAGTGCAGCAAACTCAAGCTCCCCCTCCTGTTCCTCCACCGGTTCCTGAGATTCCACAGGGTACAGGTACTGAATCTGTCAGAAAAGGAAAAGCTCCGGTCGATAAAATCCGAAAATATGGGGCTGAAGAATTTTCAGTAGCAGTTGATGATGATCCCGAACGGGCTGAATTTTAGTTAGAGAATACTACTCGGGTTTTGAAGGAATTATCTTGCACACCAGAAGAATGTTTGAAATGTGCCGTCTCACTGCTAAAAGACACAGGTTACCATTGGTGGAATACTAAAGCTTCAGTTGTTCCGAAAGAAGAAATTACATGGGAATTCTTCCAGATTGAGTTCAAAAAGAAATATATCAGTCAAAAAGAATTTCTTAAGCTGAAACAGGGCAATAGATCTGTATCTGAGTATGAGAGAATTTGTTCGGTTGAGAAAATATGCTCGAGAATGGGTACAATCAAAAGCTGAAATGTGTAAAAGATTCGAAGAAGGGTTGAATGAAGACATTAAGCTACTGATCGGAATTATTGAAATTCGAGAGTTTGCTACACTGGTAGAGAGAGCTTATAAAGTAGAATAATTGAGCAAAGAGAAGAAACAGGCTGAGAGGGAAGCTCGAATTTTTAGTAAAAGACCAATGGGAAAGTCTCAGTTTTCTGCTCCAAAGAAATTGAAGAAGTACTAGGATCGTTCTATCTCAGCCACTGGGTATTTGGGCAGAGAGCGAGGTTTCCAACGTAATAATCCAAGATCTTCCACTCCATCAGTGACCAGTGTTGGCAGTGTTGGTACCCCTAAGCCGATATGCCAATATTGTAATAAATCTCATTTTGGTGAATGCCGATTTAAGAGTGGGGCTTGTTACCGGTGTAGTTCTTTTGACCATTTCCTCAGAGATTGTCCAGAAAGAAGTGAAAAAGAAGCTGAATATATATCGAAGCCGAGTAATCCATATTCGAGGGGTAGACCATCTCGACCATCCAGTAAGGTCAGTGGTAGCCGAGGAGCTACAAAAGATATTGCAAGTAGGCCTGAGACACGAGCACCTCCTAGGACATATGTCATTCATACCAGAGAAGATGCCTCAGCACCCGATGTTATTACTGGTACATTTTCTTTACTTGATACTGATATTACTGCATTAATTGATCCCGGTTCTACGCATTCATATATATGTGTAAAGCTTGCATGTGTTAAAGATTTATCTATTGAACCTACTGAATTTGTGGTTAAAGTCTCGAACCCCTTTGGCCAATCTATTTTGGTGGATACAATTTGTAAAAATTGTTTACTGATGGTAAGAGGTTATTGTTTCCTGGCTGATTTGATGTTACTGCCATTTGATGAGTTTGATGTTGTAACACCCCAAACCCGGCCCACGAGCCTTGACCAGATCTAGTATGTCTCAGAGTAAAAACGTTTTGAAAGATTCGGGTTACTGGTACAAATCAAAAAAAAAATTTTGATGAGATTATAAAACATTGTCTATTAAAACTCAGGTGGGATTTATTTGATAAATACGGTTGAGTTAAAACCTTTTTCCTTTGAAAACATTTGGCCATTTATGATTTTAGAACCATCAGAGTTTTTGTTAACTTAGAAAATTTCGTTACCCGATGGTAACATCTTTGAAACCGAGTACGAGTATAATTTGAAAAACGTTACTTTTTAACCGATTTGCTTAACAGTTCATAAGTTCATCAGTCATATAATAAAGTAAAAACAACTACTTAAACATCTAAAATAATAAGCGACCATATTACAACCCAATCGAAATTTAGTGAATAATAAACTTAAAACGGGGCAAAATGAAAATCTCAAGTCCATGGAACAAGCATGGCCGCCTCGAGTCCTCTCCGGCTCCATCTCCACGATCTACTCACTTGCAAGATGATATGGGAAGGGGTGAGTCACCAAGACTCAGTGTGCATAAATCCCCAACCCGAAAATACAACTCATACACAAAATATTAGTAATACATGCAATTATGCAACCCAAGCTAGCCATCCATACTCCTTTTCTACCCCGTGTGGTACCAAACCACTGGTGGTGCCAAACCACTGGTGACCGAAGCCACAAATATCAAATGATGGGGCCAACCCATCGTGTGGTACCAAACCACTGATGACCATAGGTCACAATATCAACATGTGGTACCAAACCACTGGCGGTGCCAAACCACTGGGACTTAGTCACAAATATCAATATGTGGTGCCAAACCACTGGTGACCGAAGTCACAAATATCAAATGATGGGGCCAACCCATCGTGTGGTACCAAACCACTAGTGACAGTCCATAGAGATCATCTCCCTCCTCTCATCAATCCCACCATCATCATGCTCACATAACAAGTATCATGATCCCATATATCATGCATTTGTATATAGCATAGCATTTAACAGCATATGATGGCATACACAACATATATCATAGATCGAGTAATAGAGGACTTACCCGAAAACCAAGCTTATGCCCACAAGGCAAAGTTACTACATGAGAGGTTATAAATATCATCATAATAACAATTTATACTAATAAAGTGTGTAAGAGTTTACACACCTGATTAACCGTAAGTCTAAGCGAATCCCGAACTACCCAACCACGAAAACCCAAAGAATCGATCTACCGCACTAGGTCCCTTGCTCCTACATTCGGCCAAACCATAGGGTCATTAACAAGACCATTCGGCCACCTCAATAAATCCCGAAGGATATGTCGTGCTCGAAATACTTGGATCGAAACTTACTATTGCTTATCAAACGAACCGAAATCCCGGAAGCCTCTGTTTTTCCCCTAGCCGATTTGCCGCTAAAATCATAACACACATGCGGTTACCACATGCATACCAAAATGGCCCCCTTGGCCGAAAATGCTTAACCATTTATGTTTCTCACTGAAAACCCGAAGTTGTCACTTGCTAAATTCGGCTATGAGCAAATCTATGGGAAGTGGCCTATGGCCGAACACCATATAGGATTTCCTTGTAGACTCAAAACCACGAAAGGCTCCCTCAATGCCCCTTGTCGTTAGCTACAACAAAAGATACACTATTAAGATATTATACACATTCGGCCAACCTTACAAGGCCCGTCGTCAAGCTTTCGGCACAATAAAAAGGAAGAGGAGAGAATTCGAATGATAAAATGAGTCACTTACCAACCCTTGAAAGCGATGGCACCATCCTTTGTGGATCGGCCTATGCTCTATATGGTAAGGAAAATTCGGCTAACAACAATGAAAGAACAATGCTAGTCAAAATACTCCCTAGCTCCTTCCAAAATCGAAACTCAAGCTTTAGGTCCCTCTCCCTTTTCGGTCAAGAACAAATTGGTAAGAGGAGAAAAGAAATCATCAATTTCGGCCATGCTAAATTTGGGAAGGAAGAAAAGAAATTCAAGTCCCTAAAGCATACTTCACATTCGGCCATGCTTCTTCCATCTTCAAGGCCGGCCATGCTTTACTTGTTTTTGTGATAATTACCCATCACCATAGAAACAAACAAATTCATTGTTTAATAACCCATACACCCAATACAAAAATAAAAAATAAAACCCAAGACATAGCCCATACTTTCACTAACATAAAATAATAATAATAATAATAATAATAATAATAATAATAATATCACTACCCCATCACCATTAATAAAATAATAATAATAACAAACAACAACTAAAAACCAAGTTTGCTCCATACCTCCAGTAGCATAAAAAAAATCAGCATGCTACATGTATTAAATGCCCATGCAGGGCACCTTCCCACGCTGGCATAAAAAGGAAAATTAAACTCCAAAGCTGCCCCCAGGTCTCGAACCCGAGACCTGGGGGAAACATTCCTCGCCTCCTACCACTCGGCAATTCCGCATTTCATGACAATATCGCGTCGAAAATTTGTTTTAAGCCCTCATTCCTTAGCCTTTCACGCATTAATGCCAAGGCAAAATGATAAAACGCCTACTGATACTCCCCCTCCTCGAACTCAGGACCTCACTGCCACAACCCCCATGAAGCGCCCTTAGCCACTCGGCCAAGGTGTCTTTCGTGACATAAACCCGTCATACATCCTTTTAAGCACTCCCCCGTTTCAGCGCCAAAACAAAATAAACACTCATGCACCCAGCGTGACTCAAACCCGAGTCCTTTACACCAAGGCCCTTAAGTGGCGCTCCCAAGCCACTTTGCCAGGCCGACCTTCATGCCACAACTTCGCCGAATTTATTTTTAAACCCTCCTTCACTTAGCTCTCCTTCAGCGCCAAAAATAAAACTTCCCTGTGCGATTCCTAGGGTTCGAACCCCTGCTCTGCCGCGCCTTCAAGCTCCCTAGGCCGCCCTAACCACTCTACCAGACACTTCCTTGTGTCAAGATTCACCCCATTCTAAATATAAAGCTTCCTCACTTGGCCTTTTCTTCTCATGCACTAACAGAAGGTCTTTAACCCTAAACCCGACCTAACCCGGGATTTTGACCAAACCATAACATATGCATTTATTTAGGCAAACACCCAAATAATAAATACATTGCAACCAACCCCTAATGCAGGATGTTACAGTTCTACCCCCCTTAAAAATAATTTCGTCCTCAAAATTACCTGGATCAGAAGAGTTGGGGGTATTGCTGCCGTATCCCATCCTCGGGTTCCCACATAGCTTCTTCAACACCATGGTTCCGCCATAGCACTTTTACCAAAGGTACCGACTTCCTCCTCAGGACTTTGACATCTCGATCCAAGATCTGAACTGGCTCCTCCTCGAAAGATAAGTCCGAGTTTACCTCAATCTCTGCCACTGGCACAACGTGTGATGGATCTGACCGATACCGTCTAAGTATCGACACGTGAAAGACGTCATGAATCTGACTCAACTCTGCCGGCAGCTCGAGCTGATAAGCTACCGGTCCCACTCGCTTTACCACTGTATATGGGCCGATGAACCTTGGGCTTAGCTTCCCTTTTCGCCCAAATCTTAATACATTTTTCCAAGGCGACACTTTCAGAAAAACTTTATCTCCTACTGCATACTCCATTTCCTTGCGCTTAAGATCAGCGTAGGACTTCTGCCTATCCGTCGCTTAATATTTTGTGTATGAGTTGTATTTTCGGGTTGGGGATTTATGCACACTGAGTCTTGGTGACTCACCCCTTCCCATATCATCTTGCAGGTGAGTAGATCGCGGAGATGGAGCCGGAGAGGACTCGAGGCGGCCATGCTTGTTCCATGGACTTGAGATTTTCATTTTGCCCCGTTTTAAGTTTATTATTCACTAAATTTCGATTGGGTTGTAATATGGCCGCTTATTATTTTAGATGTTTAAGTAGTTGTTTTTACTTTATTATATGACTGATGAACTTATGAACTGTTAAGCAAATCGGTTAAAAAGTAACGTTTTTCAAATTATACTCGTACTCGGTTTCAAAGATGTTACCATCGGGTAACGAAATTTTCTAAGTTAACAAAAACTCTGATGGTTCTAAAATCATAAATGGCCAAATGTTTTCAAAGGAAAAAGGTTTCAACTGAACCGTATTTATCAAATAAATCCCACCTGAGTTTTAATAGACAATGTTTTATAATCTCATCAAATTTTTTTTTTTGATTTGTACCAGTAACCCGAATCTTTCAAAACGTTTTTACTCTGTGACATACTAGATCCGGTCAAGGCTCGTGGGCCGGGTTTGGGGTGTTACATTTTGGTATCAGAGCCAGGTTCAAAAACTCGGTTGTGAGGGCCCAAGGCCCAAAAATGTTTCTTGGTAAGCCTCTGTGAACTATTATGAAAATGGTTTTGTTTTGAACAACATGGCATCGAGTCTCCGGCACCAATCCGCTCGGGTAAGTATTACTAAACCTCTGTGTGAATGATTATCTGTAAAGGGGTAGGAATGGAATGTAGATAGTATGAAAGGTATGTGAACCCTAGGACTAGATTACCCCAATTTCTGCCCAAACCCGGCCCACGGTAGATACTCTTCCCAACTACCACTGAAATCCAAATCACAACCTCTTAGCATATCTTCTAAAATCTGTATGACCCTTTCCGACTGCCCGTCAGACTGTGGATGGAATGCTGTACTGAAATCCAATCGTGTACCCAAAGCCTGATGCAACGCTTTCCAGAACCTTGGCGTAAACCTCGGATCGCTATCTGAGATGATTGATACTGGCACATCATGCAATCTTACTATCTTAGCCACATACAATTTTGCTAGCCTCTGAAGAGAATAATCCACCCTTACCGGTATGAAGTGAGCTGACTTGGTCAGACGGTCCACAATCACCCAAACTGCGTCCTTCTTGCTGGGCGTGAGGGGTAGCCCACTGACGAAGTCCATAGTGATCCTCTCCCATTTCCACTGAGGAATCTTCACTGGTTGAAGTAACCCTGATGGCAACTGATGCTCAGCCTTTACCTGCTGACACGTCGACACCTTCCCACGAATTCAGTTACCTCACGCTTCAACCCCGGCCACCAGAACTGCTTCCGCAAATCTCCATACATCTTGCTACCTCTAGGATGCATAGCGTATGGGCTGCTATGTGCATCCTGAAGAATTCTTTGCCTCAATTCCACATCCTTCGGCATACAAGGCCGCCCTTGGAAACACAACATACCATCACTAGTCAAACTATACCCTTCCAAACCACCATCTTGAACTTGCAACCTCAGCGCATTTAAACTGTCATCCCCTAATTGCTTTTCCTTAATCTCCTCGATCCAAGTTGGCCTAACTTGCAGCTCTGCCAAAAGACTTCCATCGTCGTATAGACTGAGATGAGCAAACATCGCCCTTAAGTCTGTCACGACCTTCCGGCTCAACGCATCAGCCACCCCGTTAGCCTTGCCTGGATGGTACTCAATTGAACAGTCGTAGTCCTTCAACAGTTCAATCCATCGGCGCTGCCTCAAATTTAAGTCCTTCTGAGTCAAGAGATACCTTAAACTTTTGTGATCCGTGTAGACTATCGACTTTTCCCCATACAAATAATGCCTCCATATTTTCAAAGCGAAGACTACTGCCGCTAACTCCAAGTCGTGAGTCGGATAGTTAACCTCATGTGGTCTTAGCTGACGGGATGCATAGGCCACTACCTTCCCTTCCTGCATCAACACACATCCCAAACCAGTATGGGACGCATCACAATAAACCGTTAACAACTTCCCTGCCTCAGGCTGTACCAAAACTGGAGCTTCCGTCAGAATCTTCCTTAGCTTATCAAAACTTTCTTGCTGTTTCTCTGACCAAACAAATGGGACTCCTTTTCTTAATAACTTAGTCAACGACGCTGCGATTAAAGAGAATCCTTCCACAAATCTTCGATAGTACCCTGCCAGACCCAGAAAACTTCGAATTTCCGCCACTGACCTAGGCGGTTTCCAATCCAACACTGCTTCAACCTTGCGAGGGTCCACTCTAATCCCTTCAGCTGACACCACGTGACCTAAGAAAGCCACCTCCCTAAGCCAAAATTCGCACGTACTGAATTTGGCATATAACTGCTTCTCCCTCAGTACTTGTAGAACTATACGCAAATGCCTATCATGCTCCTCCTCCGTCTTTGAGTAAACCAATATGTCGTCTATAAACACCACGACAAATTGATCTAAGTATTGCTGAAACACCCTATTCATTAAGTCCATGAACGCTGCAGGTGCGTTGGTCAACCCAAACGGCATCACTAGAAACTCGTAATGCCCATACCGAGTACAAAATGCCGTATTGTGCACATCAACCTCCTTCACCTTAAGTTGATGATAACCCGACCTAAGATCTATCTTCGAGAACACCGATGCACCCTTCAGTTGGTCAAACAGGTCATCAATCCGAGGCAACGGATACTTGTTTTTGATCGTTAACTTGTTTAGCTGACGGTAGTCGATACACATCCGCATTGACCCGTCTTTCTTCTTGACAAACAGCACAGGTGCTCCCCACGGAGATATACTTGGTCGAATAAACCCTTTATCCAAGAGCTCCTGAATTTGAGCCTTCAGCTCCACCAACTCCTTTGGTGCCATTCGGTAGGGTGCTATAGACACAGGTGCCGTTCCGGGCAACAAGTCTATACCGAACTCAACTTCCCGATCTGGAGGCAGACCCGGGAGTTCTTCTGGAAACACATCAGCGAATTCCCTTACAGTTCGGACCTTCTCAACTGCTGGCTCCTTAGCCTCCAAGGCACAGATTCGAACCAACAACGCCTCACAACCTTTTCTAACCATTTTCTCAGCCTTCAAGGCAGACACTACATTGGATAGATAATCTCTTCTATTACCTATCATGACCACTTCATCACCCTTAGCCGTCTTTAGAACCATGCGCTTAGCAGCACAATCCAACCTTGCCTGATATTTAACCAGCCAGTCCATTCCAAGAATTAGATCGAACTCCCCAAACGGCAGTTCCATCAGATCAGCCACAAACACTACCCCTTGGAGTTCTAGGGGTACATCTCCATATAGCTTGTTCACTACTACAGAGTGTCCTAGAGGGCTAATTACAGTCATCTCCCTAGAAGCAGTCTCAAAGTCCAAGTTTATAGTCTCTACCACACTACTAGCAACGTATGAATGCGTCGAACCCACATCAATTAATGCAACATATGGAAGACCAAAAATTAGGAACGTACCGGTGATGACGTCCGGTGCGTCACCCTCCTTGCGACGCCTCGCTGCATAGACTAACCCAGGCTGCCTTGCCTCTGTGTTGCCTGTATCTCTGCCCAAAATTCTTCGACCCCGATTAGAACCATTACCTCCTCTACCATTACCACGACCCCTCTGCGGTGGTCCTACATTTCTAGCCTGAGTACGGTTCTGACCCTCTGGCTGATTTTTAGCTAGCTTCCGAGGATAATCCCTTACACGGTGATCCAAAGATCCACATTCAAAGCAACCCCTCTCACCGGTCCAACAACTTCCCCAATGTGACTTCCCACAACGATTACACTGAGTCGGTCTCTGATTAGTAGCCATGGGCCTTCCTGCCTGATTCGGCCCATTCTGCCTAGCCCTTTTTTGTGCATTATTACCCGATCCAGATGACCCAAAACCTCTTTTCTGCTTGTTCCTATCATAGTTCAGTCTCACAGACTCCTTGACCCCTTCGGCTACCTTAGCCTTCTCTACCAGAACAGCAAACTCACGCACCTGTTGTGGAGCAATCAACAACCTTAAATCATCCCTAAGTCCGTCTTCAAAGTAGACACAACGATCATGCTCAGTTGACACAATTCCCCGAGCATAGCGGCTCAGCCTCAAGAATTCTGCCTCATACTCAGATACCGACTTATTTCCTTGTACCAATCCCAGAAAAGCTTTCCTCTGAGCATCAGTGTAGCTGGTGCCCACATACTTCTTCTGATAAGCAGCTTTGAAGTACTCCCAAGTAAGGCCATCTTCCATAGCACCATCCCGAACCGTGAGCCACCACTGGTATGACTCATCCTTTAGAAGTGACACTGCTCCTTTCAGCTTCTCCTCATTCATTAAATCGAGATCGTCCATGATCCTCTCAGTCGATTCTAACCAATGTTCCGCTGCACTGGGTGCCACGCTCGACACATCCCGGAATACCTCAGCTCCGTTGGATCGGAGGCGCTCGGGTACAGACTTCCGAGCTCCTGTACCTCTACCGGTCCCAGCCATCATCTCTAGAACACACAGCATAGCCTGCGATACCGACTCACCCCCCGTCTGATCCTGATGTCCAACACCAAAAGTTGGGGGTGGTGGTGGAGGTGGTATCTCATTATCCGATCCTTGGCCTGACCTAACTGGTTCTGACACAGCCATCCGGCCTCTACCGCATCCCCGACGGCCGCGACCTCTAGAACTCATTTCTTATTGCGCGATCTGTCTTAAAAAGTTTTATGAGTTGGTCAAAGTTTCACTGATTATTAGCGAAGAAATTTTATGAACAAAGTTTAGAAGTTGTTCCTTCGATCAAACAAGTTTCAAGTCTTCTATTCTAATTCAAAGACACACATTCACTTATTCCATCACCCTTTTTGCCCAAATTCTATCCCGGGGGTAATCTCGTCATTTGCCTTACAGAGGTATTTTGGTAATAAACCGGGGTAAATTTGTAAATCTTGAAAAATTTACAAACTTGGGGGTTCTTTTTGAGAATTTGTTTTCCAAATTGGCAGCGTTGCAGAAATTTTTTGAAAATCAGGGTCAATTTAGTAATTTGGTAAGTTAGGGGGCAATTTCGTAATTTTCCAAAATCATGGTATTTTTGATATTTGCAAATTAAGGTTTTAGGTGTGTTGGTAAAATAAGAAAATTTTTATTAAATTTGGGGGTAGCTTAATAATTTAGAAACCAGGGGCATTTCCGTAAATTTTTACCACTAAGGGTATTTTTGTAATTTTTTCATAAATCAAAAAATTTTTTTGAAAAATTTTCGTAAAATAGTCCTCACAAGTTAAAAGGGTAGTTTTTAAGAGTTTTAAAACTAGAGTTTTTATAAAAATACGGTTAGTTCCCTTTCGGGTTTTAATAATCGGGTTTAGCCCATGAACAAGTCCTCACGGTTAGGGTGAACCGAAGCTACGCACCAGGTAGGATTCCCGCGAAGAGGAGGTGAGTCGCTAAGACCGCTTAAATACCAAGCTCTTCCGGATCCAATCCTAGACATGCGTACAAGGGTTACCACATCCTAACTCGGCGGCTTAGTCATAGGTTTGTTTATTAAGGCAATTAAAATCTTATGCGATTGTTGGGGTAATCTGGTCCTAGGGTTCACATACCTTTCATACTATCTACGTTCCATTCCTACCCCTTTACAGATAATCATTCACACAGAGGTTTAGTAATACTTACCCGAGCAGATTGGTGCCGGAGACTCGATGCCATGTTGTTCAAAACAAAACCATTTTCATAATAGTTCACAGAGACTTACCAAGAAACATTTTTGGGCCTTGGGCCCTCACAGCCGAGTTTTTGAACCTGCCTCTGATACCAAAATGTAACACCCCAAACCCGGCCCACGAGCCTTGACCGGATCTAGTATGTCACAGAGTAAAAACATTTTGAAAGATTCGGGTTACTGGTACAAATCAAAAAAAAATTTTGATGAGATTATAAAACATTGTCTATTAAAACTCAGGTGGGATTTATTTGATAAATACGGTTGAGTTGAAACCATTTTCCTTTGAAAACATTTGGCCATTTATGATTTTAGAACCATCAGAGTTTTTGTTAACTTAGAAAATTTCGTTACCCGATGGTAACATCTTTGAAACCGAGTACGAGTATAATTTGAAAAACGTTACTTTTTAACCGATTTGCTTAACAGTTCATAAGTTCATCAGTCATATAATAAAGTAAAAACAACTACTTAAACATCTAAAATAATAAGCGGCCATATTACAACCCAATCGAAATTTAGTGAATAATAAACTTAAAACGGGGCAGAATGAAAATCTCAAGTCCATGGAACAAGCATGGCCGCCTCGAGTCCACTCCGGCTCCATCTCCGCGATCTACTAACCTACAAGATGATATGAGAAGGGGTGAGTCACCAAGACTCAGTGTGCATAAATCCCCAACCCGAAAATACAACTCATACACAAAATATTAGAAATACATGCAATTATGCAACCCAAGCTAGCCATCCATACTCCTTTTCTACCCCGTGTGGTACCAAACCACTGGTGGTGCCAAACCACTGGTGACCGAAGCCACAAATATCAAATGATGGGGCCAACCCATCGTGTGGTACCAAACCACTGATGACCATAGGTCACAATATCAACATGTGGTACCAAACCACTGGTGGTGCCAAACCACTGGGACTTAGTCACAAATATCAATATGTGGTGCCAAACCACTGGTGACCGAAGTCACAAATATCAAATGATGGGGCCACCCCATCGTGTGGTACCAAACCACTGGTGACAGTCCATAGAGATCATCTCCCTCCTCTCATCAATCCCACCATCATCATGCTCACATAACAAGTATCATGATCCCATATATCATGCATTTGTATATAGCATAGCATTTAACAGCATATGATGACATGGACAACATATATCATAGATCGAGTAATAGAGGACTTACACGAAAACCAAGCTTATGCCCACAAGGCAAAGTTACTACATGAGAGGTTATAAATATCATCATAATAACAATTTATACTAATAAAGTGTGTAAGAGTTTACACACCTGATTAACCGTAAGTCTAAGCGAATCCCGAACTACCCAACCACGAAAACCCAAAGAATCGATCTACTGCACTAGGTCCCTTGCTCCTACATTCGGCCAAACCATAGGGTCATTAACAAGACCATTCGGCCACCTCAATAAATCCCGAAGGATATGTCGTGCTCGAAATACTTGGATCGAAACTTACTATTGCTTATCAAACGAACCGAAATCCCGGAAGCCTCTGTTTTTCCCCTAGCCGATTTGCCGCTAAAATCATAACACACATGCGGTTACCACATGCATACCAAAATGGCCCCCTTGGCCGAAAATGCTTAACCATTTATGTTTCTCACCGAAAACCCGAAGTTGTCACTTGCTAAATTAGGCTATGAGCAAATCTATGGGAAGTGGCCTATGGCCGAACACCATATAGGCTTTCCTTGTAGACTCAAAACCACGAAAGGCTCCCTCAATGCCCCTTGTCGTTAGCTACAACAAAAGATACACTATTAAGATATTATACACATTCGGCCAACCTTACAAGGCCCGTCCTCAAGCTTTCGGCACAATAAAAAGGAAGAGGAGAGAATTCGAACGATAAAATGAGTCACTTACCAACCCTTGAAAGCGATGGCACCATCCTTTGTGGATTCGGCCTATGCTCTATATGGTAAGGAAAATTCGGCTAACAACAATGAAAGAACAATGCTAGTCAAAATACTCCCTAGCTCCTTCCAAAATCGAAACTCAAGCTTTAGGTCCCTCTCCCTTTTCGGTCAAGAACAAATTGGTAAGAGGAGAAAAGAAATCATCAATTTCGGCCATGATAAATTTGGGAAGGAAGAAAAGAAATTCAAGTCCCTAAAGCATACTTCACATTCGGCCATGCTTCTTCCATCTTGAAGGCCGGCCATGCTTTACTTGTTTTTGTGATAATTACCCATCACCATAGAAACAAACAAATTCATTGTTTAATAACCCATACACCCAATACAAAAATAAAAAATAAAAATAATAGCAACCCATACTTCAATTAAAATAAAAGAAATAATTCCCATGCTTTCCAACAACATATAAAATAAAACCCAAGACATAGCTCATACTTTCACTAACATAAAATAATAATAATAATAATAATAATAATAATAATAATAATAATAATAATAATAATAGTAATAATAATAATAAAAATATCACTACCCCATCACCATTAATAAAATAATAATAATAATAATAAACAACTAAAAACAAAGTTTGCTCCATACCACCAGCAGCATAAAAAAAATCAGCATGCTACATGTATTAAATGCCCATGCAGGGCACCTTCCCACGCTGGCATAAAAAGGAAAATTAAACTCCAAAGCTGCCCCCAGGTCTCGAACCCGAGACCTGGGGGAAACATTCCTCGCCTCCTACCACTCGGCCATTCCGCATTTCATGACAATATCGCGTCGAAAATTTGTTTTAAGCCCTCATTCCTTAGCCCTTTACGCATTAACGCCAAGGCAAAATGATAAAACGCCTACTGATACTCCCCCTCCTCGAACTCAGGACCTCACTGCCGCAACCCCCATGAAGCGCCCTTAGCCACTCGGCCAAGGTGTCTTTCGTGACATAAACCCGTCATACATCCTTTTAAGCACTCTCCCGTTTCAGCGCCAAAACAAAATAAACACTCATGCACCCAGCGTGACTCGAACCCGAGTCCTTTACACCATGGCCCTTAAGTGGCGCTCCCAAGCCACTTTGCCAGGCCGACCTTCATGCCACAACTTCGCCGAATTTATTTTTAAACCCTCCTTCACTTAGCTCTCCTTCAACGCCAAAACTAAAACTTCCCCGTGCGATTCCTAGGGTTCGAACCCCTGCTCTGCCGCGCCTTCAAGCTCCCTAGGCTGCCCTAACCACTCTACCAGACACTTCCTTGTGTCAAGATTCACCCCATTCTAAATATAAAGCTTCTTCACTTGGCCTTTTCTTCTCATGCACTAACGGAAGGTCTTTAACCCTAAACCCGACCTAACCCGGGATTTTGACCAAACCATAACATATGCATTTATTTAGGCAAACACCCAAATAATAAATACATTGCAACCAACCCCTAATGCAGGATGTTACAGATGTGATATTGGGCATGGATTGGTTAACTCAGCATGATGCAGTAGTAAACTGTAAACAGAAATATATTGTGTTGAAGTGTCAGAATGGTGAGTTACTCCATGTTAAATCTGGTCAGACAGGGGGATTATCTGATGTGATTTCAGTTATTACTGCTTATAGGTATGTCAAAAAGGGGTATGATGCTTTTCTTGCTTATGTATTAGATACCAAAGTATCTGAGTCGAAGATTCAGGCAGTGCCAGTGGTATGCGAATTTTCTAATGTGTTTCCAGAAGAGTTACCAGGGTTGCCACCAGAAAGAGAAGTGGAATTTTCTATAGATTTGATTCCAAGAACTACCCCGATTTCTATAGCTCCGTACTGGATGGCTCCTACAGAATTAAAAGAATTAAAGACACAGTTGCAAGAACTTATTGACAGGGGTTTTGTTCAACCGAGTCATTCACCTTGGGGTGCTCCGGTTCTGTTTGTGAAAAAGAAATACGGGTCTTTGAGATTGTGTATTGATTATCGGCAGCTCAATAAAGTAACTATAAAGAATAAGTACCCATTGCCCCGGATTGATGATTTATTTGATCAGCTGAAAGGTGCTATTGTATTTTCAAAGATTGATCTCTGATCGGGCTACTATCAGTTACGGGTAAAGGAGTCAGATATGCCAATGACAGCTTTCCGAACCAGGTACGAGCATTATGAGTTTTTGGTTATGCCGTATGGGCTGACTAATGTACCTGCAGTATTTATGGATTTGATGAATCGGATATTTAGACCGTACTTAGATAGGTTTGTGGTAGTTTTTATTGATGATGTTTTGATTTATTCTCGAGATGAAGAAGAACATGCGGAACATTTGAGAATTGTGTTGCAAATTTTGCGAGAGAAGCAGTTATATGCTAAATTCAGTAAATGTGAATTTTGGCTTCGAGAAATGGGTTTTCTTGGACATATTGTATCCGCTGAAGGCATCAGGGTAGATCCAAGTAAAATCTCAACTATTGTCAATTGGAGTCCACCGAAGAATGTATCTGAAGTTAGAAGTTTCTTGAGTTTAACTGGTTATTATCGGAGATTTGTACAAGGATTCTCTATGATAGCTTCTCCGATGACTCGATTATTGCAGAAAGATGTACAGTTTGAGTGGACTGATAAATGTCAGCAGAGTTTCAATCGATTGAAAGATCTACTAACGAAAGCACCTGTGTTAGTGCAGCCTGAACCTGGTAAGGAATTTGTTATTTACTGTGATGCCTCATTAAATGGTTTAGGTTGTGTCTTGATGCAAGAAGGTAAAAAATAGCCTATGCTTCAAGACAACTTAAGCCACATGAAAGAAATTACCCGGTACATGATCTTGATTTAGCTGTTATTGTATTTGCATTGAAGATATGACGATATTACTTGTACGGTGAGAAATGTCATATTTATACTGATCATAAAAGCTTGAAATATTTGATGACACAGAAAGATCTGAATTTAAGACAGCACAGGTGGCTTGAATTGATAAAGGATTATGGTTTGATTATTGATTACCATCCGGGTAAGGCTAATGTTGTTGCTGATACTTTAAGCCGAAAATCTTTATTTGCTTTGCGAGCTATGAATGCCCGATTGTCTCTGGTTGATAATGGTTCAATCATAGCTAAATTGAGAGCTAAACCGACATTTTTACAGCAAATATGTGAAGCTCAGAAGAATGATGAGAAGTTACAGGTTAAATGGGCACAGTGTGAGTCAGGTACTGATTCTGAATTTCAGGTTGGGATTGATGGTTGTATGTTATTCAGAGGTATGATATGTGTACCTCAGAATTCAGAGCTCATACAGAAGATTTTATACAAGGCTCACAGCGATACTATGTCTGTACATCCGGGGAGTAATAAAATGTATAATGATCTGAAAAAGATGTATTGGTGGCAAGGAATGAAACGGGATATCTTTGAGTTTGTATCAAGATGTTTAATATGTCAGCAAGTTAAAGCTGAACATCAGGTACCTTCAGGGTTACTTCAGCCAATTACTATACCGGAATGGAAATGGGAAAGAATCACTATGGATTTTGTATCGGGGTTACCATTGTCTCTGAGGAAAAAGGATGCTATTTGGGTGATTGTTGACCGATTGACAAAATCAGCGCACTTTATTCCGGTACGTATGGATTATTCTTTAGATAAACTGGCTGAACTGTACATATCTGAGATTATCATGCTACACGGAGTGCCTGTCTCCATTATATCAGATAGAGATCCCCGATTTACGTCTTGTTTCTAGGATAAATTGCAAGAAGCTTTGGGTACTCAGTTGTATTTCAGTACTGCATTTCATCCTCAGATAGATGGCCAATCTGAGCGTGTAATTCAAGTATTGGAAGATATGCTCCGATGTTGTATACTAGAGTTTGAAGGTAATTGGGAAAGGTATCTACCTTTGATTGAATTTGCTTATAATAACAGTTATCAATTCAGTATTAAAATGGCTCCGTATAAAGCTTTGTATGGTAGAAAGTGTAGAACACCGTTATATTGGACAGAGCTCAGTGAAAAGAAGATACATGGGGTTGATTTGATCCAGCAAACAGAAGAAAAAGTAAAGGTTATTCGGGATAGTTTAAAAGCAACTTCTGATCGTCAAAAATCATATGCCGATCTTAAACGAAAAGAGATTGAGTTTCAGGTCGGTGACAAGGTATTTCTAAAAGTGTTTCTGTAACACCCTAAACTCAAATCTGTCGCCGGATTAGGGTTACGGATATTACATTCCTTTACACAAGCTTTAAGCACTCTTTAAAAAAATAGTTATCAAGACCAATGCATACCAGACTTTATTAAAATTTATAAAATCACACATACATCAATTGTATACCTAGATTCGTTTCTATCTGTCACACATCTCATTTCACTATCTCATTATTCTACTAACCAAAGTAACTAATTCTCTAGCATCATTTTCTTAACAAATTCGGCATCTTACCACATGCATATAACTAACCAAAAAAAAATTTTCATGCATACATTTTAGCATTTCCCTTCAACATATGTACATTTATTAATAAAACCCATGAAACATTCAAGGCCGAATATATACATCATTAAAAGTAACACACACACACACACACACACACACACACACACATATATATATATATATATATATATATTACACAACTCTTAACAATGATTTATAAATCATAAAAACTTAAATCATAGTCGAGAAAATGAAGGTTCCAAAACAACCTAAGACTTAGCCATATCTTAATGATCATAAATAATTTAACTTAAATCTTAGCCATATCTTAATGATCATAAATAATTTAACTTAAATCTATTCTTTGCTATATCGCCCTTAATGTCAGCATACATAATTTACTACCCGCTCCAAAATTTATCTAATCACATGTATTCATTCAAATAGACCTACCGATGTAATTCATCTTCATATAATCAGACATGTACCATTTTCAACCATTTTTAGAAAACTCAAGATTGAACCACAATAGGAAACAAAGCCATTTTCGCATGGCATAAGTTATATACACATTTATAAAACTTTCAAAACATGATACCAAAAAGCTTGATCTATACATGCCATAAGTTTCTAGAAGGATATTCCATAATAAAATACTGAAATAGGTGATAGTATAATGAGCTTCCAAAACGATCCCCAAAGCGTGAGCCGAGCTCCAAAAGAAAGCTACAATTGCAAAACAACCGAAACAATGTAAGCTTACCAAAGCTTAGTAAGTTTTAAGCAATTTTATTATCATATACATACATTAAAAAAAATTTATATCAAGATATTTAAACCCTACTTATAGATATCACCCTTACTGAATATACCAATCCATTTAAGAATCGAATTTATAGAAGCCTCATATACTTATAATTTCATATCGCAAGCCATTCCCAAGTAAGAAATAAATAACATACATGTCACATATATATATATATATATATATATATACACCATTTTGTCTACTTACAATTCAAACTACCAAAGCCTCAAGTTAATAAGTATAACACTTACCTTTAGCATACTTACCCTTCCAAATATAACTATTTGGGTATAATACATGATAATCCATTCATACACTTCTATAAACATAAAATCATTAGAAATAAAATCATTTAACGAACCTCATACTTACTTGATTCTTAATAAAATTTAGTAACGTATCGCTCACATACAGCCGTTACCTAACAATTCTTGTAACGTATTGCTCACATAGAGCCGTTACTTAAAATCCTTGTAACATATCGCTCACATAGAGCCGTTACTTACAATTCTTGTAAAGTATCGCTCACATAGAGCCGTTACTTACAATTCTTGTAACGTATCGCTCACATAGAGCCGTTACTTACAATATTCGTACACATAGTGCTTATTCAACTATATCGCCTACTTTATAATTTTCATAACTTGTTATTCATTAGAATTGTATACTTTCATATATATATAAAATCAAACTCACATATCCCGTATAAACACACTTATTCATATATAATATAAAATTCAACATCTCAAGTCCAATCTTACATTCATCCTAAACCACATCAAGCTATCAACAATTCCATTAAGCATGCCCGAATACCATTATAGTATCACTATCACAGTTAAGTATTTCATGTACCAAAATACAACATCCAAGTAGCATCAAAATCAAATATCATTTAACAATTTAATTTATACATCCGGTAATGCATTATAATAGATTCACCACCATTTAACTTAGACATGTATTAAGGTATAAGTTAAATTTAACTCTATCACTTAAAACTTACCTCAATAGGTAACCAAATAAGCTCCCCGGCTACTCGTTTAGTTTAGTTTTTCCCCGATCCGTTTCCAAATCCTTCCTCCCTTGATCTAAAACAAGTTCGAAAAGAGCCTATTCAAATAAATTTCATTCATCTCAATTTGAAACACAAAATTTTACCATTCTTCCTATCTATCATTCTTAGATTGAAATTCTTACAATTTAATACTAATTCTTTTCATTCATTCGAATATATATATATATATATATATATATATATATAATCATACACCTTTAAGCTAAGGCCGAATAGTCCTTAAGCTTATTTTAAGTCTCTTTATAACATTAAAATAAGTCATAATATGAAATTTAAAATTTTACAAATTCCCTCTAGTTTCGGTGTCTTGCTATTTAATCCCCAAACATAAAACACTAGAATTTCATGGAATTTGGACTAACCCCTTAAGAACCGAATTTTCCTTATTCATCCATAATTCTATATAAATCATTTATTTGCATTTATACTCTCAACTATTTATTTACATAATTCAAGCCTTCACACATCCATGTCATCTAAGTTCCTACTCAACCATGTTGATATCTAATTTTTGCTAAAAAAGAAAATCTTCCATCAACATAACAAAATCAAGGTTCTCATCCATGGCCGAACCTAGAACAAGCTTCAAACTCAAAATTTTCCACATGGATTCCATAGTATTCAAGACAACTAGCACAACCATGCAAGAATTTACAAAAATCAAGCTTGATTACTTACATTAAGAGAACATGCATCAACCGAAACTATGGAGCTTAAGTTTTTCTCTTCTTTCCTCTTTGTTTTCGTGGAGAAGATGAAGGAAATGGGGAGATAAAAAAAATGTTTTCTTATTATTATTATTTTATTCCCTTCACATTATAAAATAAGTGAATAAAAAGCCATTAACTAAAAACAACTTGGTTTAATATAAGCATAATATCATTATGCCGTCCACCACCATGAGATTTGGGTTAATTGACATGCAAATCCATTCTTTCAAACAACACTTCAATTAAACCCTTCAATTTAATGAATGCTACTTTTACTATTTTATCAATTTGATCCTTTCTCTAAATTCAAACACACCAATGCAATAAAATTTATACAATTCAACACAATTTCACTCAAAATTACTACACACCAAAACAAAATAATTGGGCTGTTACAACTCCCCCTTTAAGAAATTTTCGTCCCCGAAAATCTTACTGATGAATAAGTGTGGATAACGTTTTTTCATTGATTCCTTAGTCTTCCAGGTTGCTTCCTCTACCCCGTGCTTATGCCACATAACTTTAACTAGTGATATCTTCTTATTTCAGAACTCTTTCACTTCATGAGCTAAGATACAAATCGGTTCTTCCTCATAGGTCAAATCGGGCTGAATTTCAATCTCTGATGGACTGATCACATGAGAAGGATCGGATCTGTATCTTCGAAGCATCGACACGTGGAAAATATTATGAATCTTGTCTAACTCAGATGGCAACCTCAATCTGTATGCAACCGGTCCAATACGCTCAATAACCTCATACGGACCAATAAATCTCGGACTCAACTTTCCTTTACGACCAAATCTAAATATCTTCTTCCACGGCGAAACTTTCAAAAACACTCGATCTCCAACCAGGAACTCAATGTCCTTACGTTTCAAATCTGCTTAAGACTTTTGACAATCTGATGCCGCTTTCAAACTATTACGAATTACCGCCACCTTCTGCTCAGTTTCTTTAATCAAATCAACCCCGTGTATCTTGTTTTCATTGAGCTCGGTCCAGTACAAAGGTGTACGACATTTACGATTGTACAAAGCTTTGTAGGGGGCCATTTGGATACTAGATTGAAAGCTATTATTATACGCAAATTCAATCAAAGGCAAGTATCTTTCCCACGTACCTTCAAACTCAAGAACACAGCATCTCAACATATCCTCGAGTATTTGGATAACACGCTCGGACTGACCATCCGACTGAGGATGAAAAGCCGTACTGAAGTGTAACTTAGTACCTAAAGCATCTTGTAATTTCTTCCAAAACCGCGATGTGAATCTCGGATCTCTATCCGACACAATAGAAACAGGTACTCCGAGTAATCGTACAATCTGCGATAGGTACAACTCAGCTAGTTTATCAAGTAAAAAATCCTTACGTACCGGGATGAAATGGGATGATTTCGTCAATCTATCAACTATAACCCAAATTGAATCCTTCCTACTCGATGTCAAAGGCAAACCTGATACAAAATCTATTGTAACACGATCCCACTTCCATTCTGGTATCATGATTGGCTGAAGTAGTCCCGATGGCACTTGATGTTTGACTTTCACTTGTTGGCACACCAAACACTTCGACACATAGTCCGAGATGTCACACTTCATACCAGCCACCAATAATGCTGTTTTAGATCGTTATACATTTTTGTGCTACCCGGATTAATCGACAACCTACTACTATGAGCTTCATCACAAATCATTCGAATCAATTCTGGATTTTTAGGCACACATATTCGACTCTTGAATCGTAAACATCCTTCGGCATCTATTTGAAAATCTGATTCCACACCCAAACCACAAAGACTCCTTTTTGCTTTTAAATCATCATCGATTTCTTGGGCTTCACGGATCTGTTGCACAAACAATGGTGTCGCCTTTAATTCGCAGTGATCACCCCATCATCGGTCATAGCCAAATCCACATTCATGGCACGAAAGGTAAATAATGATTTTCTGCTAAGCGCATCGGCAACTACATTAGCCTTTCCCGGGTGATAATCAATCATGAGCTCATAATCTTTCAACAATTCTAACCATCGTCGCTGTCTCAAATTCAGATCCTTTTGAGTCATTAAATACTTTAGACTCTTCTGATCCGAATAGACGTGGCATTTCTCACCGAATAGATAGTGACGCCATATCTTCAAAGCAAAGACTATAGCGGCCAACTCAAGATTGTGCGTCGGATAATTTCTTTCGTGCAGTTTCAACCGTCTAGAAGCGTAGGCTACGACTTTACCTTCCTGCATTAATACACAACCCAACCCATTTAAAGATGCATCACTGAAAACAACAAACTCCTTACCTGATTCTAGTTGAACGAGTACCGGAGCTTCCGTTAACAAGGTCTTCAGTTGATCAAAACTCTTCTAACACCTTTCTGACCACTCAAATTTCACATCTTTCTGAAGTAGCTTTGTCATCGGAAATGCTATCATGGAAAACCCTTTCACGAAGCGTCTATAATATCCGGCTAGCCCCAAAAAGCTGCAAAACTCGAAAACATTCCGCGGAGGTTTCCAATCAAGTAAAGGCAAAATTTTACTCGGGTCAACTCGAATACCCGATGCTGAAATTACATGCCCCAAAAAGTTGACTTCTTTCAACCAAAACTCACATTTACTGAATTTTACGTACAATTGCTTGTCACATAAAATCTGTAACATCAGCCTCAGATGTTCAGCATGATCGGTTTCGTTTCGCGAATAGCTCAGTATATCATCTATAAAAACAACCACAAACTCATCTAAATATGATCTGAATATCCGGTTCATCAAATCCATAAACACCGCCGGGGCATTAATGAGCCCAAACGGCATCACTAGGAATTCATAGTGACCATATCTCGTTCGAAAAGCAGTCTTTGGTACATCCGATTTCCTAACTCGCAACTGATAATATCCAGACCTCAAATCAATTTTCGAGAACACTGAAGCTCCCTTAAGTTGATCGAATAAATCGTCGATACGTGGCAACAGATATTTATTCTTTATGGCCACCTTATTTAGCTGTCAATAGTCAATACACATTCTTAATGTTCTGTCTTTCTTTTTCATAAATAGAACGGGCGCACCCCAGGGAGAGAAACTCGATCGGGCGAAACATTTATCTGTCAATTCTTGCAACTGAGCCTTCAACTCTTTTAATTCAGTCGGTGCCATTCTATATGGAGCTATCAAAATAGGAGTTGTCCCTGGCACTAACTCAATACCAAATTCTACCTCACGAATGGGTGGCAATCCCGGTAATTCCTCTGGAAACACATCCGGATACTTACCAACAACCGGTACAGATTCAACCTTCTTTTCGGTTACTTTACTATCAATCACGTACGCAAGATAGGCTTCACAACCCTTCTTCAAATATTGTCGAGCCATCATCGAAGATATCACAGAAGGTGGTCCACTTAAATCTGCAGACTCAATTATGATTCTCTTATTATTCTGGCATTTTAAATCAATAATCTTTCGTCTGCAATTAACTACTGCATCGTGAACTGTCAACCAATCCATACCGAGGATAATGTCAAACTCATCGAAAGGTAATAGCATCAGATCAGCCGTAAAACACATGTCTCGAATCATTAGTGGACAGTTCTTGCTTACTTTATCAACTAATACACATCAACCCAGGGGATTTGAAACCCGAATCACAAATTTAGTAGACTCAACAGGTAGAGTCTTACTGGTTGCTAATGTTTCATACACATATGAATGAGTTGAGCCAGGATCAATCAAAGTAGTTACACTAGTATCAAAGATAGTGAAAGTACCGGTAATGACATCTAGAGATGAGGCCTCCTCTCTGGTACAAACGGCATAAGCTTTAGCCGGTACATGAGTATCTGATTGAACAACTGCCTCTGTAGTCCCTCTCTGTGCACCACTCCTACCTCCCCCATAACGAGACGTTCTACCTCTAGCTGTAGTGCCGCTAGGTCTCGCACTCTGAGCAGTACCCCTTCCAGCAGTCTCAGGGCAATCCCGAATGAAATGGTCCTGTGAGCCACACTTATAACAAGTGCGAGAAATAGATTTATCCCAACACTCTCCAAAATGTAGTCTGCCACACTGCTGACACTCAGGTTTGCTCGATCGAGCATTGCCAACACTAGCAACTGATGTAGCTCGGGAATTCGCTAGTGGTCGTTCTCGAATAGAAATCCCGGTATTAGGTTTGGATCGACTACCATCATTCTTGAACTTCTTCGTTGCCATCTGCGGGAATTTGCTAGCGGATCTCTTCCGAGCATCTCTAGAATCAAACTCAGCTTTTCGTTTTTCTTTTCCCAGTTCTTCAGCTTTACAAGCTCTTTCCACTAGCACAACGAATTCATTAATCTCAAGAATGCCAACCAGAAGCTTTATGTCTTCATTCAGACCATCTTCGAATCTTCGGCACATAGCAGCCTCAGAGGATACACACTCGCAAGCACAACGACTAAGTCACACAACCTTACGCTCATATTTGGACACAGTCATGTGGCCCTGTTTAAGCTCGAGAAATTCTTTACTCTTGGAGTCTATGAAGCGCTGACTTATGTACTTCTTACGAAATTCTGTCTGAAAGAAATCCCAAGTAACCCTTTCCTTCGGGACAACTGACACAAGTGTATTCCACCAGTAATAGGCAGAATCCCGTAACAAAGATATAGCACACTTCAAACACTCATCGGGTGTGCAGGACAGTTCGTCGAAAACACGAACGGTATTATCGAGCCAAAATTCGGCTCGCTCAGCATCATCATCATCATCCTCGGCTCTAAATTCCTGAGCTCCGTGTTTTCTAATGCGTTCAACGAGAGGTTTTGTTACTCTTTCAAGATTGGCAACTAGAGGTACCACAGGTACTACAGGGGGTACATTCGGATTTTGGGGTGGTTGAACAGTCGGATTGGTTCGTATGTAATGATTAAACCAATCGTTCATCGTACTATAGAAGGCGTGTCTAGCCTCCCCCTCTGGATTACTCGTAGCCAGTCGAGATTCTTCTGGCGTAGTCCCCTGCGCAGGAACGGGTGCCACACTCTCGACGTCATCGGCCAAGGCTCGCTCGAAATCGGGATCCATTACTATATAAGAAATAAATACATTTCACTGCCAGAAGTCATCATACTATCATATTATAACTTATGGCATGTATAGCTAAACTCAGATGCGCTACGTAAGTTTGAGAACCGACTAAATCGTAGCTCTGATACCATTTAAATGTAACACCCTAAACCTGAATCTGTCGCCGGATTAAGGTTACGGATATTACATTCCTTTACACAAGCTTTAAGCACTCTTTAAAAAAATAGTTATCAAGACCAATGCATACCAGACTTTATTAAAATTTATAAAATCACACATACATCAATTGTATACCTAGATTCATTTCTATCTGTCACACATCTCATTTCACTATCTCATCATTCTACTAACCAAAGTAACTAATTCTCTAGCATCATTTTCTTAACAAATTCGGCATCTTACCACATGCATATAACTAACCAAAAAAAAATTTCATGCATACATTTTAGCATTTCCCTTCAACATATGTACATTTATTAATAAAACCCATGAAACATTCAAGGCCGAATATATACATCATTAAAAGTAATACACACACACACACACACACACATATATATATATATATATATATATATTACACAACTCTTAACACTGATTTATAAATCATAAAAACTTAAATCATAGTCGAGAAAATGAGGTTCCAAAACAACCTAAGACTTAGCCATATCTTAATGATCATAAATAATTTAACTTAAATCTATTCTTTGCTATATCGCCCTTAATGTCAGCATACATAATTTACTACCCGCTCCAAAATTTATCTAATCACATGTATTCATTCAAATAAACCTACCGATGTAATTCATCTTCATATAATCAGACATGTACCATTTTCAACCATTTCTAGAAAACTCAAGATTGAACCACAATAGGAAACAAAGCCATTTTTGCATGGCATAAGTTATACACACATTTATAAAACTTTCAAAACATGATACCAAAAAGCTTGATCTATACATGCCATAAGTTTCTAGAAGGAGATTCCATAATAAAATACCGAAATAGGTGATAGTATAATGAGCTTCCAAAATGATCCCAAAGCGTGAGCCTAGCTCCAAAAGAAAGCTACAATTGCAAAACTACCGAAACAATGTAAGCTTACCAAAGCTTAGTAAGTTTTAAGCAATTTTATTATCATATACATACATAAAAAAAAATATTTATATCAAGATTTTTAAACCCTACTTATAGATATCACCCTTACCGAATATACCAATCCATTTAAGAATCAAATTTATAGAAGCCTCATATACTTATAATTTCATATCGCAAGCCATTCCCAAGTAAGAAATAAATAACATACATGTCATATATATATATATATATATATATATATTCACCATTTTGTCTACTTACAATTCAAACTACCAAAGCCTCAAGTTAATAAGTATAACACTTACCTTTAGCATACTTACCCTTCTAAATATAACTATTCGGGTATAATACATGATAATCCATTCATACACTTCTATAAACATAAAATCATTAGAAATAAAATCATTTAACGAACCTCATACTTACTTGATTCTTAATAAAATTTACTAACGTATCGCTCACATAGAGCCGTTACCTAACAATTCTTGTAACGTACTGCTCACATAGAGCCGTTACTTAAAATCCTTATAACATATCGCTCACATAGAGCCGTTACTTACAATTCTTGTAACGTATCGCTCACATAGAGCCGTTACTTACAATTCTTGTAACGTATGCTCACATAGAGCCGTTACTTAAAATCCTTGTAACGTATCGCTCACATAGAGCCGTTACTTACAATATTCGTACACGTAGTGCTTATTCAACTATATCGCCTACTTTATAATTTTCATAACTTGTTATTCATTAGAATTGTATACTTTCATATATATATAAAATCAAACTCACATATCCCGTATAAACACACTTATTCATATATAATATAAAATTCAACATCTCAAGTCCGATCTTACATTCATCCTAAACCACATCAAGCTATCAATAATTCCATTAAGCATGCCCGAATACCATTATAGTATCACTGTCACAGTTAAGTATTTCATGTACCAAAATACAACATCCAAGTAGCATCAAAATCAAATATCATTTAACAATTTAATTTATACATCCGGTAATGCATTATAATAGATTCACCACCATTTAACTTAGACATGTATTAAGGTATAAGTTAAATTTAACTCTATCACTTAAAACTTACCTCAATAGGTAACCAAATAAGCTCCCCGGCTACTCGTTTAGTTTAGTTTTTCCCCGATCCATTTCCAAATCCTTCCTCCCTTGATCTAAAACAAGTTCAAAAAGAGCCTATTCAAATAAATTTCATTCATCTCAATTTGAAACACAAAATTTTACCATTCTTCCTATCTATCATTCTTAGATTGAAATTCTTACAATTTAATACTAATTCTTTTCATTCATTCGAATATATATATATATATATATATATATAAAATCATACACCTTTAAGCTAAGGCCGAATACTCCTCAAGCTTATTTTAAGTCTCTTTATAACATTAAAATAAGTCATAACATGAAATTTAAAATTTTACAAATTTACCCCTCTAGTTTCGGTTTCTTGCTATTTAATCCCCAAACATAAAACACTAGAATTTCATGGAATTCGGACTAACCCCTTAAGAACCGAATTTTCCTTATTCATCCATAATTCTATATAAATCATTTATTTGCATTTATACTCTCAACTATTTATCTACATAATTCAAGCCTTCACACATCCATTTCATCTAAGTTCCTACTCAACCATGTTGATATCTAATTTTTGCTAAAAAAAAAAAAATCTTCCATCAACATAACAAAATCAAGGTTCTCATCCATGGCTGAACCTAGAACAAGCTTCAAACTCAAAATTTTCCACATGGATTCCATAGTATTCAAGACAACTAGCACAACCATGCAAGAATTTACAAAAATCAAGCTTGATTACTTACCTTAAGAGAACATGCATCAATTGAAACTATGGAGCTTAAGTTTTTCTCTTCTTTCCTCTTTGTTTTCGTGGAGAAGATGAAGGAAATGGGGAGATAAAAAAAATGTTTTCTTATTATTATTATTTTATTCCCTTCACATTATAAAATAAGTGAATAAAAAGCCATTAACTAAAAACAACTTGATTTAATATAAGCATACTATCATTATGCCGTCCACCACCATGAGATTTGGGTTAATTGACATGCAAATCCATTCTTTCAAACAACACTTCAATTAAACCCTTCAATTTAATGAATGCTACTTTTACTATTTTATCAATTTGATCCTTTCTCTAAATTCAAACACACCAAAGCAATAAAATTTGTACAATTCAACACAATTTTACTCAAAATTACTACGCACGAAAACAAAATAATATTATGAGATTTTTTGGCTCGGATTTGTGGTCCCAAAACCACCGTTCCGATTAGGGTCGTAATTGGGCTGTTACAGTCTACTTGGAAGAAAGTTCTCCGATTCGGTTGAAAGGGTAAATTGAGTCCAAGATTTATCGGGCCATATGAGATCATAGAAAGAATTAGACCGACTGCTTATCGGTTGGCATTACCACTAGAACTTGATAGAATCCATAATGTTTTTCATGTGTCTATGCTACGACGATATCGGTCAGATCCTTCACATGTTATTTCTCCGATAGAAGTGGATATTCAACCGGATATGACTTACAGTGAAGAACCGGTCAAGATATTGGCACGGGAAACAAAAGAGCTTAGAAATAAAAAAATAAGTTTGGTAAAAGTATTGTGGCAACAGCACGAGATTGAGGAAGCGACATGGGAACCGGAGGAGACAATGAGGAAACAATATCCAAACCTCTTTACTGGTAAGATTTTCGAGGACGAAAATCCTTAAAAGGGGGGAGAGTTGTAATGGCCTAAATTCAAGGTTATCGGAACAATGGTTTCGCAACCATAAATCCGATTTAAAGAGAAATTTATTTCAATATATTTGCATGAATATTTATATGATAGGAAATATTTTTATAAATATTTATAAAATGTTAGTAATGTGGTATTAAAATTTCGTTAGAAAATTTTAACGTTTGGGTAGGTAATTAAATGAAAAAGACTAAATTGAAATAGAAATAAAGTTTAATTATAGATTAAAAGAAATTATAAAGGACCAAAATGGCAATTAAGCCATTTTGTATAGTTGAGGCGGTGTAACTTATAAAAATCTAAGATTTTTTTTTTAAAAGATAATTATTATTATAAACTAATATATATATATATATATATATATGTGTGTGTGTGTGTGTGTGTGCTATAAAAGGAAAAAAAATTCGTAAACTCCGGTAATGCCTCGTACCTTATTCTGACAACGAATACGGGTAGGGGGTGTTACATGGGGTGTTTAAGGCCTAGATGAAACGGCACCATTTTGATGGCCCTATTTAAGTCAAAAAAGAAATAATAAAAAAAAACATTTCAAACTTTTAAAAAAAAAATTCTCTCCTCTTCCATTTTCTCTCTAAAGCCCCCCATATCCGGCCACAAGACTGTTAGCACTCCTTCGTGGCCACCGATCATGGGCGACAGCGATCGTCACCTCTGGTGGCCGGAGTTAAAAAATGCCTTTTTTTAGTCCCTTTGACTCCAAAGGCTAGATCCAAAGGCTAAGCCTTCTAAAAGAGAAAAGAAAAAGATGTTTGACTCTTCGCACATCACACGTCCCCTTTCGTCGAAGCCTTGTAGAAAACCTTAACGGGTTTAGAAGCATCTGGGGTTAGAGGAGGTTTCCGAAAACAGTGAGAGGCGAGACGACCGGTAAAAAAACATTTATTTCTTATTTATTACGCTATTTTTTTAAAAAATAGAAGATATTATGGACTACCTTTTAATGTTTTTGTTCTTCTATTTAAAAATAAAACATCCCCTCTGTTACAAATCGTTTTTGGTCTTTATAGCTGAAATAAAATACATGATATTATTATTTAGTTTTGTCTTTTCTCCGTTTCTTTTGATTTTGTCTCTCTGTTGTCTTGCAGGTGATGGTGGCAGAGGTCAACGTCAACGATGGGAGTCACACCTCGCCATTTCGGTGAAAGAAGAGGGAGGGACCTCGGGCGACGTGTCTGCTGATGTGGCGAATGAGAGGTGCCGAAACATCTTAGGGTGGAATTAAGGTTTCTTTTAGTTTAGGATAGTTGGGCTATTAGGTTTTGGGTTATTGGGTATCAGGTTTAGCAGATAGGTTGGGTTATTGGGCTTTTTTTATTTGGGCCAATTTATTTTGTAAATGGACTTAGAATTTTTAGTTTTGGTTTTATTTTGTTTGTTTGTCTGGGCCAAACAGAATTGGGCCATTACACATAATATTGATATATTTTTTACCCTGAACTCAAACTCTAAATTCTGAATTCAAATTTCAAACTTCGATCTTAAAATCTAAATCTAAACTCGAGGTTTAGAGTTTAGAATTTAGGATTAGAATTTAAGATTAAGGGTTCGAGGTTCAGAGTTTAAGATTCAAAATAAAAAAAATTATTAAAATTATGTATAAATGATATAAAAAAATTAAAATATCATTAAATAATAATAATAAATCATAAACGATAGTACAAAGAGTGGATAAAATAATTTTAAAAAGAAAAAGAGAAAGATTCCTATCTCATCAGACATGGACCACAACGACAGCGTTACATCTTTATTTTTGTTAATTACGACAAAAGTTACAAAATGTCAAAAACTGATGGCATTTCCACTTAAATTCCACTGTCAATAATAACTATTGACCAAAAATCTATCCTTATTTGCTTATAGTCAATGCAGTAAACTACGAAGAAGGCTATAAATTATAATTTTGGTTATATCTCGTATAACAATATCATGTTACGTATAGTGAAAATTATTATTTTTTACATATATTTTAGTATACGAGTTAATAATAAATTAATTTAATTAATAATATATAATTATTTTCATGACTTATTTTTAGCAAAGAGAATAAAAAAAATTCACTAATTTTGAATAAATCTTGTTTTTTATAAGAATTATTACTCCTACATTTATATAATTCCATGAGAAGAACCAGAAGTATTAGTGCTCCTTATCAAACCTAATTTTGATTATATCCTCCCTATATATACATATGCAATTATTACTTGTCCTAAAGTAAAAGAAAAAAAAAAAAACAAACAGATTATTGCTAATGTGGAATATGTAATAAGGGAGTATGTGAAATAGACAAAACCTACCAACCCAATGTTAAGATTATGTTGTGTCTTGAGTGTTGTAACAAGATGCAACATACTTCTTCATGATCATTTTAATTGTCAGAATTTCAAGGAAATTAATACTAGTTTATTTATCAAACCTAAATTTGAGTTTGGTTCATAGTTCATACATACATACATACATGTATATATAGAGAGAGAGAGAGCACCTAGGGTAAGACTGTCTCTGTCTTGAGTGCTATAACAAGACACAACATGTTTCTTACGTTAAACCATATAGACTACAACTTGAGGTACCAAACTGAAACTGAAATACATGATTACTCATTATTGCCATTCTCTGGATCAGACTTGTGGTCATTATTAAAGACGAGGACGTTGAAGAGCTGAATCAAACACCGCAGTATGAAAGGTACAGCAAAAGCGGCTATGGGGTACCGAAACTGCATTTCATGGGGAGTAACAGCGAAAACTGCGGAGCCGTAAGTGACGGCCATGGAAAAGGTGGCAATAACAATTTCGAGGTGGAAAGGGAATTTGTAGGTGAGCGAGATGATGACAAGCATGGAAGTGGCGAGAGCGAGGGTGTTGGAAATCAAGAAAACATAGTAGGCTGCTGGGTCGGATGCATAAATGGCTCTGCCTGCATGATCTCCTTCTTGCCATACTCCGCCAGGAGGGTTGACACCAGCTTGGAAGGTAACGGAAGCTATGAGGGTTGCTACTACTAACAAAATGTTTCGAACATCGCCAGGCTTGTCTACATCTTCGTTTTACCTGAAACGCTTGTACCAGCTCTTGCCTGTCCTTAAACGGTTTACCATTCTTAATTTGTGTTCATCAATTTTGATCACTCGTGTATATATATAGGAGCTAAGCAGGGAAAGTCAGAATAAGTTTTCAGGGGCGGAACGAAATTTTAATTTTTTTTAGTTTATATATTTATAATTTTAATTTTATTAATTTAAAATTTTAAAAAATTTTAAAAACCTAAAGTACAATTTTTTATTTTAGGGGCCGAGGCCATGCCACATGATAGCCCGCCCCTAAAATCGCCTCTGGAGCTAAACTAGGGATATAATTTGTCTTCACTATCATGCATGCGTCACCTTTATGACCATTGCATATATGATTTCGTCTACTATAATGATATCTTGAATATCAACGTAAGCTATTATACACGTGAATTTTATTCAGTTTATTGATTTTAATTTTGACCGTATTAATTTTTAATTCAATTATATTGTAATGGTTTAATTTTATTTTGTAATTTTTTAAACAGTTTGTATTGTAATAATTTGATATTTTAATTGTACTTATAATATTTTTAAAAAAATAATATTATTTTTAATTTAAATGAATGTTAAAGGAGAAGGTAATGTCAACGCTAGGTCGTTTTAGTTTAATATATAACACAAGACTTGTAACAGTTTAATTTTTAATTGTCCAACGTGCTGTTTGGTTGATGAAAAAGGAAAATGAAACACTAGTCATAATTGCTTTTTTAAGTAGAACCCACCTCGAGACAAAAATTTTGTACTTTCTGCCTTTACTATCAAACCTAATGTTTAGTCACAACGTGGCGGCGTTAGTTAAACTTTATTATCATTTTTTAGTTAAACTTGGCTAGTTTAAGAATATTTTAGTCATATTAGTTTATTTAAAGGGTATTTGTAATTTTGTTTAGGGAGTTGTCAGAATATCTTTTATGTGAGATTTGATGAAGAGTTTTCGAGAGAGCTTTGTATTCAAGTTTTACATTTAGTACATTATATGTTTATTTTTTTCATATTATACTATTGTTTATTTACTCATTTAGTGAAAAGTTAAAGCCTTATTTGCTTGTAGTTTTTATCCTCTTCGAAAAAATTTTTCACATAAAATATTTGTGTTTGATCTTCTCTATTTTATTATCTATCTCGTTGTTTATACGAATAGATTCCTAACAATGATGATGGTATCATAGCATTGCTTGTTAAGTATTTATAACCATATAATTGGTTTGGTGTATCATCATGTGTATATATATCCTTATTACATTCATTTTTAAAAATTTAAATGATCTATCTATTAATTGGTTGTGTATAAAATTTAAATACAAACTTTAATATTTATCTTACTTTTATAAAATTTATAATTGAAATTGATGTCACGAGTTAAGTAATACCAGCCTAATTAAGAAAATATTAAAGTCCTATTTCAGTCTGGTTTGATATGGAATGAATTTATAATCATGAATTCAACTCAATTATCATATCATAGATTATAAATTGATAATCCTATTTTTAAAAGAAAATTTATAGGGTAACTATAGAATTTAAAATTTTATATCATATTTTTATAATGGCATAATGATTTATTTGGCCTTCCAACTTTAGAAAAAAAAATCATTTCAACTCTCCATTTAACTTTTCGTCTCTTTTTGTTTTTGAACTTACTTTTTTTTTATCACACCACTCCAAAATGAATGTAAAATAACGTTTATGAACTTTGCTAATGTGATTTACATGTGGATTGCCACAAGGATGACACGTTAACATTTAATTAATTTTTTAAAATTTAAAAATTCAAAAAAGAAATTATAAAAAGTTATTTTTAAAATTTAAAATTATTTAAAAAGTATAAAAATATATTTTTTAAATTTTAAAAAAATTAAAAATTATTTAAATGTTGACATGTCATCCCCGTCGCTGTCCACATGTATGCCATGTATCTAAAGTTAACATTCTGTCCACATGTATACTAGCTTATGATACATTCACTCTTTGAATAAAAATAAAGAAAAATTAAAAATAATATGATGCTTTTTAGAAAAAGTAAATGAGGTATCTAAATATATTTGTTTGATTGAAAACTTTTATCTTATAATTAAAACTAAAGTAACTTAGATTAATTAAACTTGACAATCGTGTAAAAACCCCAACCCGTATCCCTCACCGAAATGTGGTTACGAAGCATTATCGTAGTTGACAGATCAAACAGACAGAAATTTCAACATTTCATATAACATAACATTCATGTCAAAAAAAAAAAAAACCCGATCAAAATCATACATATTGTCTCTTATACGAGCCCTCGAGGCCCAAAATACATATTAGAAACAAATCGAGACTAAATTAGAAACTTACAGAATTTTTTCGAAAACACTTAAAAATTTTAAAAGCTACAAGGTTCACACGGCCGTGTGGCCAAGACGTGTGACTCACACGGTCAATATACACGCTCGTGTCTCAAGCCGTGTGGATATTCGAATTAGGGACATACGGCCGTGTCCCAGCCCGTGTCCGTGCCCATGTGGACAAAAATAGGCTATTTTACAAGCCATACTTCTCACCCAATTTGGTGTCAACGTACAATCAACATTGTGTATATAAACAAGCCATATTATGGCATCCAAAACAAACAAAATCAAGTCTAAAACATGTAGTATATTCACATACAACCAATATGCCCTTAGGCACCTCAAATGACAATTATAAACATGTTTAACCATGTAATCCACCAAGAAATCAACCAACTTTTATGTATAATTGCATTAACACACAACATGTAAATCATTTACCAAAACTTAACATTTGGTACCAATTGTACCACTTATTCAATAGCATCAAATACATATACACTTACTATAGCATAGTACAAAATTACACCAAGTTATAAAACATACCTCATATGCATATTCAACTACTATTTTACCTTTCATCTTTCAACCACAAATCATTCCACACATCAACATTATAAGGTAAAATATGCACATACCAAAATACCAAAACACAAGTCAAATAAGTGACTTATCTCAATAAAACACATATAGGCCAAAATTTATCCAAATTAACCTATACATGCCATTATAACCAAAATCAAAACATCCAAAAGTACCGATAGAACTGATGGATAGTGTGATATAACTCCGACAAGCTTCCAACCCAATCGAGTTTTGATAATCTGTAAAATAAGGGATAAACAACCAAATAAGCAATGAATGCTTAGTAAGTTCGTACAAACTTTAAACATAATATTCCAATTCAATAATAAACTTTTATATTAAATATAAAGCTATACCAATGCCTCAAGATTTATCAACTACATAACCACCAACTCATAAATGAGTAAGTCTATCAACATCATATATATATTTATTTCTAACTTAATAGGATTTTATAAACATCATACACCATCATTAACCTTTTCACAAAACTACGGATAACTTCTTTTACTTATTTTCCATTCTATTTACTAAACATAAACTTAAATAACAACATCAATTAACTAATTAATATATTTATTCATAACATAGGTAAGTTCAACCATAACATACGTAATTTCTCATATATAAGTACATTATTCAACTCATCAATCCCCTTTTCATCATATCACATTTCAATTATGAACTTATCGTTTCATTTGTATAATACCAGACATAAGCATATACATCAATCATAATCTCAAGCTTGACATAAGCCTAATCACCATCATCAATACACAAGTTAGTGCATTTATGAATATAACTAATTTTTATGTTTCAAATCACTATCCCATTTTCAATTCTCATACAGTATCATTCAATATCAATCATAGTGCTGTTTTATTTAATTACCCTTATTAACATGACTCGGACTTGGACGGATACACGGGTCCAACCAACACACCAGTTTGGCACCCAGTGCCTCAACGAATAAATTCGAAGTAATATGTGCCCAGCGCTATATACGTTTGACACCCAGTGTCCCATCGGTTAAACTGAAGTAAATTGGCACCCAGTGCCTCATCGACTCGAAGTCGAAGAAATCCCTGAACTCTTCATATACTATGGCATACCATCTATATCCGACCCAACCCGATACAATTAATAAGGTTTATCCAATTATCATATTTGCACATATATATATATATTCCTTTCAATTCAAATAATCAACACATTCATAATTTATATACCAATTCAATCCATTTCAATTAACTATCAAATGTCAACCTTTTTAATTCATACATATTAGCATATCATTTCAACATCATTTCGTACTATACTCAAATTGCACATGCTAACATCTTTTATTTGACTAGCAATGTCCCAATTCACACAATTACCATATAAATAGCTATTCACATATCAAACCACAATTGTTTATACATTGACATTAGCCATTCAATATTTAATTCATGAGTACATAACTCATGTATCTCATTTAGTCACAACATATCTTATTTTCATTTATGTTCGGGTCAATATTCAATAATTAACAAATCTTTCAAATTCATTAAACAATTTACCTTATCGAGATTTTCTATACGAAGAATGACTTACGGATAAGAGTACATCATCAACAGAAGCTCATAGAGCTAGTTCATCATAACACGCCAACAGAAGCTCATAAGAGCTGTAGTAGGCCCAATTTGACCGGGCCCAAAACCAAATAAAAAAATAAAATCAAAAGTAATATGAGTCCATTTACAGCCCAAATTTACAAGGCCCAGAATGGCCCAAAACTTAAAACAAAACAGAAACAAAAACCCTAGGGCTAGAGCTACCATCGCTCGTCCCATGCCAGCACTCTGCCACCACTGTCTGACACCCTACGGCCTCCGTACCTGCAACGAAATAGCAACAAACAAAAGCAGACAGCCATAAAAACAAACAAAACAAGAAACTAACAGTTGTAATATTTTCGGCTATAAAAGCCACCACACAAGTTGTAATATTGGACACACGATTTCGAAATACAAAGAGAAACATTCAGCATATTAAATGTTGCCTTTTATTTTATTTGATTTTTTTCTTCTCGTTTGATTTTTGCTTTTAGTTTTGAAAGAAATAAACAAAGAGGAAAAAAAAGAGCCAAAAACTCACATTTTCTTACGTTTTGCGCCACCGTGGGTGGCCGAGGTTCATCGTTTCCGATGAAAAATGACGTCTTTATGCTCGAGAAGCTGAAAAAAAACCTAAAAAATGGGACCTTTTTGTTTTACGGCCATCGTGGATGGTGGCATTGTTGCCGGCAACCGGCGGCCACCACAGTGGTCCAGCTACCAGAGTTCGGGGGGAGAGGGCTGAGAGATTTGAGAGCTTTTTTTTTTGTTTTTTTAGGAGAATGTTGAAATATGAAATTTTTGCAAAAAAAAAATTAGCTTTTATAGATGGGTAAAACGGTGCCATTTCAATGTATGCTGAAAAGCCCCAAAACGACGTCTTTTTAGGGAGGCCGACCCGATCCAACCCGACCCGCCTCAGGATCCACGTGTTTTTTAAGCAAAGGGGTTATTTGCGCTTTTGGCCCTTCCGCTTTTTCAGAAATTTTCAATTTAGTCCTTTTTTGTTCTTCTTTTAATTTTGCTCGATTTTTGCCCAAATTTCCATTTTGATTTCAATTTATCCCTTTTTTTGTTATTATTATTATATTATTATTAAATTGATTAATTTAATATTGAATATTTATTTTTATTTACTTTTTTAAATAGACTTTACTTATTTTTTATATTATCACTTTCATTATGATTATTTTATTCATTATTTATTATTTTATATCTTTTTATATGTTAGATTGTTTATTTTTATTATTTTTGCTATTATTTTTTTATATTCATTATTTTTACCTAAATTTTATATTTGTTTATACTGAGTTATTTAATTTTCATTCTTCTATCTTCCAAATATTTAAACTTAACTTTACGTATATGCATTTTATCTATTTACTTATTGCCATTTGGTTTCATTTTTTATTTGTATTTTTTATTTTATTCCTTTTTATTTTCCTTTATTATTATTATTATTATTATTATTATTATTATTATTATTATTATTATTATTATTATTTACTTAATTAATGTTAGGTTTAATTAGCTAATGCTATTACTTATTTTACTTATATCATCGTGTCACGCATCATCATTTTATTATTATTGCAATCCCACCGCGAACCATTTTAAATTTTCGTTCTATCACGTCCCGAATAAAATCCTCGACATTTCAAATGTTATATTCATTTTCACATAATCGCATGAAAAAGAATTTCTTAAAAGTAAGCATTGTTTCGTATTTGGAAATTCGAAAGGTCGTTCCCTAACTTACGGGGTTTCGATTTTCTCGACGCATCCAAATACTCGAACATTTTTAAAGTTTTTAATTATTTTCATATTCTCGAGAATTAAGAAATGATCGTGTTATAACTTACATAATATGATTTCTTTCTAAAACCGAGATAGTCAAATTTCTTTCAAAATAAATAAAATTTTCGGGGTTTGTTCTCGATTAATGTGGAATATGCATTTTTCTCAAAAAAAAAAGCAACATTTAGCAAAGGATCTTATTTTAAAATTTCTTCAAATTTTTAATATTCGACATTAAGACATTAATTAATCAACTAAGTACCAATTTTGGGCGTTGCGAGGGTGCTAATCCTTCCTCACGCGTAACCGACTCCCGAACCTGTTTTTTTGAATTTCGTAGACAAAAATCGTTTTTTAATAAATCAAATTTCTTATTGGAATGATCGAATTACAAGGTGATCCAATCACACCTCATCAAATAAGATTGGTGGCGACTCCCATTTTCGGTTTCAAAATATAAAGTCGACTGTTTTCAAAAGAAAAAAAAATGGTTTCGACAGCTTGGCGACTCCACTGAGGACGAACGAGAGTTAAGCCGTAAATTGATTAATTTTTGTCTTTTTGTCGAAAAATCAAAAATCTGTTTTAAATTACGATTGCTCTATTTTATCCGTCGTTTTCGTGGTTTTCATCATAATATGTTTGCTTTGTTGGTTTAAATCTGTTGATGTGTCTCAACATTTTTGTTGCATAAGTTGGTCGATTTTACCCCTTTAAGTGGGAGCGAGAAACTATTCCTTCGTGAGGTCTTCACCTCCATATAGGATAGTGGATCGCTTTCAAGATACATCCATACCTATGTCTTCGTGAGATTTTGATCTCCGTATAGCCATAGGGAAATGTATTCCCGTAAACTGAATTCGGTCCGCATGAGCCTATAATGGGTGAGGATCGAGGAATCTGCCGGTTCAAGTACTTTTACTCTAGAACCAAACCCCATATAGCGAGCCTTAAGAGCCCACCTTGAGTAGAGCCGCGCCAAACCCTAGTGGTCACCCAGTAGGTGCTTTACTAATTATTCTTTGCTTATTTTAAACTGTGTATAAAGTACTGACTTACTTTATTTTTGCTTTGTTTGTAATTGCATGGCATTTTTCATAACAAAAAAAAGTGTTGATTCACATTCGGTTCCTAAATAGATAACTTATCATAGAAATGGGGTTTCTTGATAAAGGGAAGGATAATGTGACCGTCTAGATTTGGGCCGAGACAACGCAGTAAGAGAAAGGTGATAGTCTGACCGAGGGATACGTATCGAAGTTATTAGATTTCACCCGCGTCAGCGTGACTTGGAATAATCTTCAAGAATTAAAAGACATATGGGACCAGTGGAATGATGAGATCAAGCAGCTGTTTTACTGTAACTATAGAGATTTACCCTATCTGCTCGATGTGAAGGTGGACAAACACTTATTTCAAGCCCTCGCCTAGTTCTGGAATCCTGCCTACAGTTGTTTCACTTTTGGGAAAGTTAATTTGGTACCTACCGTAGAGGAGTATATGACCTTACTTTGTTGCCCAAAGATTCAATCCGACAGAGCATATTCAAGAGCCGCTAATGTCCCAACCTTTTTGAAGAAATTGATGAGCATCACAGGGATGAGTGAGCAGTGGGTTGCAGCCTGGATCAAGCAAAAAGGAGACAGTAAGTGTATCCCTTTGAAAAACTTGAGGGATCTGATTCTAGTACATTCGTATATGAATAAAAGGGTTGATGTTTTTGCTTTGAGTATCTACGGGTTGGTCGTCTTCCCCAAGGCATTAGGGCACGTAGATGACACAATCTCAGATCTCTTTGATCGACTCGACAAAAAGTTCACACCGGTTCCTGTGATTTTGGCCGAAATTTTCAGATCCTTAAACGAGTGCTGAAGAGCGGGCGAGGGCAGATTTATAGGGTGTGCACAACTTTTGTTGGCATGGTTCTACAACTATTTTTGGAAAGTGGAAAAGGTCTCATATCGGATCTTCTCCGAAAGCTATTCTCCCCTAAAAGAGATAGTGGCTACGACGAGATGGGATGATATTATAGAGGAAAAGTCGATGATAATTCTCCAAAGTTTGCAAGAAGAAGACATCGAATAGAGAGCCTCTTGGATTGTCCCTGACGAGATCTTGTACCGATGTAGAGATTTTGATTGGGTTCCTCTGCTTGGGATATGGGGAGCTGTCGGGTATGCTCCCCTACCCGTGTTAAGGCAATACAGGTCAAGACAGTTCACGCCAACAACACAAGGGTTAGCTCAGTGTGAGTTTGTATACAAGGGAGATAACTACAAAAAGAAAGTTAGTGAGATATCGAATGCCTGGAACCAAACTCGTAGAATGAAAAGGTTTGCTACTAATCCAACGACTACCCCTGAGTATGACTGATGGTGGGGTCAGAGAATCAATGACAACATCCCTACGTCAAATCAAGAAATATCCGATCAATAGAAGAACACTTACAGGTGGTCCCGACTGAACTAGAGATCATCAAACAAGATTTTGAGAAGAAAAGTTTAGAACTAGGAAAAAGGATCGAGCAATTGGAGGAAGAGAAAATGCAGCTGGAGTTAGATGTCGATGTCCAGAAACTAGAAGCCGAGAAACTGAGGAAGAGAAAGAATAAGACCGAAGAGGATTTGGACCGTTTGAAGACGGATTACAAGAAGCTGCATATGTCAATAAAAACTGCTGGTTTGGGTAAAACGTCTGAGTAGTGGAGGCAAAAAATTAAGAAGAAAAGACTAGAGTTGATCAGTGAGAGAAAAAGTTCCATGATACTCGAGTACGGGAGAACGCTTTAAAAAAAAGCTTGTTGGAGAGCCAAAATGAAAAAGAGAAGTTAAGAGCTCGAGTGGCAGAGTTAAAAAAGTCACTATACCAGCATCGTAGTTGCAACTTTGTAATCAAATTAAGGGCCAACCTAAGTAAGATTGAGGAACTAAAAGGAGGATAGAAGAACTTGAAACCGCGCTGCAAAACTGTGAACTCCAGGTTGAACTACTGGAAGCAAATAATGAGCGGTGGAAAGAGCAACTTCATCGATCTCAAGACCAGGTCAGGGATAGGGATTAAATCATGGGTGAAGCTTTGGCTCAAGTGCGAGATGTGGCTAATCATTTGTAAACCTTGGCGGTCCAGGCTGATGTATTAAGTTTGAAATATGAGTCAGAGTTAGATCGAGGCCTAGAGTTAGCTTGGCTTCTTAAACAAGTCAAGACCTTAAGCATTAGGGCAAAGCCATATATGTAATCCATTTTATGTAAAGAATTTTTTTTTCTCTAATGAAATTGAATAAGAATCAATGCCTTTTTCTTTTTGCATTCATTGCATTCACGCATTAGGATTGCATTGCATCGTGTGCACTAAAACTCACAAAGAGACTCTAAAATCGTGGCAGTTACCGTGGAATATCATTACGGTACACGAAGAAAGACTAAAGCCATGGACCAAAGGTTGGAAAGATTGGAACAAATGCAAAGAGAGATGCAAGATCAACTACAAATACAGATGCAAGAACAGTTGGCCAAAATCCAACAGGATATGAGAGATCAGATGTTAGAATCCCAAAGAAGCATGATGAGCCAGTTAACGGAGTTGCTGGCTGGGGGGCTAGAAAAAGGAAAAAGCCCTGTGATCAATACCAGAAACGACAAAGAGGATCCTGCTTATCCTCTAGGCTTTACCCTAACGAACACCTAAGCACAACTACAAAGGGTGTCTGTCAATATCAGACTTCAATATCAGACCGGTACTTCGGCACCGATAAACTTCCCGGCGTGTTCAGGCTTCAACCCTAGAGACAATCCAGTAAACCCCGTTGTCCCCGACCTTGATGATATAGCAGAAATGGGAAAGCCAAGAGTGGAGCTCCCACAGCAACAAAAAGACCGATGCAAATGGTTAGAGGAGAAATTCAAGACGTTGGAAAGCGCTAATTACTATTGTGGAATTGACGCTAAGAAATTGAGCCTGGTCCCCTATCTAGTGTTCCCTCCATAGTTCAAAATGCCAGAATTTGAAAAATATAATAGGGCTAGCTGCCCTGAGGCTCACATTACAATTTTCTATTGGAGGATGATTGGATATGTTAGTAATGATCAGTTATTGATTCATTGTTTCCAAGACAGCTTGATTGGGCTACGGCCAAATGGTATAATCAGCTAAATCGTGCCTAAATTAGTTCGTGGAAGGACCTGACACAGACCTTCATGAAATAATATGGCCATATAACAGATATGGCCCCCGATAGAATCACACTACCGAATATGGAGAAAAAGCCAAACGAAAGTTTTAGGCAATATGCTCAAAGCTGGAGGGAAGTCGCCACGCAAGTCCAACCGCCACTGCTAGAAAAGGAAACTACCATGCTCTTCATTAATACCCTGAAGGCACCTTTTATCAATCACATGTTGGGAAGCGCAACTAAGAGCTTCTTAGATACAGTGATGTCTGGAGAAATGATAGAAAATACAATAAGGTGCAGAAAAATAGAGACCGAGGAAAGCACAAAGAGGTCGGCCCCGAGGAAGAGAGAAAATGAGGTAAATAACGTGGGCACATATAACAGGAGTTACTCGAAAGTAGTCACTGTGAACCAATCGAGAACAGCAACCATTGGCCATCAAGGCCAACCAAGACAAGAGTCCAACACAAGGCGAAATACGGAGAAACTCCAGTTTACACCTATTCCAATGACGTATAAGGAGTTGTACCAAAGTTTATTTGATGCACATGTTGTGTCCCCTTTCTACCTAAAGCCAATGCAACCCCCTACCCCAAGTGGTACGACACGATAAGGGTATTGTAAAAAAACTGCACCGCTTTCAAAAAGTTAGTTGAAAGGCTCATCAAAATGGGTATTGTAAAATTCGATGATCCATCTAGTGCAGAAAATCTGTTACCCAACCATGCTGATAAGGGGGTAAATACGATAGTCAAGAATACGGGGAAGAAAATCAAGATGAATGTTGCAGAAGTAAAAACCCCGTTGAGAAAAGTTTGGAAGAGAATGGTAGAAAGAGGGTTAATCACACAAGACTCGAGGAACATGTCTCGAGAAGCATGGAACTATTGTGAGTTCCATGATGAAGATGATCATGAGATTTAGAAATGCAGTAAATTCAGAATCTTAGTACAGGGTCTAATAGACAATAAGGAGCTCGAGTTCTTTGAGTATACTAAAGGAGAAGAGGTGTGCGCCTAAGAGGCCTTAGTACAGGGTCGACAGAGAAGATCTATGAGGCCAACCACCCTGTAGTAATCATCTCACGACCAAGAATCAACGAAGCTGGAGCAAGAATTGCACAAGAGTTGTAATCCGGAAACCCGTTGCTTTTCCTTATAAAGATAGCAAAAGGGTACCTTGGAACTACGACTGCAATGTGACAAACCCGGGAGAGCTGGGCTCAGTCAGCACGTCAGAAGAAAGTCAAGATGTGGGTTTCTATACATGTAGCAGAAGACATTATGATGCCCCAAATACAAAAGCCGAACCTGTAAAATGGAAATCTTTGGTGATCGAACAAATGAAAGAGAAGCCAAAACTACCTGTTAATGAGATGGTAAATGAGAAAGAAGCTAAGAAATTCTTGAAATTCCTAACGCACCACGAGTATAGTGTCGTGGAATAACTACACAAGCAGTCAGCTCACATATCAGTACTGGCTTTACTTTTAAGCTCAGAGATAAACTGTAACGCGCTAATGAAGGTGTTAAATGAAACTTACGTTGTTGATGATATTTCTGTAAACAAACTAGAGCATCTTGTCAACAACATAAGCACCGATAATTTCATCTTTTTTAATGACGATGAAATACCACTGGGGGGCATGGGATCCACTAAAGCTCTGCACATCACCACCCGTTGCAAGGGGTATACATTACCGGGGGTACTAATTGACAATGGATCAGCACTGAATGTATTGCCCCTATCTATATTGAACAGGTTGCCTGTGGACAGCTCTCACATGAATACATGCTTAAACATAGTGAGAGTATTCGACGGCACCGAAAGGAAGGTAATGGGAAGGATTGAGATACCTCTCTTGATCGGTCCAAATATATATGAGGTAGACTTCTTAGTAATGGACATCAAGCCTTCTTACAATTGCCTATTGGGAAGGCCTTGAATCACTCAGCGGGGGCGGTACCATCATCATTGCACCAAAAGCTAAAGTTGGTAATGGAGGGCCGATTGATAACGATAAACGTAGAAGAAGACATTATTGCGTCTGTTACTAGTAATGCGCCATACATAGAGGTTGATGGTGAAGTGATAGAATGTTCCTTTCGGTCGCTAGAATTTGTGAACGCAACCTTCATCGTTGAGGGAAGCAAGATCCCAATGCCCAAAATATCCAAAATCACGAGGATGAGCTTACAACAGATAGTGGGAAAAAGAACATCGCTTGGAAGGAGACTCGGGAAATACCTCCATGGACGGGTTGAAGTACCAATCTTGACTAACAAACAGGATCGCTTTGGCTTGGGGTAGAAGCCAGACGTGAAGCAAAGGAATAAGGAGTTGAAGAGGAAGCAAGAGAGAAGAAGAGCGCGATTGAACAAGGTAGAGGTCAAATGGGAATCAATGACCTTCCTCTATATATCCAGAACATTCGTGTCAGGACAAATTATTCATCTTGAATGAAAGATGACAAGAAAAGAAACTACTAAAGATATGATGGGAAATCGGAGCATCAATGCTATATCCGAAGAAGGAGTCGGAAGAGAAAACTTATCGGGCATCTGCCCTTATGAGCCTGGAAGTGTTTTGAACAATTGGACTGCGGAAGAGATTCCTGTAGTTTTTAGAGCTGATTCAAAACACGTTTGTTGCTTTAAGCCTAGAAGCAATAAGAATCCATTTGTGAAATAGGCTCATGTCCAACATCTTTATTTCAATAAAAAATACATTTTTTTGTATCACTCTGAGCAAATATTCTTTTATTCTTTCATTTCATTCATAATCACACCATATAAATAGCTATTCTTAGATTCAGTTATTCTTTGGATATTCCTTCGTGCCTACAACAGGTCTCTAGATATCAACGACATGAACGACCCAGAATCTCCTTTTGAGCGAGACATGTGTCTAGAGGGGATATCATGATTTTGAAGATGACAGAGACTGTAACTTATCTCTGGATTTGTTAAGGATGGTAGAACAAGAAGAGAAACATATCCTACCTCACAAAGAGACAATAAAGATTATGATCTTGGAAGAAGGAAAAGAAGTGAAAATTGGAACTTGTATAGCCGAAGAAACAAAACGAGACCTTATTGAGTTACTTCAAGAATTTAAATATGTCTTCGCATGGTTGTACCAAGATATGCCCAGGTTAAGCAATGATATTATGGTACACCGCCTCCCCACAAAAGAAGAGTGCAAGCCAGTTCAGCAGAAGCTCCGAAGGATGAGGCCCGATGTTGTGATAAAAATAAAAGAAGAGGTCAAGAAGCAATTCGATGCTGGGTTCTTATAAGTGGTTAAATACTTAAAATGGGTAGCCAATATTGTCCCCGTCCCTAAGAAAGACGATAAGGTATGGATGTGTATAGATTACAGAGACTTAAATAAGGCTAGCCCAAAGGACAATTTCCCATTGCCTCACATTGAGACTTTAGTGTATAATATGGCAGGCTACTCACTGGTCTCCTTCATGGATGACTTCTCTAGATACAATCAGATAAATATGCATCCTAAAGACATGGAAAAGACCACATTCGTGACCTTGTGGGGAACATTTTACTATAAGTTGATGCCATTTGAATTAAAAAATGTGAGAGCAACGTATCAAAGAGCCATAGTAACCTTGTTTCATGACATGATGCACAAGGAAATCGAGGTTTACGTTGACAATATGATTGCAAAATCCCAAACAGAAAAGGAGCACGTGCAAGTCTTGAGAAAATTATTCTTGAGGTTGAAAAAATTTCAGCTAAAGCTTAATCCAACAAAATGTACTTTCGGGGCCAGGTCAGGAAAACTGCTAGGTTTCGTAGTCAGTGAAAAGGGAATCGAAATCGGTCCAGACAAAGTCAAGGCTATACAAGAATTGCCCCCGCCGTGCACTCAAAAGAAAGTTCAAGGTTTCTTAGGAAGACTAAATTACATTGCTCGGTTCATTTCACAACTAACTGAGAAATGTGACCCCATATTTCGTCTTCTTAAGAAACACATTCCAGGCGTATGGGATGATGAATGCCAGAAAACTTTTGACAAGGTAAAACAATACCTATCCAATACCCTAGTGCTGTTACCACCAAGTTCATATAGGCCACTTATACTGTATTTGACAGTATTTGACAATTCTATGAGATATGTGCTTGGCCAACATAATGTGACAGGAAAGAAAGAAAGGGCGATATACTACCTCAGTAAGAAATTCACTGAGTGTGAAATGAGATATTCGCCAATTGAGAAACTATGTTGTTCCTTGATCTGGACAACTCGGAGACTGAGGCAGTACATGTTGTACCAAACGACTTGGCTAATCTCAAAACTAGACCCTCTAAAATATATGATGGAGTCGACTGCTTTCAATGGAAGGGTGGCCAGATGGAAAATTCTGCTTTTCGAATTTGACATAGTCTATGTGAACTAAAAAACTGTAAAAGGGAGTGCAATAGCAGATTTTCTAGCCAGTAGAGCTCTGGAAGATTACGAGCCTTTAAACTTTGATTTCCCTAATGAAGATCTAATATATGCGGCAACCACCGAAGAAGACACTCCAGAAGATTGTCCTTGGAAACTGATCTTTGACGGAGCATCAAACATCATTGGTAATTGAATCGGGCCAGTCCTGATATCCCCAAATAGAGATCATTACCCATTTACTTGCAAATTGGATTTTGAGGAGCATCATTACCCAAATAGAGATCATTACCCAGTCCTGATCTTTGACGGAGCATCAAACGTCAAACGAAGCATGTATCATGGGAATCCGTGAAGCAATAGAACCCAAAATCAAAGTGCTAGAGGTGTATAGGGATTCTGTACTAGTAATCTATCAACTCAAAGGTGAATGGGAAATAAGAAACCCCAAATTGATCAATTATCGAAAGCTAGTTCTGGAATTAATTGGGGAGTTTGACGATATCACTTTTTGTTACCTCTCGCAAGATGAAAACCAGATGGCTGACGCCTTGGCTACATTTACTTATATGATCAGAGTAAATAAACAAAAGGATGTGAAGCCTAACCAAATGAGTATTTACGAGGCTCCGGCTCATTGCTACAACATCGACGAAGAGGAAGAAAAAGATGATCATCCTTAGTAACACGATATACTGAAATATGTGAAGAATTGTGAATACCCTGATCAAGCAACTGAGAATGATAAAAGGACTTTGAGAAGACTAGCCAGTGACTACGTCTTAGATGGGGAGATCCTATACAAAAGAATAAAGGATCAAGTGTTATTAAGATTTGTGGATGCTGTTGAGGCTAAGAAAATCCTAGAAGAAGTCCATGAGGGTGTCTGCGAAACACATGCTAATGGTTTTATAATGGCCAGGCAAATCATGAGATTCGGGTATTATTGGTCTATCATGGAAGGGAATTGCATCAATTATGGCAAGAAGTGCCATAAGTGCCAAATTTATGGGGACAAGATTCATGTGCCTCCTTCACCTCTTTATGTTATGACTTCTCCATGGCCTTTCTCTATGTGGGGCATGGAAGCATTGGGCCAATCTTGCCAAAAGCCTCTAACGGGCATCAATTCATCTTTGTGGTCATTGATTACTTCACCAAGTGGGTAGAGGCTGCTTCATATGCCAATATCACCAAGTCGGCAATCAGCAAGTTCTTAAAGAGGGAGATTTTATGCCGGTATAGAATGCAGAAAGGATCATATCAGACTATGCATTGAACTTGAACAACATCATGATAGCAGAGGTCTGCAGTCAGTTCAAAATTAAACACCACAACTCGTCAACATATCGCCCAAAAATAAATGGTGCAGTTGAGGCGGCTAATAAGAATATCAAGAAGATTGTGGGAAAGATGATTGAGACTTATAAAGATTGGCATAAGAAGTTACCATTTGCTCTTTATGCTTATCGAACGTCAGTCAGGACCTCTACCGGGGCAACTCCTTTCTCATTTGGTCTATGGAATGGAGGCAGTGTTACCCATCGGAGTTGAAATTCCATCCCTTCGAGTCTTGTCAGAGCTGAAGTTGGATGAAGCAGAATGAATCCAATCCCGTTATGATCATCTAAATTTGATTGAAGATAAAAGGTTGAAAGCTATCCGTCATGGTCAAATATACCAAAAATGAATGATGCGAGCTTACAAAAAAAATGTTCGCCTCAGAGAATTCCATAAGGGGGACTTGGTATTGAAGAAGATCCTACCCCTACAAAAAGACTTCAGAGGAAAGTAAATGCCAAACTGGGAAGGACCTTATGTGGTAAAGAAGGCCTTTTCTAGAGGAGCATTAATATTAACTGAAATGGATGGCAGGACTTTGTCTAATCCAGTGAATTCAGACTCAGTCAAGAAATATTTCACCTAAAAATAAAAACGAAAAAAGGAGAGGCCAAGGCAAAAACCCACAAAGGGCTCTTTGAGACCAAATGGGTTTTGAATTGAAAACCCGTGAAAGGGAAATTCAAATTTTGATCAAAAGTGGGGCATGTGGTAGTCCTGCTATGCTTGAATTAACGAAAAGGAGGTATGCTACATCTTGGAGCATCGACAAATTACTCTAGATCTCCTAAACACATGTTGAGCTCAAAATGGTCCTCAGGAAGTTCGTACAGAGAAGCTCAGACTGCAATATCTATGGCACTAATTTGTCCCCTCACCTATCTTGTATTCCAGCAATGTTTTCTTTATTTAATTAATCCATTCTTTTTAGATTTTTTTTCCTGATAAATTTCAGTTTGTCCATCATTATGATCATTTTCAAGCATTTTGCATTGAAATAACTGTAGAAGGCCCAAATTGTCCGGGCTAACAAGCCCAATCACCTAAAGACCCAATTAGCCCAATTACAACCCCAACCCTAATCAGAAAAAAAGAAAAAGAACAAACAAAAACCTTAGGCGCCACACCTAGGCCCTTCCACTTGCCCAGCCTTCTGACGCCGCCACTTTTGACGCCATCGCCCTGACACCTCCACTATCGCCGTCACCGTCCAGCAACTTACGCCGTCACCTGCAAGACAATAAAAATGAAGTGACAGAAAGCTTGTAAAAATGGCTATAAAAGCCATACTAGACCATTGTAAAAAAAAGAAGTTTTGTTTTTCTAATACAAAGAAGAGATTTAACACGTTTTCTTTTCGATCAATACAATACAAAGAGGTTCAAACAAAAACAACAGAAAATCAGAAGAAAAACAAGCAGAGATCGAGTAGGAAAGCATCAAAGAGATCGAAAAATAGAAGCAGAAAGACGAAAGGTAAATTTTTTATTAAAAAAAGGGCTTTCCTTTCCTTAAAAAAACATAAATAATTAATTAATAAAGAAAGGAAGCTTTTTACTATAGCGCCGCCGCGCACGGCGGTCGCCGGTGGCCGGCGCGACGGTGCTTCGTCGGAACTCTTGCCGGAGTTCGCCAGATCTCCACCCCTGCAGAGAAAACAAAACACAAGTAGTTTTTTTTTTTAAACAAGGAAGAGAAGTGATTTTTTTTTCCAGAAATTTGGCCTTTAAATAGCCTCCCAAAACGACGTCATTTTGGGGTTGGCCTTTAATGCCCAAAACAACGTCATTTTGATCCGACCCGACTTTGACCCGACCCAGAGCCTAGGATTCGCCTATTTTTTGAAGGAAGGGCTAATTTCACTTTTAGCCCTTCCGCTTTTTCAGTGTTTTATAATCAGATTTTTATTATTTTAAAATCCTGCCCAATATTTTATTTTGGTTTTCAATTTGGTCCCCCTCGTTGTTGCGCGTTTTGGCCGGAGGGGTTTATTACATATTTGGTCCCTCCGCTTCCTCCGCGCGTATAAATAAGTCATTTTCTTTTATTTTTATTTCGAATTGACCCCAAACTTTCGTTTTAAATTCAATTTACTCCCTTTTTGGTTATTTTGCAATTTTTTATTTATTATTATTATTATTATTATTATTATTATTATTATTATTTATTATATTATTATTATTATTATTATTACTATTGTTACTATTATTTATCTATTTTTATTTTTACTTATTTCATTTGTTGTTATATTATTATTATTATTATTATTATGATATTCTATTATTATTACTATTACTAATATTTATTTTTTATTTTCATTGTTATTATTTATTATTATATTATCATTATTATTACTATTATTATATTATTATATGTATATATTTTTTTATTTATTTATATATATATATTTCATTTATTAATTTCTATCATTATTACCATTATTTTTATCATCATTATTATTTTATCGATATTTTACTACTGTCAATATACGACTATTATCGTAATACTTTCATTTTATCACCACCTATATTATTATTTTTACTTTATCATTATTATTAATATTTTAGTATCACTCGTATTAGCATATTATTCGGATTTAATATTGTTATTTCATTATTATTATTATTCTTTTCACATGTAACACCGTATTTTCATATTATCATTCGTCACACTAATCTTTCTCGATGCATCAGGTTTTTAAATAACCGGTATTTCATATTAAAGATTCGAGGGAACCGAGCCCTAACTTACTGGGTTCCGGTTTTTCTCATTCAATCTGAATAACATAATATCCCTTTAAAAATCGCAATACAAGTTTTGAACAAAATACTTGTTCTCGAAAATTCGAAGTGTTGTGCCCTAACTTACTGGACACGACATCTAGATACCCCGAGATAAGTTTTTTAAAAATAGAGGCAATATTCTGCATTTGGAATTTCGAGAAATCGAGCCCTAACTTACTGGGTTCTGGTTTCTCATTTGACAAATAACGGAATACCCTCCTCAAACTAAAAATCGAATTTTAAAATCAAAAGGCAAGCTCAGTTTTGGGAGTCCAAAGTGTTGCACCCTAACTCACTGAGTATGATACTTTATCTCTTCAAAATGAGAGGGTAATAATTGTATATTAACAGTAGTACGAGTGATACTAAGATATTAATGATGATGATAGAGTAAAAGTAATAATATAGGTAGTGATAAATGAAAGTATTACGATAATAATCGTATATTAACAGTAGTAGAAACTAAAGATAAAATAATAATAATAATAATAATAATAATAATAATAATAATAATAATAATAATAATGGTATGGTTATTAAACAATAATAGAAATGATAGTAATAAAGATAATAATAAGTAAAGCAGTAGTAAAAAACAAAAACAATATAAGTAAATAAATATAATGGTGATAGCGATAATAAAATAATAACAACAATAATAAATAGTAGTAAATAAAAAATATATATATATAATAAATAATGATATAATAGTAGTAACAAATGATAGTGGAAATAAAATAATAGGAGTACATATAATAAATATAATAAATAATAATAATAATATGATTTTTAAGGAAAACAAATAAATAAATAAACTCATTTAGCAAATTAAGGATTGTATTGAAAACAGAATAAAAGTCAAAGGGGTTAAAATTGCAACAAATCAAGAAGGGGGCGCCAGGGACCATAATGTCACGCGCTTAAACTTATAGGGACCAAATGGGTGAATAGCCCACCCCCTGATGCGCGGCGTTTCAGTCGGCCAATGCGTGGATCAAATCGGAAATGAGATAAAATATAATGGCAAAATTGCAAAATAAAAAATAGAAAAATGCAAAACAGGGCTTGATCAACTGGCGCTGCAAAGGGAAAGGACCCAACGCGCAAATATCCCCTTTTAAGGGAAAATGAGCAGTACCATTGAAGCAAAACGGCGTCGTTTCATTGAAGCTATATAAGGCTCAAAATTTTCTTAAAAAACACATTTTAACCCTAAAAATTTTTTAAAGAGTTGTCAGCCACCCAAAACCTCTCTTTCTCCCATCTCTTCCTTCTCTCCGGTGAGTGGGCTCCCCCGATGATCCGTCGCACCACCACCAGATCTGATGGCCGACGTCACATGGAGGTGCACTTTAGACCCCTGCTCGAAGCCCCCTTTGAATCCCCGACCCTCGGCGTCCAAAAATAATAGAAGAAAAGTCCCTCCTCCGTTTCGGGCTCTGTTTCGACGACGGAGCGGGGACTCCGACATCGTGACCCCGGGGTTCCGGTAACTCTTCTCCTCTCCCCTTTTTATTATTTTGTTTATAAAAAGTTTTTAAAAAATGGAAACAAAATAAAATAAATAGAAAACAACAGTAAATAAAATGGAATTGAAAAACGAAGTCAACCTTCAAGGTTTTTATTCTATTTTGATTGCCGATGATTCATAAAAATCTCTATTTGCAAGTGTTTGTACTGAAATCTCTATTTTCGTATTGATGAAAAGAAAAATGGCTGAATTTCCTCTCTTTTACAATCGGTCTAGTATGGCTTTTATAGCCATTTTACATGCTTTCTGTCACTTCATTTTTATTGTTTGCAGGTGCTCGGTGGTACAAGTGGGAAGGGCGGTGGCCGGTGGTGTCAGGCTGACGCGACAGTGGCAGTGGCTAGGGGCGGCACTAGGGTACGGCGCCACTTGGGTTGGGGGCTAGGGTTTTTTGTTTGTTTCTGATTTGGGCTAGGTTTGTTGGGTTGATAATGGGTTAGGTTAATGGGCTTGGGTATGTTTAGGTTGTTTTGGTGTAATGAAATGGGTCCCGGGCAATTTGAGCCTTCTACAGCTGCCCCTCTTTACTCATTATCGTGCAACGGGAATAGAGCAAAGACATAAAGAAGGACCAAATTTGCCCGGTCTTGCTGAGTCTTGACTCCTTTGGTGCTTTTATCCTTCAGGTAGCCTCATTTCAGTCCATCACATCTTGTTGCTTCGACTCGCGCCACCGCCACTTCAGAGAGATAAGATGTGATGTCTTCGATCTGCTCCTGCAACTTCAGGAATTGCCAAATCTGCTATCTTCAATCTGCTCCCTGCAATCTCAGGGATTGCTAGACTGATGTCTTCGATCTGCTTCCTGCAACTTCAGGAATTGCCAAATCTGCTATCTTCAATCTGCTCCCTGCAATATCAGGGATTGCCAGACTGATGTCTTCGATCTGCTTCCTGGAACTTTAAGAATTGCCAAATCTGCTATCTTCAATCTGCTCCCTGCAATCACAGGGATTGTCAGACTAATGTCTTCGATCTGCTTCCTGCAACTTCAGGAATTGCCAAATCTGCTATCTTCAATCTGCTCCCTACAAACTCAGGGATTGCCAGGCTGATGTCTTCGATCTGCTTCCTGCAACTTCAAGAATTGTCAAATCTGCTATCTTCAATCTGCTCCTTGCAAACTCAAGGATTGCCAGACTGATGTCTTCGATCTGCTTCCTGCAACTTCAGGAATGCCAGACTTGCTAACTTAGATCTGCTCCTGCAACATCAGGAATGCCAGACTTGCTATCCTCAATCTGTTCCTACAGCATCAGGAATGCCAGACTTGCTAACTTCGATCTGCCCCACTATTATCTCTAGGAGACAAAATCTGAAATCTTTGATATTGCTACACCGTTCTCTGGGGAACCTGTCCTGTAGAATTAGTTTTATGTGCTTATGCTTATACAAATGATGCGGATGCTATGATCGGAATGACTCAAATGCTCCTAACTACATGTGCTATGGATGACATTTACATAAATGTAGAATATCATGAGAATGATGATTTTTTCACAATGATTAAGATGCAATGATCGTAATAAATCAAATGTTCCTAACTAAATGATATTATGTAGGACATTTGCACGAATGCAGAATGTCATGATAATGAAAAATGTATAAGGATCAGGATGCGATAATCGAAACGCTCCTTAATAATGATGTATGAATGTAAAATGAAATGACCCCTTTTTAATGCTTAGGGTTGTCACTGCTCGTCGCCCATCAGAGTCTTATTGCTGACGTATTACGTTGCTATCTTGCTCTGCTAGTACATTTGCCAAAAACTCAAAGAAACAATCATATTTTGCTTAAATGACTTGCCCCAATGTAACTTCAAGGTCCCTTCCATGGTACCTATAGGACTTTAAGGCTTATACCATCTTCAGACCCTCTCTGCAATTCAGGGGGTATAGAGTCTGCGTCATCTTCAATCCATCCCACTACGCCTCACGGGTATAGAATTTGTAACTTATTCAATCGATTTGGTCTACTACACCTTTCCATTCCCTGGGTGTCATGACCAGGTGTGTACACATGATATTTGCACGGATATAGAATATCATTTTTTCTCACGAATGATTCCCCACATAGGTTAACATTGCCCCTTTTTCGTTAAGATGGCATTACTGACGTGATATCTTGTCATTTTGTTCAATCACCATTTTTGACAAAATCCGAAGAGATAGCCTCAGTTCAGACTTTTCCTTCCCCAATATTTCTATCCCTTAAACTTGAGGAGTTTTAAGTAATAGTCCTGTTTCAGGTTCTTGTACTATTTAAAAGTTCCCAGTGTAATATGCGAAACTCCTTTCATGAAAGTGTCGTTAGTCATTTAATCGTTATTTCAATGCGAAATGCTTTAAAAGAGATCATAACTATGGATAAGAACGAAGTTAGTTAGGAGCATAGCTCAAAATAAATAGGTCAAGTAAAGATAGCAAATGCAATTAAGAAGGAAATTTATTGGCAATGTATTTTGAAACGAATAAAATAATTACAAATAAAAATTTAAAATGGGTAACATGGAAACTAGGTGCCCCAAATACCGCAGCCCGAGCTTCTCTGTTCAAACTTCTTGAGGACCATTTTAGGCTCAATATGCGTTTAGGGGATCTGGAGTACTTTGTCGATGCCCCAAGATGCAACATACTTCTTCCTTGTTAATTCAAGCATAGGAAGACTGTTGTATGCCCTACTTTTGATCAAAATTTGAGCCGCCCTTCTCGGGTTTTCAACTCAAACCTCCTTTGGTCTCAAAGCGCCCTTTGCAGGTTTTCGCCTTTGGCCACTCCTTTTTCTTTCTTCTTTCTTTCCTTTCCTTTTTTTTGTGTTTTTTTGCTTTTATTTTTGTTTTTTTTTGGAAAACTTTTTATCGAACCTGAACTTAATGGATTGGGCAAGTCTTTGCCAAGCCTTCTTTGCTGCATAAGGCATTTACTTTTCCTCTAGAATCCTTTTGGATAAGAAGAATCCTTCTTAATGCCAGGTCCTACTCTTGAAATTCTCTTGAGCGGACCTTTTTTGTCATAAGCCCGTATCATCCATTTTTGGTACCTTCGACCATGAATACTTTCAATCAAGCTTACTGTAGACATTCTGCTTCATCCAACTTGGAGAAAAAGAATCTTAACTTCCAATAATTGCTCCCCTTTTGTGAACCAACGAGAAAAATGTTGCCCCGGTGAAGGTCTTGACAAACGTTCACGAAGCATAGAAGGTAAATAGTAACTTCTCTATGCCAACGCTTACAAATATCAGTTATTTTTCAAAAAATTTGGATGGTTTTTTGGCTGCATTTGCTGCAGCGATATGGTGTCTGATCTTTGAATAGACTATAAATTTGTGCAATTATGTTAAACATGTTTCTTTCTGGCATTCTTTATTGCCACTCCTCCCCCCCTTTTTTTTGGATTTGAATTTGTAATTTGATGACTGCTGACTTTGTAATTTTGGCATATGAAGCTACTTTCACCCTCTCAGTGAGGTAACCAACGATCATGAATATGAATCAATGTTGGCTAAAAGCTTTTGCGGAGACTGGTTTGATAACGTCCATGCCCCACATATAGAGAATCTGTGAAGAGATAGAGGAGGCACACAAGTCCTGTATTCAATTTCCCTTTCTTGGTAAAACGGTAGCTCGAACCTCCTTACCGTTGTAGAACCATTAACATGGGTTCTTTAAACACCAATCTTAACAGCATACCCACGTTTCAGTAGACTAGGTGTGTCTTGATGTGATCATGCGATAACATCTTCAAATTCTTGGAGATAACTCAATGATGCCTTGCCTTATTCCTGGGGTGAGCTAAACTTCCATCTTCATCTCCCTCGTTAGCTCGTAGTGTCCACTGTCACTTCGTAAGGTAGGATCTACCATTTTTAACAAGTTAGAAAATAAGTTGCAATCTCTGTCATCTTCCAAGTCCTTAGATCCCTCTAGACACATATCTCATTAAAAAGGGAATCAGTAACAGCGTCGCTCATGTCATTGATATCTGGGATCCATTATGGGTATGAAGGTAAATTCCAGAGAATAAATGATTTCAAGAATGATTATTTATGAATGAATAATAAAAGAATATTCAATAGAATGTATAGTATGAAAAAGAGAAAAATATTTGTTCAAAAAGATGCATTTTACTGAAATAGTAATTCTGGACACAAGCCTATTTCACAAAAGAAATCTTGTTGCTTCTAAGCTTAAAGCAACAAGTGTGTTTTGTACATTACTCTAAGTAAGCTCTAAATACTACAGGAATTTCTTCCGCAATCTTATTGTCCAAAATGCTCCCAGGTTCATATTTCTGCATTTGGCACGTCATCTAACTTCACAATACCCATGTTGATGAATTTTTTCACCATTTTCTTGAAATCCGAGCAATTTTCTATCGAATGCCCTGTGACCCCCGCGTGGTATTCGCACTGGGCATTTGGGTCATACCATTTTGGATATGGAGGTTGTATCGGTTTCGGGTAATGAGGAGCTACAACATATGTGTCAAACAACATTTGGTACATCTCCCTATATGAGATTGGGATAGGCACGAACCGAGATTTTTCTGAGTTTGATTTTGGATTGAGTTCTTCTCTTGGGGAGACCAGATAACTGGTAACTACCTTCTTTGGCTGGTTTACTATAAACGGCTTCGAACGGCCCTTGTTACACCCACTCGTATTATCCGCATCCTTGTCTTTCCTCTTCGAGGCCTTTGAAGCCCATTCTCCCTTTTTCTTTGTCTCTGCTAGGTCGAGAACAATAGGATTGACTCAATCATCACCAGAACCCATCGAAAAGTTCAGCAGTACCGAGGTATCAGTCTGATATTGAGATCTGAAAATGACAGGTACCCCATGCGAATGCGTGCCTGGTTGAGTCGAGACACTTATTGGGGAATAAACGATGTCTTCATCATCATCCACACTGTTGACCACTAGGCCACTCCTTTTTTCAAGTCCTCCGGCTAGCAACTGGGTTAACTGGCCCATCATATTTTTTTTGAAAATCTAGCATTTGTTCCCGCATTTCTTGTTAAATTTTGGTCAATTGCTCTTGCATCTGGATTTGCATTTGCTCTATTCTTTCCAACCTTCGGTCCATGGCTTTCTAGGTTAACTGAAATCATTTTACCTAATTAGGACATTTCTACAAATTTTAATGTATATGATGAGATGTAATGCGAATGCATGAAATGCAATGCAAATGCGAATGCAAAAAGGCATCGATTCTGATCAACTTCATTTTAGAAAAATTTATTGGAAAACAAAATCCTTTACATAAAACGGGCTACAAATATGCTTTCGCCCTAATTCCTAAGGTTTTGATTTTCCCAAGCAATGAAGCTAGCTCTTGACTATGATCGGACTGTAGCTTATACTTCATGCTTAACGTATTAGTCTGTGATGCCAAAGTTTGTAGATGATCAGCTACCTCTCGAATCTGAACTATTGCTTCACCCATGAGGTAACCCCGACTTCTAACTTGGTCATGGGAATGATGAAGCTCTTCCTTCCAACGCCCTTCTCTTGTTTCAAGGTACTCGATCTGAAGTTCACAACTGTGCAATGCTGTTTCTAACTTTTCAATCTTACCTTTCAGGCTTGACTTTAACTTGATCGCGAAATTATAGTTTCAATAATGATGATTAGATCGTCCAAGCTTAGCATTGATCTTCAGAAGAAGATTTGTGCACTATTGATTATACACCCTAGCTGGTACCATACACTGGTCATAAGGCCATACTCAGAAAGATTCTTCCGCTTCCATGGCCCATAAAGATCAGAATTTTTCCTATCAGGGAGCAGACAAAGAAGAAACTGCGGAGCTCTAGGAAGTTTAGATTGTATTTGTTTAACCATTTTTCAACTCTAACCACATGTGAAAGGCGTCTATTCTGGTTCATCTCATTGAATATATCAGATGGGGGATTAATACGAATTTCTCCACAACGAATCAAATCCCTTGCAATGTTGTTTGAATCAGATCTCCTTTTTTCCACGTTCATTTGGGCTATCTTGGCCATCAAGGCTTGCATTTCCATTGTTTCTAGTAGGCGCAACATCCTCAAGTACAACAGTAAACTCAAGCTTGTTGTTTGGTAGTAGACCTATAATAAATAAACCTTTTTTACCATCAAAGGCAAAATTCTTTCCATCCAAATCATTTTTGTAGATCTCATGCACTCTGTCAATCACTTTCTTTCCAACACCCTTACTATCCACAAGGCGACCATCTTCATATGAAAGAAAAGTGCTGTAATGGTAGAAGTGTCCATCCGTACTTCCCACGTTCACTTTGAAGTGATTGGTGAGTATGGTTACCTTCTACCCTTTAGTTCCAACACCACGCCTTGCCATAGGGTGTTGTATAATCTTTTTCGCATCCGATTCTGCTTTAATCAGAACAACATCAGGAGGCATAAGTGGCAGGGATTTTATCGCTGCCCCATTTTCCTCTTGCTCAAATGAATCCATACTCTTCTTTCTCTAATTGCCTTTGCTACATACGAACGACTGCATTGTCTTCCACTTTATCAAGGAATTCGTTTTCCATAATCAACTATCTAACTTAGAAACTGACCATGAATCGATACCTCTTAAAATATGAAATGGTATGTACAAAAGAATAAAACGCAACAAGTTAGGACCGCAGAATAATATATAAAGCAAGTAAAATATACTAACACCTATTTGGGTAACTACCAAAGTTTGGTATGGCTCTACCTAGGGTAAGTTTTTAGGTTTTCTATATGCGATTTAGCTCTAAAGTTGAGGTACCCAAACCAGCAGATTCCTAGATCTTCACCCATTTTAGGTTCATACGGGCCGAGTTCAGTTCAGGGGAATACATTTCCCTATGGCTGCACGGAGACGAAAATCTCATGAAGACATAAGTATGAATGTATCCCGAAAGCGATCCACTATCCTGCACAGAGGTGAAAACCTCACGAAGGAGTAGCTTCTCACTCCCACTTAAAAGGGTATGACCAAAATTGTCCCTATGCAATATGATGCGAGACTCAAACCACATTAATTATGAAATAACAATACGAACAAATGCAATAATAGGATCGTAATTTTTCAAATCAAATTTTCAATTTTCGACAATGGGACAGAAAACAATCAATTTTACGGCTCGACTCTCTCAGGTCCCCAGTGGAGTCGCCAAGCTGTCGTAACTGATTTTTTTTGTAAAACGGGAATCGACTTGGGTTTTGGAAATGAAAACGAAAAACATGAGTCGCCACCAATCCTTTTTGTTGAGGTGTGATCGGGTCACCTCGTAAAATGGTTGTTTTTAATAAACAATTTGATTTGTCACAATAGCAACTTCGGTCTACGAAATTCAAAGAAACAGGTTCGGGAGTCGGTTACGCACGAGGAAAGATTAGCACCCTCGCCACGCCCAAACTTGGTACCTAATTGACTATTTAATGTCTTAATGTCGAAAATTTGAAAAGATTTGAAAATACGATCCTCTTTTAAATCGAAAATGGATTATAAGACCCTCTTATTTCGAAAAGATAAAATGTCATACTCAGTAAGTTAGGGCACAACATTTTGGACTCCCGAAACTGAGCTTGTCTCTTGATTTTAAAACCCGATTTTAAAGTTTAAGAAGGATATTCCGTTATTTGCCAAACGAGTAATCGGACCCCAGTAAGTTAGGGCTCGATTTCTCGAAATTCCAAATACGAAATATTGCCTATATTTTAAAGAAACTTATCTCGGAGTATCTAGATGTCGTGTCCAGTAAGTTAGGGCACAAAGTTTCGAATTTCCTAGAACAAGTATTTTGTTTAAAATTGGTATTACGATTTTAAAAGGGATATTCCGTTATTTAGATTAAATGAAAAAATCGGAACCTAGTAAGTTAGGGCTTGGTTTCCTCTAATCTTTAATACGAAATATTGGTTATTTTAAAACTTGATGAATCGGGAAACCTTAGTATGACAAGTGATAATATGAAAATAAGATGTTACATGTGAAAAGAATAATGATATAATAGTAACAATGTGAAATAATATACTAGTACGAGTGATACTAAGATATTAATGATGATGATAGAGTAAAAGTAATAATATAGGTAGTGATAAAATGAAAGTATTACGATAATAATCGTATATTAACAGTAGTAGAAAATAAAGATATAATAATAATAATAATAATAATAATAATAATAATAATAATAATAATAATAATAATAATAATAATGATAATAATAACAATAATGGTATGGTTATTAAACAATAATAGAAATGATAGTAATAAAGATAATAATAAGTAAAGCAGTGGTATAAAATAAAATATAATATAAGTAAATAAATATAATGGTGATAGCTATAATAAAATAATAACAACAATAATAAATAGTAGTAAATAAAAAAATAATATATATATATAGATATATAGATATATAAAAATAATGATATAATAGTAGTAACAAATGATAGTGGAATAAAATAATAGTAGTACATATAATAAATATAATAAAAATAATAATAATAATATGATTTTTAAGGAAAACAAATAAATAAATAAACTCATTTAGCAATTAAGTACTGTATTAAAAACAGAATAAAAGTCAAAGGGGTTAAAATTGCAACAAATCAAGAAGGGGGCGCCAGGGACCATAATGTCACGCGCTTAAACTTATAGGGACCAAATGGGTGAATAGCCCACCCCCTGATGCGCGGCGTTTCAGTCGGCCAATGCGCGGATCAAATCGGAAATGAGATAAAATATCATGGCAAAATTGCAAAAAAAAAAAAACAGAATCAACAAAGAAGAACAGAATGGGCTAAGGTTTATCTTTTTTTCTCTATTTTTCTTTTCGAAACAGTCCCCCATTTCTTCGATTTTTTTTTTAAAAAAATCTTTTTGCATGCAAAATATATATATACATATATAAAGAATAAATAAAAAACTTACCTTTCATCAAAAAAGGCGATTTTTTGGACCTTTCGCCGTCGTGTACGACAGCATCGGCGCCGGTGTCCGGCGCGACGGCACTACCGGAAAGCCTCGTCAGAGATTGGACTTGCAGAGAGAACAAAAAGGGAAAAGAGTTATTTTTTTAACAAGAAGGAAAAATGAATTTTTAAAGAAAATTTTTGGCTTATATAGCCATGTAAAACGGCGCCGTTTTGGCCGGCGTCCAAAAGCCCCAAAACGGCGTCGTCTTGACATGGCCCGACCCGAAATCCGACCCGCCTGCCAAAAGGATCAGCGTGTTTTTGCGATTTTTGGGCTATTTATGCGCCCGGTCCTTCCGCTTTTTCAGCTTATTTCAATTAAATTTTTTGATTTTCAAATTTACCCTAACAGTTTCATATTTGTTTTAATTTGGTCCCTTTTTGAGGTGCTATGTTTCAGAAGGGTGGGATAATTTGCCCTCTGGTCCCTCCTTTGTTTTGCGTATCACATTGGGGTCCTTTTCCCTTTTTATTTATTTTAAATTAGCCCCAAAATTTTATTTTTAATTCAGATTGTCCCATTTCTTTTTTTTGTTTTTATTTTTGCCATTTTATTATTATTTTAATTTTGCTATTAATACTATTACTATTATTTATTTGTTATTATTATCAGGCTCATTATTATTACTATATATATATTATTTTACATGTTATTATTCTTATTCATATTCTTTACTCTATTATTATTTAACCTTATTATTATTATTATTATTATTATTATTATTATTATTATTATTATTATTATTATTATTATTATTATTATTTATTATTATCTGCTTTTTATTATTACTATCCTTATTAACACATTTTTACTTTTATTATTATTATTATTATATTATTATTATTATTATTATTATACTATTTTACATATTACTTATTCATTTATCGGTTTACTATTAAGTTTTTTATTTATTCTTATTATTCTTATTTATTTTCATTTCTATCTCTTTTATTACTTTTACCTATTATTTCCCTTTTAAGTTTCATAGCTTATTTGTTTTATTTCTTTTATTTTTGTCATTCGTACTACTCGTTTAATATTATTCTGTTATGCTTGTTAATATCATGATTTGTTTCTTTTTGTTTTTACAAATTGGTGTTATATTAATTTTCACCCGATACACAAATGATTCTTTTATAAAGGCAATATTTCGTATTTAGATATTCGATAATTTGTGCCATAACTTACTGGGTTTCGATTTTTTCTCGTTTAATCTAAATAACGGAATATCCTTTTAAATCGCAATAAGTTTTAAATAAATAAAAAAGCTTATTCTTGAAAATTCAAAATTGTCGTGTCCTAACTTACTGGATGTGATGTTTTGTTATCTCGGGATAAGGATTTTTCAAAAATAAAGCAATATTTCGAATTTGGAAATTCGATAAATCGTGCCCAATCATGCTGGGTTTCGATTTTCTGTTCGTCCAAATGACTAAATACCCTTTTAAGTTTTCGACCGTGTTTCCTTAAATAAGGCAATATTTAATGTTTGGAAATTCGAGGAATCGTGCCCAATCGTGCTGGGTTTCGGTTTTTTGGTTTGGCCAAATAGTGGAATACCCTTTTAAAATTGCAATGCATAAATTTTGGAAATCATGAAATGACCTTGGTATCGAGGGTTGAAACATCGTGCCCTAACGTGCTGGATGTGGTATTTCATCTATTTGGAACAAGAGAATTTCGATATCCAATTCGAATTATCCAAACATTTTCTAAAAGATTTGTATTTTAAAATCTTTTCAAATTTTCGACATTAAGACGTTAATAATCAATTAGGTACCAAGTTTGGGCGTGACGAGGGTGCTAATCCTTCCTCACACGTAACCGACTCTCGAGCCCGTTTTCTCGAATTTTGTAGACTAAAAACACCGTTTTAGTAAAGCAAAATGTTTTATTAAAACAAAGGTGACTCGATCACACCTCATCAAAAAAGATTGGTGGCGACTCCCGTTTTTTCGTTTTCAAAACCAAAGCCGATCCCCGTTGTTTCCAAAAAAAATGGTTACGACAATAACGATTAATGGACTAATAATACTTTCACCAAAGGAGTTTTGCGTACAAGAACCTGAAATAGGACTATTACTTAGAACTCACCAAGCCTAAGGGTTGGAAATATTTGAGAAAGAAGAGTCTAAATTGTGACTATTTCTTTGGATTTTCCGTCAAAGATATTAACTGAACAAGAAGACATTACGGCCGTAATGCAACCTTGAGGAACAACGAGCAATGACAACCCAAACATTAAAAAGGAATCATTCTTATGACATTCTGCATTCATACGAATATCATTCATAACACATCTAGTTAGGAGCATCTGATTCATTCTGATCATTGCATCCTAATCATTTGGCATAAGCATAGGCCCATAAAATCGGTTCTACAGGTCATGTTCCCCAGAGGACGGTGTAACAAGATTAATGAATCCACAAGTCCTACACCCCTGAAGTTGCAGTGGGACGGATTAAAATCATTGTGGCAAGTCTTATCACCCTGAAGTTGCAGTGGAACAGATTAAAGTCACAGATCTTATCTCCCTGAAGTTGCAGTGGAGTAGATCGAAGATAGCAAATCTTATCTCTCTGAAGTTGCAGTGGAGCAGATTAAAGCTATAAACCTTATCTCTCTGAAGTTGCAGTAGAGCAGGTTGAAGTTACAAGTCTCATCTCCCTAAAGTTGCAGTGGAGCGGATTGAAAATAGTGGATCTTATTTCCCTGAAGTTGCAATGGAACAAATTCAAGCCACAAATCTTATCCCACTGAAGTTGCAGTGGAGCAGATTAAAGCGACGAATCCTATACCTCTGAAGTTATAGTGGGTCGGGTCAAATCAAATCACAAATCTCTGAAGTTGCGGCGGACATATTGAAGCTACAAGTCTTATCTCCCTGAAGTTGCAGTGGAATAGATCGAAGCAACAATTCCTATACCCCTGAAGTTGTAGTGGGTCAGAACGAGGTTACTTGAAAAAGATTAGCACCAAGAAGTCAAGATTCGACGAGACTGGGCAAAATTGGTCCTTCTTAAAAGTCTTTGCTCCATTCTCGTTACACGAAAACGAGCAAAGATGGGCAGCTGTAGTAGGCCCAAATTTCCCAGGCCCAAAACCAAATAAAAAAAATAAAATCAAAAGCAATATGAGTCCATTTACAACCCAAATTTATAAGGCCCAGGATGACTCAAAACTTAAAATAAAACAGAAACAAAAACCTTAGGGCTAGAGCTGTCGTCGCTCCTCCCATGCCATCACTCTGCCACCACAGTCTGACACCTTGCGGCCTCCGTACCTGCAGACGAAACAACAACAAGCAAAAGTAGACAACCATAAAAACAAACAAAACAAGAAACTAACAATTGTAATATTTTCGGCTATAAAAGCCACCACACAAGTTGTAATATTGGACACACGATTTCGAAATACAAAGAGAAACATTCAGCATATTAAAGGTTGCCTTTTATTTTATTTGATTTTTTCTTCTCGTTTGATTTTTGCTTTTAGTTTTGAAAGAAATAAACAAAGAGTAAAAAAAGAGCCAAAAACTCACATTTTCTTTCATTTTGCATCGCCATGGGTGGCCGAGGTTCGTCATAAAAAAAAACCCAGAAAATGAGACCTTTTGTTTTACGGCCACCGCGGATGGTGGTGCCGTCGCCGACGACCGGTGGCAACCACGGTGGCCCGGTGACCGGAGTTCGGCTGGAGTGGGGAGAGGTCTGAGAGATTTGAGAGCTTTTTTTTTTTGTTTTTTTAGGAGAATGTTGAAAAATGAAATTTTTGCAAAAAAAAAAATTAGCTTTTATAGATGGGTAAAACGACGCCATTTCAATGTGTGCTGCAAAGCCCCAAAACGATGTCGTTTTGGGGAGGCCGACCCGATCCAACCTGACCTGCCTTAGGATCCGTGTGTTTGTTAAGCAAAGGGGTTATTTGCGCTTTTGGCCCTTCCAATTTTTCGGACATTTTCAATTTAGTCCTTTATTTGTTCTTCTTTTAATTTTGCTCGATTTTTGTCCAAATTTCCATTTTGATTTCAATTTAGCCCTTTTTTTTGTTATTATTATTATTATTATGAAATTGATTAATTTAATATTGAATATTTATTTTTATTTTTATTTACTTTTTAAATAGACTTTACTTTTATTATTATTATCACTTTCGTTATGATTATTTTATTTATTATTTATTATTTTATATCTATTTATATACTTTCAAATGTTAGATTATTATTATTATTATTATTATTATTATTATTATTATTATGATTATTATTATTATTATTATTATTATTATTATTATTATGATGTTCATTATTTTTACCTAAATTTTTGTTTATACTGATTTATTTAATTTTCATTCTTCTATCTTCCAAATGTTTAAACTTAACTTTATGTATATGCATTTTATCTATTTACTTATTACCATTTGGTTTCATTTTTTATTTGTATTTTTTTATTTTATTCCTTTTTTATTATTATTATTATTATTATTATTATTATTATTATTATTATTATTATTATTATTATTATTATTATTATTATTATTATTACTACTACTACTTAATTAATGTTAGGTTTAATTAGCTAATGCCATTACTTATTTTATTTATATCATCGTGTCAGGCATCATCATTTTATTATTATTGCAATCACACCGCGAACCATTTTAAATTTTCGTTCTATCACGTCCCGAATAAAATCCTTGACATTTCAAATGTTATATTCATTTTCACATAATCACATGAAAAAAAACTTCTTAAAAGTAAGCATTATTTCGTATTTGGAAATTCGAAAGGTCGTTCCCTAACTTACGGGGTTTCGGTTTTCTCGACGCATCCAAATACCCGAATATTTTTAAAGTTTTTATTTATTTTCATATTCTTGGGAATTAAGAAAATATAGTGTTGTAACTTACGAAATATGATTTCTTTCTAAAACCAAGTCAAATTTCTTTCAAAATAAATAAAATTTTTGGGGTTTATTCTCATTTCGAGGATTTAAGACATTGTGTCCTAACCTACGGGACAATTCTTTTTCTCGATTAATGTGGAATACACATTTTTCTCAAAAATAAAAATAAGCAACATTTAGCAAAGGATCGTATTTTAAAATTTCTTCAAATTTTTAATTTTCCACATTAAGACACTAATTAATCGTCTAGGTACCAATTTTGGGCGTTGCGAGGGTGCTAATCCTTCCTCGCGCGTAACTGACTCCCGAACCCGTTTTTCTGAATTTCGTAGACCAAAACCGTCGTTTTAATAAATCAAATCTCTTATGAGAATGATCGAATTACAAGGTGACCCGGTCACACCTCATCAAAAAGGATTTGTGGCGACTCCCATTTTCGGTTTCAAAATATAAAGTCGACCGTTTTGAAAAGAAAAAAATGGTTTCGACAAGAGCTAAACAGAAGCTCGTGAGAGCAAATCCACCCAAACCACTCCAAACAGAAAGTAAAACACGAGTGTAACATCCTAAAAACGGGGCTATTTGGATTTTAATTATTTTTCTTATGTATGAACTACTGTGATATTATTTATGGAATAATAATGATTTATTTAAGGCTTGGTGTTGGCTTGGTTTAGTAGAAAATTTTAATTTGGAAACAAAAAAAAAAAAAAGGGAGCCTTAGAAGATAGGGGTTAAGTATAATTTTGGGCGAGTTCATGACACAAGTAGCAGCTTGGCCAAGTGGTTTTCGTGCAGCATTTAGGAGCTGGAGGTGTGCATGGGCGCTGGTTCGAGCGACGGGAGCAGCTTTTGCTTGTTGTTTTTTATAAGCGGTAATGGGCTTAGATAGGTAGGTGTTATAATTTAATATTGGGGATTTATGGCATGTAATTCTATGAGGCCGAGTTGGCCTGGGACGTTGGAGGGGCTGCTGCTGTTAAACGTCCTTGGTTCGAAACTAAGAGGTAGCAAAATGAGTTTTTTTCCCCTTTTTATTTTGCTGCTAACGTGGGTGAAGAGTGGCCTGCACATGGTTTGCTTCTTTGTTGAGCATTCGGCTGGAAAGCACATGGATTCTTTGTTCTCTTTTTATTTTTTTTTTTTGTTTGATAAGATAATGGAGGTAGATTAATTGGATTATTATATGGAATCAACAAGAGATTAGCAGAGGAAAGATAGGCATGCGGCTAATTCAAATTATTTTTTTTTGAATTAGTTCAATTTGGTGGCCAAGAGAAAAACAAGGAGTTGGCCTGCACATGGGGTTGTTGTTCGGCTAGTTGATGGGCATGGTCTTTGTTTTGTGTTTTTTTTTTATTAGATAATAAGATAATGGGAGTTAATTAAGGATATTATTTAGATTATTAATTAGATATTATGGGATTTATATTTGATTAATTCCATGAGAAAAAGAAGGCATTTGTTAATTCAAATTCATTTGAATTATTGTAAATTAGGGAGTTGATTGGAATTTGAACTCCTCAAGTGGAGTGGACGGCAAGCATTAGGGGGGGTGTCGAATGGCCTATAAAAACACCAATTGACCACCTCTATTTTCTTTTTCCATTTTTGCTTAGCCGAATTTCTGACCCTTTCTCCTTCTTATTTTTCTTTCATCTTTTTATTCTCTCAAACACCTTTAGCCGAAACTCTTACCACCTTTTCCTCTCCATTGATTTTCCTTCCATTGTCCTCTTCATAATAGCCGAATATACCCAATTGTAAGTGACGAATTTCTTTCTCCTTTTAAAGCACCTTGGCCGAATATTGTGCAAGAAAGGGGTGGCTTTCCTTTAGTCGATTCCAAAAGGTAAGGGTCTTAGGCCGAATGCTTATGTTTTTCTTCCCATCATGTCGACTTCGGTAAAAGTAGGTATGGGTTTCGGCAACTGTTAATTAAGGATGCTAACTACAGATTAAACCGAATTGGTTGTAGGATCTTCGGGATTGGAAACAAGCAAGTGAGTTCGTCCACGTTTGACAATCAATTTTCGGTAAGGATTACACATATATTTGATATTCGTTTTAACCGAAGGCTACTAACTTATTGATTGCCGATTGTTGGAAGCAGAGGCACTTTGAGGGTGGTGTTTAGTACTCAAAAACGTGTAGGCACAAGTAGATCTAGGGTGATCGACTCTTCTTTTCTGGATTTAGAGCATCCAAGGGTGACAGGTGTGTACATACACACTTATAGCAGTTAATGTTTGTGTTAAATATATGTTGCCTGTAAATCTGCTTGATATAGATACGGATTTAGTACCTCAATGGTACAAGCGAGGATCCCGGTAAGTCTCTGTTAATACGAGATTATTATGCTTTTGGGAAGCATGGTTTATATGTTACATGTGATAAATGTATGAGATCTATTCATGACTATTTGACTATTGTGGGTTAAATGAGTGGAGGGGGCAGGATTATTCGTGCCGACGGGCACCAGTGTTTTGGTAACACACCGTGACTACGGTCACCAGAGGTTTGGTACCTCCAGAGGTTTGGCACCTCATAGCGACTTGTCCCTGTGGTTAATACCACCGTGGGTTGGCCCCACTTGAGATATGGGATCGTCTGCCAGTGATTTGGTATCACACGATGGGTTGGCCCCATCAAACGATTTGTGTCTACGAACACCAGTGTTTTGGTAACACATTGTGACTATATGTCACCAGTGGTTTGGCACCACCAGTGGTTTGGTACCACAACGGGGTAGACAGTGGCGTATGGCTGGCTAGGTTGGGACACATGACATTTTGCATATAAATTGTTATATGTTGTGTATGAAATTTTTTTTTCCAAAACGGGGGAAGGGTTACATACTGAGTCTTGGTGACTCACCTTCTCCTCTATTTTTTTTCTCAGGTGATTCATAGACCGCGGATATGGAGCCGGATGGACTCGAGGTGGCCATGCAGTGGACTTTAAATTTAAATGAACTTTATACTTAGTCTTACTATTTTAAATTCGGTTTTATTTTATATTTTGGATTGTAATAAGGCCTCCTAGAATATTTTATTATTTCCATATGTTGAATACTTGCTTAAACTCTATAATTAATATTAATTAAAATCACATGTTTTCCCAAATTAACTCGAAAATGTTTTAAAATGCCCTCGGGCATGGTTGAAATTTGTTTTATAACTTGACTTAAATATGTTTTTAAAAATAAACACTAAGTATGATTTCACCAAGATAATCAAATACGAGAAGTTTTCAACAAAACTTAATGGGTTTCAAAATGGTTTTCAAAAAGGTTTTCCCCGTAACAAACTAGATTCGGCCATAGGGTTTGGGCCGGGTTTGGGTTGTTACAAATCGGTATCAGAGCCCAGTTCAAAGCTCGGCTGTGGGGGCCCAAGGCCCAAAAATGTTTTAGTAGGCCTTTTGAATTGTTTTTGGGTTTTAAGCAGCATGGCCCGAGTCTCCGGCACCGATCCGCCCAGGTAAGTACATCTGAACTTCTTCGTGAATTATCTTCTGTAGAAGGGTAGGAAGCATGGAACGTAGATAGATTTGTAGGAACTTGAACCCTAGGTTTAGACTACTCAAACACACAAACAAGACATAAGACTTAAAGAACTAAACCAACCTATGACTTAGTCACTGAGCTAGGGTGTGGTAACCCCTGTACGCATGTCTAGGATTGGATCCGGAAGAGCCTGGTATTTAAGCAGTCCTCGTGACTCACCTCCTCTTCGCAGGTATCCTACCTGGTGCGTAGCTTCGGTTCACCCTAACTCAGAGGGCTCAGTGGTGTGGCAACCTCTGTACGCATGTCTAGAAAGGTTCAGTGGGAGCTTGGTATTTAAGCGGTCCGCGTGACCCACCTCCTCTTCACTCGAATCATGCCTGGGGCGTAGCTTTGGTTCACCCTGACCAAGCGGGCTCGGTCATAGGCCTAATATAATGACTAAAACCCGAAAGGGATTTAGCCACGTTTTGAAATGAATGAAACAACAAAAACCCAAATGTTTTCAAAACTTTTGCAATAAACTCTTTCAAATCGGAGAACATCACTTTTACAACGTTTTTCTCGAAAAACTTGATTTGTGGAAAATTACAAAAATGCCCTTAGGGGTGAAATTACCAAAATACCCCTGACTCATAAAATATCAGTTCAATGGTTTTGCTCAAAAATTTCAACTATTTTACAAATATTCAACAACTTAGCTCTGAAAATCATCAGCAAAATATTTTTGGTTTTGGAAAATTACGAAAACGCCCTCAAGTTGCAAAAGTTACCAAAATGACCCTGGTTTTGGAAATCTTTACAAACATCACTATTTGAAAAGGAACATTTTCAGAAAGAAACCCCCGAGTTTTACAACTGTTAGAAATATCCCCGATTTATCAAAATTTCAAAATCTCCCTGAATGACAAAAATTACCAAAATACCCCTGGTTTCAAAACGATATCATATCTCTAAATTTTGCAAATTTTCAGAAACATCCTCTAGTTTTGGAGAATTTCAAAGTGATCTGTTTACTAAAATTTTACAACTTCTTCTATTACGAAAATACCCCTGTAGGAAAAATGACGAAAATACCCCTGGGTTAGAAATGGGCAGAAATGTCCGAAGAGCGAATAGGTATGGAAAGTATTAAGGAATGGATGCATAAACTCCTTTGTCCGATCTAGGATAGGAAACTGAAACCTTGTTTGCTCGAAAGAATCTCAGATTAAAACTCTATCCATAAAATTCCTTCGCGAGTAATAAAGTGAAACAAATGCTAACGCATAAAAAAAATTTTCTTAATCAGATTAAAGCGCGGTAGAAAGAATGAGTTCTAGAGGACGTGGACGCCGTGGACGCGGTAGGGGTAGGATGACGGTGTCTGAACCCGTCAGGTCGGGACAAGGTTCTGAAAATGAAGTACCACCGCCACCACCACCTCCTACTTTTAGAGCTGAGGAGCAGGATCAGACCGGGGGCGAGGCAGTATCGCAAGCGGTATTGCGAGTTCTGGAGATTGTGGCTGGGGCTGGTGGAAATCTAGGAGCTCGGAAGTCTGTTCCCGAGCGAATTCGGGCTAACGGGGCGGAAGTGTTTCGGGGTGTGTCAGGAGTGGCACCCAGTGCAGCAGAATACTGGCTAGAGTCAACTGAAAGGATCATGGATGATCTTGACCTGACTGAGGAAGAAAAGCTGAAAGGAGCAGTGTCGCTCCTGAAGGATGAAGCGTATCAGTGGTGGCTCACGGTTCGGGATGGAGCCACGGCAGATGATCTCACGTGGGAATATTTCAAAACCACCTATCAGAAGAAGTATGTGGGCACCAGCTATACGGATGCTCAGAGGAAAGCCTTTCTAGGGCTAGTGCAAGGAACTAAGTCAGTAGCGAAATATGAGGCGGAGTTCTTAAGGCTGAGTAGGTATGCTAGAGGCATCGTGGCTACTGAACACGAGCGCTGTGTCCGCTTTGAGGATGGACTCCGAGATGATTTGAGGTTACTGATTGCCCCGCAGTAGGTTCGTGAGTTCTCATCTTTAGTGGAAAAGGCTAAGGTAGCCGAAGGGATCAAGGAGGCTGTGAGGCAAAGCTATAGTAGGAATAATCAGAAGAGAGGATTTGGGTCAGCTGGATCCAGTGGTAGTGTCCAGAAAAAGGCTAGGCCAAGTGGGCCAAATCAGGCGGCAAGGCCCATGACTGCTAATCAGAGGCCGACTCAGTGTAACCGCTGTGGAAAGACCCATTGGGGAAGTTGTTCGACTGGTGATAGAGGATGTATCGAGTGTGGGTCTTTGGAGCATCGTGTCAGAGATTGTCCCTGGAAACTAGCTAAGAATCAGCCAGAAGGGCAGAACCGTACTCAAGACAGAAATGTGGGACCACAGAGGGGTCGCGGTAATGGTCGAGGAGGAAATGGTCCTAATAGAGGTCGTGGAACTCAGGGCAAAGGTTCGGGTAACACAGAGGCTAGGCAGCCCGGCTTAGTCTATGCAGCGAGGCGTCGCGAGGAGGGAGATGCACCGGACGTCATAACCGGTACGTTCCTAATATTTGGTTTACCTTATGTTGCATTAATTGATGTGGGTTCGACGCACTCGTACATTGCTAGTAGTGTGGTAGGAACCATGGACCTAGACTCTGAGATTGCTTCTAGGGAGATGACTGTAGTTAGCCCTTTAGGTCACTCTGTAGTAGTAGACAAACTCTATAGAGACGTACCCCTAGAACTCCAAGGGGTAATATTTGTGGCTGATCTGATGGAACTACCGTTTGGGGAGTTCGATTTGATCCTTGGAATGGATTGGCTGGTTAAGCATCACGCGAATTGGATTGCGCGGCTAAGCGCATGGTTCTTAAGACGGCTGAAGGTGATGAAGTGGTTATGATAGGTGATAGAAGGAATTTCCTATCCAACGTGGTGTCTGCCTTGAAGGCTGAAAAGATGGTCAAAAAGGGTTGTGAGGCGTATTTGGTTTGAATCTGTGCTTTGGAAGCTAAGGAGTCAGTTATTGGAAAGGTTCGAACGGTTGGGGAATTTGCTGATGTGTTCCCAGAAGAACTTCTGGGTCTGCCTCCAGATCGGGAAGTCGAATTCGGTATAGACTTGCTACCCGGAATGGCACCTGTGTCTATAGCACCATATCGAATGGCACCAAAGGAATTGGTGGAGCTGAAGGCTCAAATTCAGGAGCTCTTGGATAGAGGGTTCATTCAACCAAGCATATCTCCGTGGGGAGCACCTGTGTTGTTTGTCAAGAAGAAGGACGGTTCTATGCGGATGTGCATCGACTACCGTCAGTTAAACAAGTTAACAATCAAGAACAAGTATCCGTTGCCTCGGATTGACGACTTGTTTGACCAATTGAAGGGTGCGTCGGTGTTCTCAAAGATTGACCTTAGGTCGGGTTATCATCAATTAAGGGTGAAGGAGGCTGATGTTTTCAAGACGGCATTCCGAACTCGGTATGGGCATTACGAGTTCTTAGTGATGCCATTCGGGTTGACCAATGCACCGGCGGCATTTATGGACTTAATGAATAGGGTATTTCAACAGTACTTGGACCAATTTGTTGTAGTGTTCATCGACGACATATTGGTTTACTCAAGGACGGAGGAGGAGCATGACAAGTATTTACGAATAGTTCTGCAAGTATTGAGGGAAAAGCAGTTATATGCCAAATTCAGTAAGTGCGAATTTTGGCTGAAGGAAGTGGCTTTCTTGGGGCACGTAGTGTTGGCGGAAGGAATTAGAGTAGACCCTCGCAAGATAGAAGCAGTATTGGATTGGAAACCACCTAGGTCGGTAGCTGAAATACGAAGTTTTCTGGGTTTAGTGGGGTACTATCGGAGATTCGTGGAAGGGTTCTCTCTAATAGCAGCGCCGTTAACTAAGTTACTAAGGAAAGGTGTTCCATTTGTATGGTCGGAGAAGCAACAGGAAAGTTTTGATAAGTTGAGGAAAATTCTGACGGAAGCTCCGGTTTTGGTACAGCCTGAAGTAGGGAGGTTATTCACAGTCTATTGTGATGCATCTCACACTGGTTTGGGATGTGTGCTGATGCAGGATGGGAAGGTAGTAGCCTATGCGTCCCGTCAGTTAAGACCGCATGAGGTTAACTACCCAACGCACGACTTGGAGTTAGCGGCAGTCGTCTTTGCTCTGAAAATATGGCGACATTATCTGTACGGGGAGAAGTCGATAGTCTACACGGATCATAAGAGTTTGAGATATCTTCTGACCCAGAAGGATCTAAACCTGAGACAACGTCGGTGGATTGAACTATTAAAGGACTACGATTGTTCAATCGAGTATCATCCGGGCAAGGCCAACGTGGTAGCTGACGCGTTGAGCCGGAAGGTTGTGACGGACCTAAGAGCGATGTTTGCTCGGTTGAGTTTATATGATAATGGGAGTCTTTTGGCAGAACTTCAAGTTAAGCCAACATGGATCGAGGAAATTAAGGAAAAGCAATTGGTGGATGAAGGCTTGGACGCTAAAAGAATACAAGTTCAGGATGGTGGTTTGGAGGGATACAGTCTGTCTAGTGATGGAGTGCTATGTTTTCAAGGACGGCCCTGTATGCCGAAAGATGTGGAGCTAAGGCAGAAAATTCTCCAAGATGCACATAGCAGCCCATACGCTATGCATCCTGGGGGCAGCAAAATGTATGGAGACCTGCGGAAACAGTTCTGGTGGCCTGGGTTGAAGCATGAAATAACGGAGTTTGTGGGAAAATGTCTGACGTGCCAGCAGGTTAAGGCTGAGCACCAATTGCCATCAGGGCTACTTCAACCGGTAAAAATCCCTCAGTGGAAATGGGAAAGGATCACGATGGATTTCGTCAGTGGGCTACCCCTGACGCCTAGCAAGAAGGATGCAGTTTGGGTGATTGTGGATCGTCTGACTAAGTCAGCACACTTCATACCGGTAAGAATGGATTATTCTCTCCAGAAGCTAGCTAAGCTATATGTATCGGAGATAGTGCGATTGCATGGTGTGCCAGTATCGATCATCTCGGATAGGGATCCCAGATTCACGTCGAGGTTCTGGAAAGCGTTGCATCAAGCTTTGGGTACAAGATTGGATTTCAGTACAGCTTTCCATCCACAGTCTGATGGACAATCGGAAAGGGCGATACAAATCTTAGAAGACATGTTAAGAGGATGTGTCCTGGATTTCAGTGGGAGTTGGGAGGAGTACCTACCATTAGCGGAATTCGCTTATAATAATAGTTATCAAGCGAGTATTCAGATGGCTCCGTACGAAGCCCTGTATGGACGAAAATGCCGTACTCCTACATGTTGGACGGAGTTGGATGAACGACAAGTTCTGGGTCCAGAATTGGTAACAGAGACTGAAGACAAAGTCAAGGTGATTCGGTCTTGTCTCAAGGAAGCATCAGATAGGCAGAAGTCGTATGCCGATCTCAAACGCAAGGAAATGGAGTATGCTGTGGGAGACAAGGTCTTTCTGAAGGTGTCGCCTTGGAAAAAGGTGTTGAGATTTGGACGAAAGGGGAAGCTGAGCCCAAGGTTCATCGGGCCATATACAGTGGTAAAGCGAGTAGGACCGGTAGCTTATCAGCTAGAGTTACCGGCGGAATTGAATCAGATCCATGACGTATTTCATGTATCGATGCTGAGACGGTATCGGTCAGATCCTTCGCACGTTGTGCCAGTAGCAGAAATTGAGGTGAACTCGGATTTATCTTTTGACGAAGAACCGGTTCAGATCTTAGATCGAGATGTGAAGGTTCTACGTAGGAAGTCAGTGCCTTTGGTGAAGGTGCTGTGGCGGAACCATGGTGTAGAAGAAGCTACGTGGGAGCCCGAGGATGTGATGCGGCAGCAATACCCCCACCTGTTTTGATCAAGGAATTTCGAGGACGAAATTTATTTTAAGGGGGGTAGAATTGTAACATCCTAAAAACGGGGCTATTTGGATTTTAATTATTTTTCTTATGTATGAACTACTGTGATATTATTTATGGAATAATAATGATTTATTTAAGGCTTGGTGTTGGCTTGGTTTAGTAGAAAATTTTAATTTGGAAACAAAAAAAAAAGGGAGCCTTAGAAGATAGGGGTTAAGTATAATTTTGGGCGAGTTCATGACACAAGTAGCAGCTTGGCCAAGTGGTTTTCGTGCAGCATTTAGGAGCTGGAGGTGTGCATGGGCGCTGGTTCGAGCGACGGGAGCAGCTTTTGCGTGTTGTTTTTTATAAGCGGTAATGGGCTTAGATAGGTAGGTGTTATAATTTAATATTGGGGATTTATGGCATGTAATTCTATGAGGCCGAGTTGGCCTGGGACGTTGGAGGGGCTGCTGCTGTTAAACGTCCCTGGTTCGAAACTAAGAGGTAGCAAAATGAGTTTTTTTCCCCTTTTTATTTTGCTGCTAACGTGGGTGAAGAGTGGCCTGCACATGGTTTGCTTCTTTGTTGAGCATTCGGCTGGAAAGCACATGGATTCTTTGTTCTCTTTTTATTTTTTTTTGTTTGATAAGATAATGGAGGTAGATTAATTGGATTATTATATGGAATCAACAAGAGATTAGCAGAGGAAAGATAGGCATGCGGCTAATTCAAATTATTTTTTTTTTGAATTAGTTCAATTTGGTGGCCAAGAGAAAAACAAGGAGTTGGCCTGCACATGGGGTTGTTGTTCGGCTAGTTGATGGGCATGGTCTTTGTTTTGTGTTTTTTTTTTATTAGATAATAAGATAATGGGAGTTAATTAAGGATATTATTTAGATTATTAATTAGATATTATGGGATTTATATTTGATTAATTCCATGAGAAAAAGAAGGCATTTGTTAATTCAAATTCATTTGAATTATTGTAAATTAGGGAGTTGATTGGAATTTGAACTCCTCAAGTGGAGTGGACGGCAAGCATTAGGGGGGTGTCGAATGGCCTATAAAAACACCAATTGACGACCTCTATTTTCTTTTTCCATTTTTGCTTAGCCGAATTTCTGACCCTTTCTCCTTCTTATTTTTCTTTCATCTTTTTATTCTCTCAAACACCTTTAGCCGAAACTTTTACCACCTTTTCCTCTCCATTGATTTTCCTTCCATTGTCCTCTTCATAATAGCCGAATATACCCAATTGTAAGTGCCGAATTTCTTTCTCCTTTTAAAGCACCTTGGCCGAATATTGTGCAAGAAAGGGGTGGCTTTCCTTTAGTCGATTCCAAAAGGTAAGGGTCTTAGGCCGAATGCTTATGTTTTTCTTCCCATCATGTCGACTTCAGTAAAAGTAGGTATGGGTTTCGGCAACTGTTAATTAAGGGTGCTAACTACAGATTAAACCGAATTGGTTGTAGGATCTTCGGGATTGGAAACAAGCAAGTGAGTTCGTCCACGTTTGACAATCAATTTTCGGTAAGGATCTACACATATATTTGGTATTCGTTTTAACCGAAGGCTACTAACTTATTGATTGCCGATTGTTGGAAGCAGAGGCACTTTGAGGGTGGTGTTTAGTACTCAAAAACGTGTAGGGACAAGTAGATCTAGGGTGATCGACTCTTCTTTTCTGGATTTAGAGCATCCAAGGGTGACAGGTGTGTACATACACACTTATAGCAGTTAATGTTTGTGTTAAATATATGTTGCCTGTAAATCTGCTTGATATAGATACGGATTTAGTACCTCAATGGTACAAGCGAGGATCCCGGTAAGTCTCTGTTAATACGAGATTATTATGCTTTTGGGAAGCATGGTTTATATGTTACATGTGATAAATGTATGAGATCTATTCATGACTATTTGACTATTGTGGGTTAAATGAGTGGAGGGGGCAGGATTATTCGTGCCGACGGGCACCAGTGTTTTGGTAACACACCGTGACTACGGTCACCAGAGGTTTGGTACCTCCAGAGGTTTGGCACCTCATAGCGACTTGTCCCTGTGGTTAATACCACCGTGGGTTGGCCCCACTTGAGATATGGGATCGTCTGCCAGTGATTTGGTATCACACGATGGGTTGGCCCCATCAAACGATTTGTGTCTACGGACACCAGTGTTTTGGTAACACATTGTGACTATATGTCACCAGTGGTTTGGCACCACCAGTGGTTTGGTACCACAACGGGGTAGACAGTGGCGTATGGCTGGCTAGGTTGGGACACATGACATTTTGCATATAAATTGTTATATGTTGTGTATGAAAATTTTTTTTTTTCCAAAACGGGGGAAGGGTTACATACTGAGTCTTGGTGACTCACCTTCTCCTCTATTTTTTTTCTCAGGTGATTCATAGACCGCGGATATGGAGCCGGATGGACTCGAGGTGGCCATGCAGTGGACTTTAAATTTAAATGAACTTTATACTTAGTCTTACTATTTTAAATTCGGTTTTATTTTATATTTTGGATTGTAATAAGGCCTCCTAGAATATTTTATTATTTCCATATGTTGAATACTTGCTTAAACTCTATAATTAATATTAATTAAAATCACATGTTTTCCCAAATTAACTCGAAAATGTTTTAAAATGCCCTCGGGCACGGTTGAAATTTGTTTTATAACTTGACTTAAATATGTTTTTAAAAATAAACACTAAGTATGATTTCACCAAGATAATCAAATACGAGAAGTTTTCAACAAAACTTAATGGGTTTCAAAATGGTTTTCAAAAAGGTTTTCCCCGTAACAAACTAGATTCGGCCATAGGGTTTGGGCCGGGTTTGGGTTGTTACAACGAGAGTTCGCAACAAATGCTGAACCCTGGTTTACTTCGGTAATATGCCGGTGTCTCCGTACAATACCACCATACACTAATTTACGAATGTACTCAAATCCGCGTTCAATCCAAATTGAGTATTAAATTCGATAATATATTTCCAATAATAATTCAATTCCAACAACAGAACACACCCATATATATAGTACCCATCACCAATTAACATTCACTTTAATCAAAATTATACAGAATACAGTACATACGATCTTACCTGGCTAAATTGCAGAAATACCAAGATTTAAGGGCATTTTGGTAATTTTTTATTCTCCTCGATTTTCCACTCAACCTTGATCTAAATTAATAATTTCATTCAATATATTAATTTATACAATAAAATAATTCATTTCATGCAATTTGGTCATTTTTAACATTTTTTACAAAATTTCCCTTAAAGTTTTACTTTTATCCAATTTAGTCTCTGAGCCCAAAACATGCAAATTAACCATTTTTAATACAAAATCAAGCTAGCCGAATGTGCATGATATTCAAAACACCCCATTTATGCAAAAATTTCACATTAAATCCTTGTACTTTTATTAATTTAATAAATTAGTCCCTAATCAAAAAATTCATCAATATTACTTAACAAAATACTTTTAAATATTAACCAACATCTCAAATTCATCATTTAATAACTAAAATAATATATATTCATCAATGGAAACATTCAAAATTTTTAATAAAATAAAAAACTAAGGTAAGGTTTAGTTCGACCTAATTATAACAATTTCAAAAACATAAAAATTACAACAAAGGGGTAAGAAGCAAAAATTGATGAACGAGCTTAATCTCTCTTCTATGTCTGTTTTTGACCCAAAATTAGAAGATGAATTGTGTAGAAAACTTTAAATTCAATTTGTTTCATTTTAATTTTTTAAAAATTACAATTTTACCAGTAAAGGCTTTATTTTATTATTTTTCTTTCATATGCAGCCTCAACTCTTCATTTAGGTTCATTTATTCCTTAAGTCCTTCCTTATTTATTAATTAAACCATTTAATCACTTAATTCTTATAATTAGCAAGTTTTTCACCTTTTTCAATTTAGTCCTTTTTAATTAATTAGCTATCGAAACGTTAAAATTTTTCAACGAAACTTTAATACTACCTTAATGACACTCCGTAAATATTTTTAAAAATATTTACGGCTCGGTTTGTAGAAACGAGGTCCTGATACCTCACTTTCTAAAAACCACTTGACCTAATAAATCATTACAAAACACAAATTACTAATTTAAAAACCTTTCTAAAACCATATTTACGACCTTACTTACCAGATTTAGTGGTCTCGAATCACTATTTCCAACACCATTGAAAATCAGGCTGTTACAAATCATCAACGAGAACACATTGAATTAGTACTAAAATAGTTGATCATATATTTCATGCTCACCAATGGTTTAATCAAAATCTTCATATATATATATATATATATATATATATATAATTACATTTCATCACATCAATACCCACATAAAACATTATTGCATGATTATATTGTGATACAAACCTTCTAATGGGTAAACACCGAAAAATCAAATCATTATAAGATTAATCACAAAATTTTCATAGCCCGGTGAACTATAGTAACATGACCTAGATACTCAGGTAACCATATCACACCAGAGAGTACCAAAATTCTAACAGAGGCAACGAACTGCAAACCCATACAAGCACGCGTTTAAACCTTATTGGCATGCTAATCGTATACTAATCGTTTACTACGTTCAAATGGGCATTTTAACAAAGTTTGCCACATTTATAATTTAGAGGTAGTTCCAGAAATACATTTGTATGCATGTTTCCAAACAATTAAGTTCATTCCAAAATCATAACAATCATATTTCTCAAATGTTCAACAACTGCCAAATATTCACTTTCTCACCTCTACTTATTTGCAACAATTTTTAATTTCAATATATAATAAAATATAACATCAAATACAAGTAATTCAAATCATAATTGTATAAGCCCAAATTTGTCCAGGCCCATTAAGGCTAAACCCAAAACCAAAGCCCAATATCCTAACCCAACCCCAAACAAAAAAACAAAACAACAACACAAAAAAACCCTAGCCACTTTCTCTGCCTAGCCGCCGCTCCCCCCATCTCCTACCCACTAGCCATTTGCTCCACTTGCACCTGCAAAAGCAAGACAAGACAAAATAAAAACAATAAAGAATCATGTAAAAATGGCTATAAGGTGATGCAAAAGCATTGTAAGCAGGAGGCTGGTTTTTTTTTCTTTACAAGAAACAAGCAATCAAAAAGTAAAAAAATTCCAAGGTTGATTCCGTTCTTGATATTACTATCTATTGTAGTTTTTTTTTTCTTTTGATTTCTTATTTCCAAGTTTCTTTTAAGAAGGAATAATAAAAGAGAAGGGAGGAAATGTACCTAAAGCCCACCGTTCGACTTCACCGGCCACCAGAGACGATGGTGGTGCGACGGGCGACGACGGAAACTCAACCGTCGGGCATGGGAGGGAGAAAGGAGAAACTATAAAGCTTCAATTTTTTTTTCTTCTCTCTGAACTGAATGGAAACAGAACAAAAGAGGGGGTTAAAACAATGAAATAAAACGACGCCGTCTGCTAAGAGGATATGCGCATATCCCTTAAAAGGGATAATTGCGCGTTTGGTCCTTTTTTTTCGTTGCTTATTAATCAAGTCCTATTCGCATTCTTTTTTCATTTTTAAATATTACCCTATTATTTCTATCGCATTACAATCTGGTCATTGTCTGCCTTTGTTTTATATTTGCGATTTCGGTCCTCGATATTTTATTTTGGTTTAAATCTAGTTTTCGAACGGTATTAAAGTATTTTTGTTTATCTTTCTTCAGAATTTTTTTTTTTGATATTTTCTATTATTACTATTATTACATTTACTATTACTACAACTACTACTACTACTATTATTATTATTATTATTACTACTATTATTATTATATTATTATTGTATCGTTATATTATATTATTATATTATTATTATTATTATTATTATTATTATTATATTATTATTATTATTATTATTATTATTATTATATTTGCTATATTACTATTATTTTTACTATTACCTTTATTATTTTATTATCATTTACATATACTAACTTTATTATTATTATTGTTACTATATTTGTATTATATATTGTGCATATTTTGTATCATTACTATTATTTTATTTTATTATTATTATTATTATTATTATTATTATTATTATTTTACTATTATTACTATACTAATTACTATTACTATTATTACTATTATTATATATTGTACATACTTTGTATTATTATTACTTCACTATTATTACTATACTAATTACTATTACAATTATTATTACTATGTTATTATGTTGTATATATTTTGTATCACTTTTATTTTTTTATTATTATCACTATATTACTATTATTATTATTATTATTATTAGCATTATTATTATTAATAGTACTCATATTATGATGTTTATTATCCTCATTGTTACTAATTCTATCATTTTTGACATTGTTTTTTTTTTTAAATTTCTCGCTTTATTTTTAACATTTTTATTTTATTTCTTTGTTTTTGTTTCGATATTTTTATGATTATTTTCGTTTGCGTCATTTTATGTAAATCGACAGTTTTGAGATGGTCTTGGATTCAAGGATTTAAAATATCGTGTCCTAAAGTATTGGATGTGATATTTTATTCTTTTGGAACAAGAAGATCTTGATTTTCAATTCGAGAAAACTATGGGATAATCTTGGATTCGAAGATTTAAAATATCGTGTCCTAAAGTATTGGATGTGATATTTTATTCTTTTGGAACAAGAAGATCTTGATTTTCAATTTGAAAAACTATGGGATGATCTCCGATTCGAGGATTTAAATTATCGTGTCCTAAAGTATTGGATGTGATATTTTAATCCCTTGGAAACGAGAATGTCTCGATTTGCAATTCCGGAAAGCTATGAGATGATCTTAGGATCAAGGATTTAAACTATCGTGTCCTAAAGTATTGGATGTGATATTTTATTCCTTTGAAACGAGAAAATCTTGATTGAATTCAAGAAAACTCAAATATTTCCAAAAGAGGTCGGATTTTTAAATTCCTTTAAAATTTTCAACTTTCGACATGAGGACATTAATTGATCAAATCGGTACCAATTTTGGGCGTGACGAGGGTGCTAACCCTTCCTCGCACGTAACCGACTCTCGAACCCGTTTTCTGACTTTCCGTAGACCAAAATTGTTGTTTTGACAAATCAAATGGTTTATCTAAAACAACCACTTTCCGAGGTAACCCGATCACACCTAGCAAAAAAGGATTGGTGGCGACTCCCGTGTTTCGTTTTCATTTTCAAAACCCAAGGTCGATTCCCGCCTTTTCTAAAAAAGGGACGGTTTCGATAGTTTGGCGACTCCACTGGGGACAAAAAGAGAGTCAGGCCGTAAATTGATTATTTTCTGTCCTTTTGTCGAAATTTGGAAAAGTGTTTTGAAAAATCATGTCTCTTTTGATTTAAAATAAAAAAACTTATCCCCGAGAATGCAAAATGTTGTGCTCTAACTTACTGAGTGTGACATCTCGTTACCTTGAGATAAGAATTTTCAAAATTACAATGATCTGAATTAGGTCCTAGCTTACTCTCGAGGATTCGGGGTGTTGTGTCCTAACTTACTGGATGTGGCATTTCGTCACTTCGAGAGGAGATGGCCTTTGATGATTATTCCAATTTATTCAAATGTTTTAAGATCTGTATTAATAAAAATGGTCGTATTTTTTTTATTCGATCTCTGTTCTCAACTTTGTGGGTGCTAAGATTGCAATAAGGTTGAATCTTGTAGGATATTTCTGCATTCATATTTGCATGACCGTTGTGGTCACACCCTTAAGTGGGAGTGAAAAGCTACTCTTTCGTGAGGTTTTCACCTCCGTGCAAGATAGTAGATCACTTTCGGGATACATCCGTACCTATGCCTTCGTGAGATTTTCATCTCCGTGCAGCCATAGGGAAATGTATCCCCCTGAACCGAACTCGTTTCATATGAGCCTATAATGGGTGAGGATCGAGGAATCTACTGGTTCAGGTACCCTTCCCTTAGAACCAAACCACATGTAGAGAGACTTAGGAGCTTATCCTAGATAGAGCCACGCCATACCCCTAGTGGTGACCTGGATAGTAGTTCTGTGTCTGTTATTTCTTTTGCATTGACCTGTTGTCTATTGCGTTCGCTTATTTCTCTTGCACTAACGGGTTTTCTCTTAATTTGATTGCATTGCATGATTTTCATATTTAAGAGATGTCGATTCGGGTTCGATTGCTGAGTTAGAAAGTTCGTCACGGAAAACGACTTTCTTGATAAAATGGAATATAATACGGTCGTTCAAACATAGTCCAAGTAAACAACGAGAGGGTCGAATAGCACATAGAAGAATATAAGACCTTGCCTGAAGATTCAAGCCAACAAAGATTGTTCAAGAGTCATCATGTCTCAATTTCCTAAAAGAAACTCATGAACATTGCAGAGGATAAGTGAGTTAAGAGGTTCGGTCTAGACCAAGCAACAAGGAGCTAGAAGAGGCATCCATTTGGAACATTCGCGGGACATGACCGTAACATCCGATTACGAAAAAGTGGATTGTTGTTTTCACCTGGACTATGAGGACAAAGCCATATTTATAATCTATTTTATGTGAAGAGCTCTGTTTTCTTAAAAAGTTTTCTAAACGGAATCGAATCAAAATCGACGTCTCTTTGCATTCATTCCATGCATTTGCATTACATTACATCGCATGCATTAGGTTTCATGAGAAGGCCCTAATTAGGTGAATCATTTCAAATAACGTGGAAAAAATGGAGCAAAGGTTGGAAAGAATAGAGAAAATGCAAATGCAGATGCAAGAGCAGTTGACCAAAATTCAACGGGACATGCAAGGTCAGATGAATATGATGTGTCAACTGCTAGCTGAAGGACTTGAAAAAAGAAGTAGCCCAGTGATCAACAGTGCGGAGGATGATGAGGAAATCGTTTATTCCCCGATAAATATTTCAACTCAACCAGATGTGCAGCCGCAAAGGAAACCCGTCATTATCAAACCCCAATACCAAACTGGTACCTCAACACCTATGAACTTCTCAATAGGTTCAACTTCTAGTTCAAGGGATCATCCAATCAATTCTGTTATCTATGATAATCTAGCGGAAACGAAGAAGCAAAGGGTGGAGCTCTCGAAACAATTTGAAGATCATCACAAACGGAAAAGGCGAGAGTGGAGCTCTAAAACAATATTCCAAAAGCCTCGAAGAAGAGGGAAGATGCGGGGAATAGCACGAGTATATATTCGAGACCGATTACAGTAAGCCAACTAAGGACATCGACTACTAGCCCTCAGGCCCTCCCAAGGCGAGATCCCAATCCAAGACTGAACTCAGAAAAATCTCAATTCTCGCCTATCCCAATCACGTATAGGGAGCTTCACCAAATTTTGTTTGATGCACATGTAGTATCTCCCCACTACTTAAAACTGATACAACCTCCATACCCAAAATGGTATGACCCAAATGCCCAGTGTGAGTACCACGCGGGAGTCACGGGGCATTCGATTGAAAACTGTCTTGCTTTCAAGAAATTGGTGGAAAAATTCATCAACATGGGTATTGTGGAGATAGATGACGCGCCAAATGCAGAAATATGAATCTGGGAAATTTTGAACAATGAGACTGTGAAAGAGATCCTTGTGTTTTTAGAGCTAATTTAGAGTGATATTCAAAACACGCTTGTTGCCTTAAGCCTAGAGGCAATAAGAGACCTTTTGTAAAATAGGCTTGTGTCCAAAATTGCTGTTTCAATAAAATGCATCTTTATTTTCATTCCTTACATTTCACACTGTGCATTGTTTCATTATCATACAAATAATCATCTTTGGAATCATTTATTCTTTGGATTTTCTGCCTGCATCCTCAGATATCAATGACTAGAGCGACGCTGTTACTGACTCCCTTTTAGTGAGATACGTGTCTAGAGGGATCGGAGGATTTTTGGAAATGACAGAGATCACAACCTATTTCCTAAATTGTTAAGAATGGTAGATCCTACCTTATAGAATGTCAGCAAACACTACGAGAGAGATGAAGGTGGAAGCTTAGCTTGCCTCAGGAACAGGGCAATGAATCATTGAGTTATCTCCAAGAGTTCAAAGATAATTTTGTATGATCACGTTAAGACATGCTGGGATTACTGGGGTACGAGTATGCTGTCAAAGCTGAGGAAATCACAGAAGAAGTCTATAAAGGTATCTGAAGATCACATGCTGATGGTTCTACCTTGACTAGGCCAATCAAAAGGCTCGAGCTACTGGTTTACCAAAAAAAGGAAATTACATCAGTTATGCCGTATTTGCCAAATTGAGGAAGACAAGACTTATTTTCCTATATGTGGGCATGGATGTTATCAAGCCCGAAAGCTCCTAGCCAACATCGATTCATTTTCGTGGATGTCGGTTACTTCATTAAGATGGTAAAAGTCACTTCATATACCAATATTACAATGTTGACAGTCATCAATTCCTATTCTAAAAAAAAGAAAAAAAAGAAAAAAGAGGATAAAAAAAAAGATGAGACTCGTGAAAACTGGACATCTCTGCTTCTCCAATGTCTGACCCTCACCGGGGCAACACATTTCTCATTGGTTTATGAAATAAAGACAACTTTGCCCATGAAAGTCAAGATCCCTTCCGTTGAATTTTTATCGAAGTTAAAGTCAGATGAAGCAGAATGGAGCAAATCCCAATATGATTAGCTGGACTTAATCAAAAGATAGAGGCTAAGGGCCATTCTCATGGTCAAACGTACCAAAGGCAAAAGACACGGGCCTATAACAAGGAGATTCGCCCTAGAAAATTCCATAAATGAGTCCTAATTTTGGAAAGAATCCTTCCCATACAAAACGACTTCAAGAGAAAGCGGATGCCAAGCTGGGAAGGACCTTATGCAACAGAGAAAGCCTATTTTGGAAAAGCATGGATATTGATCGAAGGGGACAACAAGGACTTGTCCAATCAAGTAAAAAGGGTTTTCTAAAAAAAAATGAAAAGAGAAAAAGAAAGAAAAAGGAGAGGCCAAAGGCGAAAACCCGAAAAGGGCGCTTTGAGACCAAAGGTGGGTTTGAGTTGAAAACCCGAAAAGGGCAACTCAAATTTGGATCAAAATGGGGCATACAACAGTCTTGCCACGCTTGAAGTAACAATGAAAGAGTATGTTACGTCTTGGAGCGTCGACAAAGTCCTCTAAATCCCCTAAACACACATTGAGCTTAAAATGGTCCTCAAGAAGTTTGAATAGAGAAACTCAGGCTGCGATATCTGGGGCACCTAGTTTCCATTTTACCCATTTTAAAGTTTGCTATCTTTATCTTTTCAAAATACACTCTAAATAAAATTTCTTTTTCATTGCATTTGCTAGCTTTGGTTAACTTGTTTATTTCGAGCTATGCTCCTAATAAATTTCTGTTTCGCCCATTATTATCTTTTTCAAGCATTTTGCATTGAAATAATGATTACTGGGCTAATAATACTTTCATGAAAGGAGTTTTGCATATTACTCTGGAAACCTCTAAATAATACAGGAGTCTGAAACAGGATTGTTGTTTAGAGTCCACCAAGCTTAAGGGTTGGAAACATCTGAATCCAAATTGAGGTTATCTCCTTGGATTTTTGTCAAAAATGGTGATTGAATAATATGACAAGGTATTGCGTCAGTGATACAATCCTGACGAGAAATGGGCATTGCTAACCCAAATGCAAAACCAGAATCATTCTCGAAAGAAAACGATATTCCACATTCATATCTGGTTGGGACACCCGAAGAGTGATCAATAGATGGAAGGATACGGATATTGTACCCTTGAATAACAATACGATGGGTTAAAGAAGAGACAAATCCTACGTTTTGGAGTCGTAGTGGGACGAATGAAAGGATTCAGATCCTATACCCCTAGGTCACATTGAGATAAACCCTGCAGTTACAGTAGGACAAATCTACTGGGAAAGATGTAATTGCTTTCCCGGGTTTTCGGTCATGAATGCTAGCCGAACAAGATCGCAGCACAAGACGTCAGTGATATAGCTCTGATAAACAATGAGCGATAACCACCTTAAACTGTTAGAAGAGGATCATTCTCATGAAATTCTACATTCATGCAAAACACATTTAGTTAGGAGCATTCGATTCATTCTAATCATTGCATCCTACTCATTGTACAAAAATTATCCCCATGATACACATCTATTTAGGGGCATGTGATTCATCTTGATCATTGCATCCTAACCATTGTAAAAAAAAAAATCATTCTCATGACATTTTGCATTCATACAAATGTCATTCATAAGATGCATCTATTTAGGGGCATTCGATTCATTCTGATCATTGCATCCTAATCATTATAAAAAAAAATCTCATTCATACGAATGTCATTCATAAGACACATCTATTTAGGGGCATTCAATTCCTTTCTATCATTGCATCCTAATCTTCATAAAAAGACCATTCTCATGACATTCTGTATTCTTGCAAATGTCCTCCATAATATCATTTAGTTAGGAGCATTCAATTCATTTCGATCATTGCATCCTAATCTTCGTAAAAAGACCATTCTCATGACATTCTGCATTTATGCAAATATCTTCCATAATATCATTTAGCTAGGAGCATTCGATTTATTACGATCATTGCATCTTAATCATTGTAAAAAAATCATCATTCTCATGACATTCTGCATTCAGGTAAATGTCATCCATAGCACATGTAGTTAGAAGCATTTGAGTCATTTCGATCATAGCATCCTCATCATTTATTTAGGCGTAAGCACATTCTACAGGACAGGTTCCTCAAAGAACAGTGTAGCAAATTCATATTGTGTTCCCTAGAGATGATAGTGGAGCAGCTTGAAGATTGAAGTCTTCCTGAAGATAGTAAGGAAGCAAATTGAAAAGTTCAGATTTTTGTTCCCTAGAGATGATAGTGGAGCAGATTGAAGATTGAAGTCTTCCTGAAGATAGTAAGGAAGCAAATTGAAAAGTTCGGACTTTGGAGATGATAGTAGAGCAGATTGAAGATTGAAGTTTTCCTGAAGATAGTAAGGAAGCAAATTGAAAAGTTCAGGTTTTGTTCCCTAGAGATGATAGTGGAGCAAACTGAAGATTGAAATCTTCCTGAAGGAAGCAAATTGAAAAGTTCAAATAAGATTCCCTTGAGAACTGTGTAGCAAGGTTGAAGATCGTCCTGTTGCCACCGACCAGTGGTGGAATGGGTTGAAGATCGTCCTGTTGCCACCGACCAGTGGTGAAATGGGTTAAAGATTGTCCTGTTGCCACCGACCAGTGGTGGAATGGGTTGAAGATCGTCCTGTGGCCGCCGACCAGTGGTGGAATTGATTGAAGATTGTCCTGTTGCCACCGACCAGTGGTGGAATGGGTTGAAGATTGTCCTGTTGCCACCAACCAGTGGTGGAATGGGTTGAAGATCGTCCTGTGGCCGCCGACCAGTGGTGGAATAGATTGAAGATCGTCCTGTTGCTACCGACCAGTGGTGGAATGGGTTGAAGATCGTCCTATTGCCACCGACCAGTGGTGGAATGGGTTGAAGATCGTCCTGTGGCCGCCAACCAGTGGTGGAATTGATTGAAGATTATCCTGTTGCCACCGACCAGTGGTGGAATGGGTTGAAGATTGTCCTGTTGCCACCGACCAGTGGTGGAATGGGTTGAAGATCATCCTGTGGCCGCTGACCAGTGGTGGAATTGATTGAAGATTGTCCTGTTGCCACCGACCAGTGGTGGAATGGGTTGAAGATTGTCTTATTGCCATCGAACAGCGGTGGAATGGGTTGAAGACTATCCTGTTGCTATCGAACAGAGGTGGAACGGGTTGAAGATTATCCTGTCGCCACCGACTAGTGATGGAATAGGTTAAATATTTTCGATCTTGTCACCATAAACAGTAGTGGGACGAGGTTGAAGATACAACGAAATAGTGAAGCGAATTGAAGCTACAAGCCCTATCTCTCGGAAGTAGTAGTGGAGTAGATCAAAGTAACAAGTTACAGTGGAGTTTGAAGCTACCTGGCAATGAAGAGGAGCACCAAAGAGACAAGACTTAGTGGATCCCGACAAACTTGGGCCTTCTTTATGTCTTTGCTCTGTTCCCGTTACACGACAACGAGCAAAGAGGGGCAGCTGTATAAGCCCAAATTTGTCCAGGCCTATTAAGGCTAAACCCAAAACCAAAGCCCAATATCCTAACCCAACCCCAAACAAAAAAACAAAACAACACAAAAAAACCCTAGCCACTTTCTCTGCCTAGCCGCCGCTCCCCCCATCTCCTACCCACTAGCCATTTGCTCCACTTGCACCTGCAAAAGCAAAACAAGACAAAATAAAAACAATAAAGAATCATGTAAAAATGGCTATAAAGTGATGCAAAAGCATTGTAAGCAGGAGGCTGGTTTGTTTTTTCTTTACAAGAAACAAGCAATCAAAAAGCAAAAAAATTCCAAGGTTGATTCCATTCTTGATATTACTATCTATTGTAGTTTTTTTTTCTTTTGATTTCTTATTTCCAAGTTTCTTTTAAGAAGGAATAATAAAAGAGAAGGGAGGAAACGTACCTAAAGCCCACCGTTCGACTTCGCCGGCCACCAGAGACGATGGTGGTGCGACGGGCGACGACGGAAACTCAACCGTCGGGCATGGGAGGGAGAAAGGAGAAACTATAAAGCTTCGATTTTTTTTTCTTCTCTCTGAACTGAATGGAAACAGAACAAAAGAGGGGGTTAAAACAATGAAATAAAACGACGCCGTCTGCTAAGAGGATATGCGCATATCCCTTAAAAGGGATAATTGCGCGTTTGGTCCTTTTTTTTCGTTGCTTATTAATCAAGTCCTATTCGCATTCTTTTTTCATTTTTAAATATTACCTTATTATTTCTATCGCGTTACAATCTGGTCATTGTCTGCCTTTGTTTTATATTTGCGATTTCGGTCCTCGGTATTTTATTTTGGTTTAAATCTAGTTTTCGAACGGTATTAAAGTATTTTTGTTTATCTTTCTTCAGAATTTTTTTTTGATATTTTCTATTATTACTATTATTACATTTACTATTACTACAACTACTACTACTATTATTATTATTATTATTATTATTATTATTATTATTATTATTATATTATTATTACTATTATTATTATTATTGTATATATTATTATTATTATTATTATTATTATTATTATTATTATTATTATTATTATTATTATTACTATTATTACTATACTAATTACTATTACTATTATTACTATTATTATTATATTGTACATACTTTGTATTATTATTACTTCACTATTATTACTATACTAATTACTATTACAATTATTATTACTATATTATTATGTTGTATATATTTTATATCACTTTTATTTTTTTATTATTATTACTATATTACTATTATTATTATTATTAGCATTATTATTATTAATAGTACTCATATTATGATGTTTATTATCCTCATTGTTACTAATTCTATCATTTTTGACATTGTTTTGTTTTTTTTTTAAATTTCTCGCTTTATTTTTAACATTTTTATTTTATTTCTTTGTTTTTGTTTCGATATTTTTATGATTATTTTCGTTTGCGTCATTTTATGTAAATCGACAGTTTTGAGATGGTCTTGGATTCAAGGATTTAAAATATCGTGTCCTAAAGTATTGGATGTGATATTTTATTCTTTTGGAACAAGAAGATCTTGATTTTCAATTCGAGAAAACTATGGGATAATCTTGGATTCGAAGATTTAAAATATCGTGTCCTAAAAGTATTGGATGTGATATTTTATTCTTTTGGAACAAGAAGATCTTGATTTTCAATTTGAAAAACTATGGGATGATCTCCGATTCGAGGATTTAAATTATCGTGTCCTAAAGTATTGGATGTGATATTTTAATCCCTTGGAAACGAGAATGTCTCGATTTGCAATTCCGGAAAGCTATGAGATGATCTTAGGATCAAGGATTTAAACTATCGTGTCCTAAAGTATTGGATGTGATATTTTATTCCTTTGAAACGAGAAAATCTTGATTGAATTCAAGAAAACTCAAATATTTCCAAAAGAGGTCGGATTTTTAAATTCCTTTAAAATTTTCAACTTTCGACATGAGGACATTAATTGATCAAATCGGTACCAATTTTGGGCGTGACGAGGGTGCTAACCCTTCCTCGCACGTAACCGACTCCCGAACCCGTTTTCTGACTTTTCGTAGACCAAAATTGTTGTTTTGACAAATCAAATGGTTTATCTAAAACAACCACTTTCCGAGGTAACCCGATCACACCTAGCAAAAAAGGATTGGTGGCGACTCCCGTGTTTCGTTTTCATTTTCAAAACCCAAGGTCGATTCCCGCCTTTTGCAAAAAAGGGACGGTTTCGACAATAATAACACAAGTTATCAATGTATATATATTATCTATACTGTGAACTTACTTAGTATATTTGACTATCGAGTAGATTTGTAGCGATTAATTTGCGATTTTTCCTTTTCCCTAGTTATCGTCTCTAGGATTTAATTCTTGATATGTAAGGACATTGTTTGACCAAACTCAAAGTTTCATCAATGGAGCTTCTTAAGTTGGCTTTCGGAGGAAGCTTAAACAAAAAGATGATATGCACGTTACTTTGTTTTATTTTACTTATTTTAATTATTTAACTTTTAATTTAATGAATAAAATGTTTACCAACCGTCTACACTAAATAAATAATGGTATATTTTCCTTATAAATACTTAAACATACCTTATTTATGCACTTAATTTAATAATAAATAGCGATGAAGTTTAAAATAAAATGATATTTTGCGGTGTTTTTCTTATAAACGCTGCTATTGCTTGACCTTTTGAGGCGTTTTTTATCATAAATGCCGCAATTGCTTTACCTATTGTGGTGTTTTTCGGTTAGTTCCATTAATGTATAATATTTGCGGCGTTTTTCGTCCAAAAGTCATTAAAAACGCCGCTAAAATCTTAATTTCCTTTAGTGATTCAAGATTAAGGATTCAAGGTTCAGAGCTCAGAATTCAAAATAAAAAGATTATTAAAATTATGTATTAATGATATAAAAAATTATTAAAATATCATTAAATAATAAGAATAAATCATAAATAATAGTGCCAAGAGTCACAAAATAATTTTAAAAAGAAAAAGAGAAAGATTCCTATCTCATCGAACATGGACCACAACGACAGCGTTACATCTTTGTTTTTGTTAATTACGACAAAAGTTACAAAATGTCAAAAACTGATGGCATTTCCACTTAAATTCCACTGTCAATAATAACTATTGACCAAAAATCTATCCTTATTTGCTTATAGTCAATGCAGTAAACTACGAAGAAGGCTATAAATTATAATTTTGGTTATATCTCGTATAACAATATCATGCGTTTTAATATAAGTGTTAATAATAAAATAATTTAATTGATAATACATAGTTATTTTCATGACTTATTTTTAATAAATTTTTTTTACTAATTTTAAATAAGTCTTGTTTTTTATTAGAATTATTACTCGTAAATTTGTACATTTCCATGAGAAGAACCAGAAGTATTAGTGCTCCTTATCAAACCTAATTTTGATTATATCCTCCCTATATATACATATGCAATTATTACTTGTCCTAAAGTAAAAGAAAAAAAAAAAACAAACAGATTATTGCTAATGTGGAATATGTAATAAGGGAGTATGTGAAATAGACAAAACCTACCAACCCAATGTTAAGATTATGTTGTGTCTTGAGTGTTGTAACAAGATGCAACATACTTCTTCATGATCATTTTAATTGTCAGAATTTCAAGGAAATTAATACTAGTTTATTTATCAAACCTAAATTTGAGTTTGGTTCATAGTTCATACATACATACATACATGTATATATAGAGAGAGAGAGAGCACCTAGGGTAAGACTGTCTCTGTCTTGAGTGCTATAACAAGACACAACATGTTTCTTACGTTAAACCATATAGACTACAACTTGAGGTACCAAACTGAAACTGAAATACATGATTACTCATTATTGCCATTCTCTGGATCAGACTTGTGGTCATTATTAAAGACGAGGACGTTGAAGAGCTGAATCAAACACCGCAGTATGAAAGGTACAGCAAAAGCGGCTATGGGGTACCGAAACTGCATTTCATGGGGAGTAACAGCGAAAACTGCGGAGCCGTAAGTGACGGCCATGGAAAAGGTGGCAATAACAATTTCGAGGTGGAAAGGGAATTTGTAGGTGAGCGAGATGATGACAAGCATGGAAGTGGCGAGAGCGAGGGTGTTGGAAATCAAGAAAACATAGTAGGCTGCTGGGTCGGATGCATAAATGGCTCTGCCTGCATGATCTCCTTCTTGCCATACTCCGCCAGGAGGGTTGACACCAGCTTGGAAGGTAACGGAAGCTATGAGGGTTGCTACTACTAACAAAATGTTTCGAACATCGCCAGGCTTGTCTACATCTTCGTTATACCGGAAACGCTTGTACCAGCTCTTGCCTGTCCTTAAACGGTTTACCATTCTTAATTTGTGTTCATCAATTTTGATCACTCGTGTGTATATATATATATAGGAGCTAAGCTAGGGATTTAATTTTTCACTATCATGCATGCGTCACCTTTATGACCATTGCATATATGATTTGGTCTACTATAATGATATCTTGAATATCAACGTAAGCTATTATACGCGTGAGTTTTGTTCAGTAAGAGCTGGTTTGTATTTTTTATATATATAAAAAGACTAGAAGACTAACTATTAATATTCCAATAGTTGATCCTAAGTAATGTTAGAATTGGGGTGAATCAATCATTAGCTTCTGACAATTAAGTTGTACATAGTTTTGAATGTTATAAGAGTTGGTTGGTATTTTTCGAGATGCCGAGAACTGTTGAGTTGAAATTAGTTCATATCGTATGGGAATGAAAGATTATTGAGTTGGAGAATGTTTGAGATGGAGGCTCAAAACTCATGATTAACCCTTTGCAGAGTCTAATCCTAAGTTCAACTTAGGATGTGAGTTGGATTTGATGTTATTTAAGGTTATTGAGTTGAAATGAGATTGAATTTAATATTACTATTGTTCTTGATGATATTGCGGTTCTGGGGTGTGCCTTCCATTTTTGGGCAAACCAGAGAAGAAACAAAATTGACGTCGCGACAAGGCAATATGCCACGTCATGACGTGGCGGCGCTAGTTAAATTTTGTTATCTTTTTTCAATTAAACTCTGGTTAGTTTAGGAATATTTTAATTATATTAGTCTATTTAAAAGGTATTTGTAACTCTGTTTAGGGAGTTGACAGAATATCTTTTTCATGAGATTTGATGAAGAGTTTTTGAGAAAGCTTTGTATTCAGGTTTTACGTTTAGTACATTTAGGTTTATTTTCTCCATATTATACTCTCGTTTGTTTACTTATTTAGTGAAAAGTCTTTGCCTGTGGTTTTTATCCTCTTCGAATAAGTTTTCCACATAAAATATTTATGTTTGATCTTCTCTATTTTACTATCTATCTCGTTGTTTATACGAGTCGATTCCCAGCAATGGTGATGATATCATAGCATTGCTTGTTAAGTATTTAGAACCATATAACCAGTTTGGTGTATTGTCATGTATATATATCCTTATTACATTTATTTTTAAAATTTTAAATGATCTATCTATTAATTGGTCGTGTATAGAATTTAAATACAAACTTTAGTATTTATCTTACTTTTATAAAATTCATAATTGAAGTTGATGTCACGAGTTAAGTAATACTAACTCAATTAAGAAAATATTAAAATCCTCTATTTCAATTTGGTTTGACATGGAATGAATTTATAATCATGAAATCAACTCAATTATCATATCATAGATGTAACATCCTGAATTTTTGGGCCTATGCGTTTAATGGGTGGATATGTTTAATGTGTTAATTTAAGTGTTAGGGGTCCAAATTGGGCTCAGGCTTAGGCAGAGGCCTTGATTAAAATTATCTGTTTGGGCATTATAGGGTTTAAAAGGTAGTATCTATGTTTAAAATATCAAAGTGGGCCAATCTTAGGAGGTGACGCCACACAAGGGAGTAAGGGGCCCAAATTTAAGTTTCATGGAGCCCAATTCTTTTAATTTAAGTTAGCTAAATTTTGGGCATTAGGATTAGGTGGAGTGGATGGCAACAAGGCTAAAATTTAGGGGTTTTAATGTTTAAAATATGTGGATAATAAGCAAATAAAGGCTATTATTTAGGAATTTATTTTATGTGGATAATAAGCAGATAAAGGCTAAAATTTAGGGATTTTAATGATTAAAATATGTGGATAATATGCTGATAAAGGAGGGAGGAGTTAGAGATAATTAAGTCTCTTTTAGATGAGCTAGTAGATTAAGATAAAGGAGAAAAGATAGGATTTATCTGCAATGTTAGGTAAGTGCCGAAATTTCTATAAATAGGGGGAATATTTCTTCAATTTCGGCATTTGGGTTTTTCTCTCATTCTTTCTCTTCTTCTTTGAGTAAAAGCCGAAAACTCCTAAAGTTCCATCTTCCTCTTCATTCTCTGCAAAAGCCGAAATCTCTAAGCCTATTCCCTCATCTTCACTTTGATTCAAAAGCCGAAACTACACCTATTCTTCTCCTTAATATTCATTGGCCGAATCTCCCTTAGCCATCTTTTCAATTTTTAGTTCTTTCAAAAGCCGAAAGCGCGATAGATCATCTTTCCGGGATTTTTCCTAGAAGCTGAAACTCATAGATCTCTAAGTTATAGAATCGTGTTACATTCGGGATTTCAAGGAGAGGCCTATTTTCACATCTTTCCGGCTTTTTGAAGTAAAGCGTAGATCGGTTTAGTAAGGGTATCTACATTAATCAGGTGTGTAATTCTCCACACCATCTAGATCTGTTTGTTAAATATATGATTATAAGTTTTATATGTCTTGATAAATGCCGGAATTCCGGCTTAATGATGGAAACCCAAAGAGGGTAAAAGCAAATCACCAGGTTAGTGAATGTTCTGATTAAATGATATAAGTATATTGATATTCTGTGATTGCATGGGTTGGGTTGATGAAAGGAGGAAGTTATACGTTGTAGCGATTTTTACCGTGATCTGTTGTAGCGGTTTTTACCGTGATCTGTTGTAGCGGCTTTTGCCGTGATCTGTTGTAGTGGCTACGGCCATGATCTGATGATGAGCAGCAACTGCCATCAAGGCGTGTAGCGGTGTGGGTTGATTGTAGAAATCCCCAATGGTGTGACTGGCTGGTACGGGGGCGTGTAGCGGATGGAAACCTAGGATTTGGGTTGGGCTTGCATATTAATTTTTATTATGTATATTAAACTGTTTACTTTGTTTTATGGGGCTAAGGCCCAAATCTAATGGTGCATGAGGGTTGCACATTGAGTCTCGCGACTCAACCAATTAATTAATATTTCAGGTAGCACTTAGTGCATCGGACCGGGCTGGAGAAGAGCGCAAGGTGGCCATGCAAAAGAACATTTGGATTCAGCAAAAAAGACTCTAGTTTATTATTTTATATATTTTTTTAATAGGTTTTAAATCTCGTTGTAGTAAGGCCATGGGCCACTAGTTTATATTTTGTTTTATTATGGGCTTTTATTAGTTTTAGTTATTTAAATTTTTATTTTAATTGAACTAAGGCATATTTTATTTAAACTATCAACTATTTATTTTTCTAACTATTTATTTATTTTCCCGAATAAAAGGATAAACTTCAGAAAAATATTTTCTGAAAATACGACATGTTTTATAAAATTTCCTTAGTGACATACCAGATCCGGTCGTGATGTTGGGGCCGAGTCTGGGGTGTTACAATAGATTATAAATTGATAACCCTATTTTTAAAAGAAAAATTATAGGGTAACTATAGAATTTAAAATTTTATATCATATTTTTATAATGGCATAATGATTTATTTAGCTCTCCAACTTTACAAAAAAAAAAATCATTTCAACTCTCCATTTAAATTTTTGTCTCTTTTAGTTTTTTAAACTTATTTTTTTTATCAAATCAGTCCAAAATGAATGTAAAATAACATTTGTGGAATTTATTGAGGTGATGTACATGTGAATTGCCATAAGAATGACACGTTAACATTTAATTAATTTTTTAAAATTTTAAAATTCAAAAAGAAATTATAAAAATTTATTTTTTTTAAAATTAAAATTATTTAAAAAGTATAAAATTATAATTTTTAAATTTTTAAAAATTTATTTAATTGTTGATGTGTCATTCCCATGGCTATCCACATATATTCCACGTCACTAAAGTTAACATTCTATTCATTTTGAAGTGATTTGACAAAAAATACAAATTCAAAAGCCAAAAGAGGAAAAAGTTAAATGGAGAATTAAAATGATTTTTTTTTATAAAATTGGAAGGTTAACCCTTTTATAATTTATTTCTAAAAAGAAATTACCACATTACTTTAAAACTACAAATTATCATATAATTTCTCAATATCTTGTTCTTTAAATTAGCTTTACTTTTTAAATATAAAATTTATGCTCACATTATAGGTATCACAATTTATAATGTATAACACATACACATACTAGCTTATGATACATTCACTCTTTGAATAAAAATTAAAAATTATTTAAAAATAATAATGATATGCTTTTAGAAAAAGTAAATGAGGTATCTAAATATATTTGTTTGATTGAATACTTTTATCTTATAATTAGTTTTTTTCTTAATAGTTGGTGGTAGATAGAGTTGCTCATGGTCAGGTTATCGGTTTAGGCTCGAAGGCGCGACTGAAAATGAGAGGATTTAGACAAAAATATGAGGCCCGAAAAATAATCTTGGGTAAAATTAAATCTTGTTTTCTGTATAGGTTGGGTCTTGGGCAAAGTTTTTGGCCCGAACCCAATCAACCCTACCAGAATATATTATATTATAAAAATCAATTATATTAATTATTTATGTTAAATAATAATTATATATATATATTGAACACCTAAATAACCCAACTAAAAATATAAAATTTTAAAAATTATATTTAATACAATAAAATATTTATTATATTTATTTGTGTTTTTTAATATAATACAAAATTATTATATTTATGTTAGTGTTTATTAATATAAATATTTTTTTAATGTGTTAGAAAACATTCATTTTAGCATTTTTAGTGCATTTAGTGTAGTATATATATTTTAAAATTTATGTTAGCATGGGCTCAAATCCCACGTAATTTTTCTAACCGAATTGGTGTTTAATTGACTCATGACATCAACTTAGTCTGGAGCTTAAATTATAATAAGAAATTCTATCACACGTGTATGCGTGTGGAAACTACGTATTTACAATACAAGAGTGTATGTAAAAATAACATACAATAAATAATTAAACGTATGGTTTGAAACTAATTAACAATAACACATACAATATGCACAATATTAAAATGTAACAGTCCAAAAATCATAGTGTCATATCAAAATGAAATACATGTGAATTATCGCACAAATTGTCATGCTAACATTATTTAAAAACTAATGTTTTAGTATACATTCCCGTTAAAGAAACGATTGAACTCTTTTTGAAAGGTTAATTGTCAAATTTTCTAAAAATGAATAATAATTAATTTAACAAAAAAAATATATAACTAAATTTGAAATTACACCATTATTATAAAACAAAGCTTTTCCCTCCACTTTATTCTATGATAATCACATGTAAACATCAATTCCATTAAAAAAGCTAAATTCTCAACAACTATATAACTCATTACAGCTACCTTTGTAACACCCCAAACCCGGCCTAGAAGTTAAGCCCGAATTTGACGTGTCACATGGAAGTTTTTTTTTTTAAACCATCTTTGAGATTGTTAAAAACTTGTTCGAGAATTACGGCCTCTTTGTTAAAACCCAAAACACTTAAGCAATTGTTATCTACTTGAAAACATAATTATCTTTAAAGACCTTTTGGTTGTGAAAACATATTTGAAATAAACAATTTACGAAAATGGGATGTTTGGGAATAGAGTTGCAGAAGCATTTTGAAAGAAAATCCTAGGCCTTATTACAACATTTAACCCCAAATAGTAGAGTAATAAAATAAACAAGAAATAAGTCTGAAGTCCAAATAAACCATTTCTGAAGTATGGTCTCCACCGAGTCATCCAGGGCCCAAGTCTACGTCACTGAGCATTACCTGAAAAGGTTGAGAGAAAGGGGAGGGGTGAGTTACAAGAACTCAGTGTGTAATCCCCTTACCATCATCCACTGGGTTGGAACACACATAGCAATATTTTGGGCCTAAGCCCATTTACAATTATAACATAATAACATGAACATAATATGCATGTGATATGCAATTCCCAACCAAGCCTAATTTCCATCCGCTACACACCACCCGTACCAACCATCACACCTGTGGGGATCAAGTCAACCCACCCCGCCAACACACCAATAGCAGGCATTAAGCCAATTAAAATTATATTTGTGGCAGAGCCACCGAACTAGATTGTGACAGAGTCACCGAACTAGAGGCATTAAGCCATTTAAAATATTTGTGGCAGAGCCACCGAACTAGATTGTGACAGAGTCACCGAACTAGAGGCATTAAGCCATTTAAAATATTTGTGGCAGAGCCACCGAACTAGATTTTGGCAACAGGCCTTTCTTCTCTTCGTCAATTATCCCAACCCATGCAGTCATGTGTGTATATATATATATATATATATATATATATATATATGCATAACAATATATTCATAAGGTAAATTTCAACAAAAAGCCCATATTACAAGTTATCAATTTGTGACAGAGTCACCGAACTAGATTGAGGCAGAGCCACTGAACTGGATTGTGACAGAGTCACCGAACTAGATTGTGGCAGAGCCACTAGCACTTCTCTTCAATTTTATCCCAACCCATGCAATCATGTATGCATATACAAAGCATAACAATATTCATAGAATAATTTCATTATAAGGCCCATAACACAAGTTGGCCCATTAAGCGATCTAGCAAATTTTGGCCCATTAATCGATCTAGCAAATTTTGGTCCGTTAATCAATCTAGCAAATTTGGCCCATTAAACGATCTAGCAAGTTTGGCCCATAAATCAATCTAGCAAATTTGGCCCTTTAAACACGTGAGGCCCAAACTATCACTTTTAACACTTGGCACATATATCAAATATTACACGGCCCACATAGCAAAATATCAATCGGCCCATATAGTAACATATTTCAATTTGGCCCATAAATGGTATTTTCGGTAATTTACCCTCCAAGGGTATTTCGGTAATTTTTGCAACCCAGGGGTATTTCGGTAATTTACCCTCTAAGGGTATTTCGGTAACTTTTGCAATCGAGGGGTATTTCGGTAATTTACCCTCTAAGGGTATTTCGGTAATTTTTTACAACCCAGGGGTATTTCAGTAATTTACTTTTTAAGGGTATTTCGGTAATTTTGTAACCCAGGGGTATTTCAGTAATTTACCCTCCACGGGTATTTCGATAATTTCACAACCCAAAGGTATTTCGATAACTTTCCCTCTAAGGGTATTTCGGTAATTTCGCAACCCAGGGGTACTTCGGTAATTTACCCTCTAAGGGTATTTTGGTAATTTTTTGCAACCGAGGGGTATTTCAGTAATTTACCCTCTAAGGGTATTTCGGTAATTTTTGCAACCCAGGGGTATTTTGGTAATTTACCCTCTAAGGGTATTTCGGTAACTTTTGCAATCGAGGGGTATTTCGGTAATTTACCCTCTAAGGGTATTTCGGTAATTTTTACAACCCAGGGGTATTTCAGTAATTTACCCTCTAAGGGTATTTCGGTAATTTTTACAACCCAGGGGTATTTCAGCAATTTACCCTTTAAGGGTATTTCAGTAATTTTGTAACCCAAGGGTATTTCAGTAATTTACCCTCTAAGGGTATTTTGGTAATTTCACAACCCAAGGGTATTTCGATAATTTACCCTCTAAGGGTAATTGGGTAATTTACCCACCAAGGGTAATTCGGTAATTTACCCTCCAAGGGTAATTCGGTAATATACCCTCCAAGGGTAATTCGGTAATTTACCCTCCAAGGGTAATTCGGTAATTTACCCTCCAAGGGTAATTCAGTAGTTTTAACCACCAAGGGAAATCCGGTAATTTTACCCTCTAAGGGTAATTTGGTAATTTACCCTACAAGGGTAATTCAGTAGTTTTAACCACCAAGGGTAATTCGATAATTTCATATTTAACGGTGTTTCCGAAGATTCACTATCGCCTCGAGTGATACAGAACTCTATTTGGGTCTCTACGGAACTATTGGGTCAAAATCCATTTTAGGCCCAAACGGGGTAATTTTGCAACTAAAACTTAACTAGTAATTTGGGCATACAAATTTAAACTGTCCATTTGCGTCATACTGACTAAATTGGCTATAACTCGAGTTAGAAAACTCGAAATCTAGATCTATAAAATTTCCTTGAAACTAGACTCATGTATCTTCTTACTGTAATTTTTCCAGAATTTTTAGCCTATCCATTTAGTACAGTTTATTCCTTAATTTTTCCCTTGTTTCACTGTCCAATGATTCTGACCTCTCTTAACTTAATTTCAATTATCTCACTGTACAGTTTTCATATACTGCTCCAACTTATTTCTCTTGAAAATATACTCACTAAGGAATCCATACATATAAATTATAACCCATAATTCACTTTGTACAATTTTATATGATTTTTCCAAAACAGATCAGTGAACCCCGAAGTTAATCAGAACCAGTCTCACTAAAATCAAGATATATCAGAATATAAAATTTCTTTTCCTTCTCCGTTTCTTCCATATTAAAATAGACACAGTAAGCTTTAATTTGATATCTTATTCACTTTCTAATTCCTTTTCTCCTATTTTTAGTGATTTTTCAAAAACACGTCACTGCTTCTAACCGAAACTGTTTTATTACGAAATACGATTACCACTACGATCATACACACACCCGAGTGATTACGGATGTCGGTTTTTAGTTTTCTTTGGTATTTCAACCGATTAACAGCATATTTCATACAAACTTTCAGAGAAGTGTGATATTACACACCATTTCAATCATATATACGAAAAGTACGGGATTACACACCTTAATAACGAGTTGTGCTTTCCACCGATTTCAACACCACTTATGTGATCTCCCTCGATCCTACCCCTTTGGCTACTAAAATCCCGTCCCCACTTACTTGACGAGTCGATGATAACGATTTGGTTAATACAATCACTTGTTCTCCTTCACCTTGTTGAAAGTCTGATTCGATCAAGATGAGGTTTTTCCCACACGATAGGGAACGAAATGATGAAGAATTAGGATGATAATGGTTAAAAGAAAAGAATGGGAGGTTGGATGGATGCTAGGTGATTCAGCTATCAATGAAAGATGAACAAAAGATGAATGTTTTGACCAAACAAAAGAGAAGAAAAACTAAACTCACTAATGGCTTGTAACTTTCGGCACATAGCAAAAGAAGAGATTTGGAGAAAACACAAAATAGTGCCAAATAGATTTTGGCCTAACTAGCACTAAAATTCTATCAAAAGACAAAGCAAAATTCAGCCCCTTTCCTCCCCAAAACCGTCCACATGCATGATAATAATAGTCAAAAGTTTGGCCACTCAAACTTTCCAAATCATCTCCCTTGAAAAATGCCAACATATTCCCCTTTTTACTCCTTTTCTTTTTGTTTCTTTCTTTCCACTATCCCATGTTTCCCTCCATACCATATTTCTTTTTGACTCTTTCCAAAATAATAAATATAAAAAAAATAAAATCTCCCCTACCATAATTAGAACCATGGAAGGAAGTACAAAAATAATAGTCAAAATTTGCATACAATGGGATTTGAACCTCTTCCCTCAAAGTACTTCACTTGATGCCATAACCTCCTTACCATATGCTCATTTTATGCTAGCAATTTACTCTTTTATTTCCATAAGCCTTGATGTCACTTACTATCTCTCCTTAATATGCTTAAACACAAAATTTTACTAAGGCCCAACTTGAACTTGAAACTTTATAGAATCCCGTAACTTTCTAAAATCATCTTCTTAATAAGTCCAACTTGAAATGATGTCATTCTCTTGTTCTCAAAAATTTTAAACACTCCTATGCCCAAGGCCCAATGGGCCCAATCCTATTAGGCCCAATTTCGGGATGTTACAACCTTAGCAGTATATAGTAAACAACTACAAGACAAAAACCCAAAATTTTTTTAGGGTCAAAATTAAATTATAACTTTTACGATAGTAAAAATATACTTTCATCATAATATATTATTAATTTTAAAAATTTAAATCAAAATTTTATATTTTTAAGGGGGTAAAGTGTAATTTTACCTTTATTAATTTAAAATTTTTTAAAAAAATTAAAGGACTAAATGAAAATTTTTCTATTTTAGGGGGAACAGCGCCCTACCAACCCCTCCTAATTTTATCCCTGGTAATCGAGCTGAGTTAAGTTTAAATACCATCAAGGTTGAGCTCAAGCTCGACTCATAATTCGAAATTTAATATTTAATTCAATATTAAAATTATATGTAAATTTTTTGGACAAACATTAAAATAAAACATTACTGAAAAAAGTAATAAAAAAATCTTTTTATCTTTTTTATTTTATCACAAATTTATTAGTGAGATTCAATATAAAATTTACAAATTAAAACTATTTTAATTTAAGAAAATTTTAAATAAAATGCAAAATTTAAAATCATTATGGATTTTATTAGATTAAAACAATTTCAATATGATACGTTTGATTGTAGTATTTATATTGAATTTCTTACAATTAATAAAATAAAAAAATAATCAGTATTAGTCAGGGGCAGAGCAGGGGCCCTGGGGCCACGATCCCCTAAAATGAAATTTTTTTCATTTAGATCCTTTTATAATTTATAAAATTTTAAATTAATAGTGGTAAAATTGCGCTTTAGCCCCCTCAAAAAAGATAAAAATTTGATTTAATTATTTAAAAATTATAAAGATATAGACTATTAAAATGGTGAAATTGTATTTTTACTATCGTAAAAATATATAATTTAATTTCACCCCTTAAAAAAATTTCTAGCTTCACCTCGATATTAGTTTTTTATTATTATCAATAATTATAGTCATATTCAATATATATTATATTTAATAAAATTTTTGACATATTAATAATTTTATACATAGATTTTAATAAATTGATTCGTATATTTCATATTAAACATCTACATTCTTTTATACATTTTTGTAATTTTAATTTATTAGCATGTACGATGTGGGCATTTATCTACACACATTGATTTACTTGCAGTCGAGAGGAGACATCAACGATTAATTAAAGCTACCTACCGGTTAGGCTTTCTTTTCTCTTCATTTATTTTGTTGTGTTTGATGATAAGATGAAAGTATAATGAAAGGAGCATTGTACAACTATTTCATATAATAGAATTTGTAAATACGAGAAATGATGAAATAGGAGTGTTTTCATCATTTTATATATTTTTAGTTATTTAATGATATTTTAATATTTTTATGTCATTGATATATAATTTAGTAATTTTTTAATATGAACTCTAAACTTTAAATTTTGAATCTTAAACTTGACATTTTGGTTCAGAATTCATAGTTCAAGTTAAAAAAATTATCAAAATTATATATCAATGATATAAAAAAATTTTCAAAACTTTATTTGACGTAGCACCCTATTTCATAAGATCTTCTCTCTCTTATATTACTATTGTTTTACTAAATAAGTTATGTTTCGACAATATTATATTATAAACTACTAACACGACTAAGCAACCCAATGTTAAGATTATGTTCTGTGTTGGGTGCTGTAACAAGATGCAACATGTTTGTTGCTTAGGTTAAAACTACATAGACTACAAGTAGAGGAAGCACACCACAGTGAAACTGAAATACAAGGTACTTTCTCATGCTCCAGTATTCGGTGGTTCAGATTTCTTATCCTTATCAAAGACGGCATTGAAGAAATGAATCAAACACCGAAGAAGAATAGGCCCGGCAGCGGCGAGAATGACGTAGCGGAACCTCACCGATTCCCTGGGAGTAACGGCGAAAATAGCGGAACCGTAAGTGAAGATCATGGAAATGTTGGCAATAACAATTTCGAGTTGGAAAGGGAAGCCGTGGGTGAGAGAGGTGATGACAAACATGGAGGCGGAGAGAGCAAGGGTGTTGGCGATCAAGAAAACACAGTAGTCTCCAGGCTGGGATGCATAAATGGCTCTGCCTGCACGAACTCCATCTTGCCATACTCCGCCAGGAGGGTTGACACCAGCTTGGAAGGTAACGGAAGCTATGAGGGTTGCTACTATTAACATAATGTTTCGAACATCGCCAGGCTTGTCTTCGTCTTCTTTATACTGGAAATTCTTGTACCAGCTCTGGCCTGTGCTTGATAGCTTTAGCATCTTTTTGATGACAGACATTGAAATCCGGTGAGAAGAAGACTGAATTTTTGTTGGTCAGTTTTCTTTTTCTGTTCAACTTTAGTCAGTGGTGTATATATAGGACTCTCATGCGTCACCTTTATGACGATTGCACAGATGATGTGGTCTATTGAAAATCCTTATATATATGCCAATGAACCCATTATGAAGCCCATTGAGGAGGATGCTCCTTAACTTATAAATTTTGTTTTACTTGTGGGTTTTATTTTTTTACAAAAATTATGATTAAAAAATTTAAACAAAATAATATATATTAAAATATATATACTCTTGAATTAAAATATTTTCCGATAGTTTCATCATCATTAAATATTTTATTTTAATAAATTAATTTATTATTTATAATAAATTATTTAAGAAATAAATTTATAATAAATTTTTAAATCTACTTTTAAGAAATAAATTATTTAAATGACCCTATTAATTTATTATTTATATATACATATTTTAATTGAGTTGGTATAACTCGAGACACTAATTCAATAAATTTTTTAATATATTTGGTGAAAAAAATTAAAAATATAAAAAATTGAAAGGTAAAGAGTTATTTAGTTGCTAAAAAAGAAGTGATAAAAAAAATCAGAAATTCTATTATTATGTGCGTATGCAGGTGAAAATAATATATTTAGAATACAGTTGTATGTTTAAAATAACATATAATGAATAGTAAAATGTATGGTTTGAAACTAATTAATTATAACATATGGAATATATGTACGACGTTAACATGAAAAAAATAGATTAATTTGTGAGTAAAATAAAATTTAAGCACATAAATACATCATATTAAGAATACTAAATGGATACAATTGTTTATCACAGTGTTGTTATCAATCTTGAGTTAATATTGAATTGACTTGTGACACCAACTCAATCATCTACATTATCAATATATACAATTAATAGAGGTAGTAAAGTATGCATAATACAATAATATAAATATTATATTAAAATAAAGCTTTAGTTTAATGGTAAAATTAATATTTTATTAATGTAAATAGCATGGGCTCAAATCCCACCTAATTTTTTTAACCTAATTGGTGTTTGATTGACTCGTGACACCAACTTAAATAATAATGAGAAATTCTATCACACGTGTATGCGTGTGGAAACTACGTATTTACAATACAAGAGTGTATGTAAAAATAACATACAATAAATAATTAAACGTATGGTTTGAAACTAATTAACAATAACACATGCAATATGCACAATATTAAAATGTAACAGTCCAAAAATCATAGTGTCATATCAAAATAAAGTACATGTGGACTATCGCACAAATTGTCATGCTAACATTGTTTAAAAATTAATGTTTTAGTATACATTCCCATTAAAGAAACAATTGAACTCTTTTTGAAAGGTTAATTGTCAAGTTTACTAAAAATGAATAATAATTAATTTAACAAAAAAAATAACTAAATTTGAAATTACACCATTATTATAAAACAAAGCTTTTCCCTCCACTTTATTCTATGATAATCACATATAAACATCAATTCCATTAAAAAAGCTAAATTCTCAACAACAATATAACTCATTACAACTACCTTAGCAGTATATAGTAAACAACTACAAGACAAAAACCCAAAATTTTTTAAGGGTCAAAATTAAATTGTAATTTTTATGATAAAAAATATAATTTCATTAATATATCTTTATAATTTTAAAAAATTAAATTGAAATTTTATATTTTTAGGGGGTAAAGTATAACACCCCAAACCCGGCCCAAACATTACAACTGGATCTGGTATGTCACTAAGAAAATTTTGGAAAACATATCATATTTTCAGAAAATATTTTTCTGAAGTTTATCCTTTTATTCGGGAAAAATAAATAGTTGGAAAAATAAATAGTTGATAGTTTAAATAAAATATGCCTTAGTTCAATTAAAATAAAAATTTAAATAACTAAAAGTAATAAAAGCCCATAATAAAACAAAATATAAACTAGTGGCCCATGGCCTTATTACAACGAGATTTAAAACCCATTAAAAAAATATAAAATAATAAACTAGATTCTTTTTGCTGAATCCAAATGTTCTTTTGTATGGCCACCTTTCGCTCCTCTCCAGCCCGGTCCGATGCACTAAGTGCTACCTGAAATATTAATTAATTGGTTGAGTCGCAAGACTCAGTGTGCAACCCTCATTCACCATTAGATTTGGGCCTTAGCCCCATAAAACAAAATAAACAGTTTAATATACATAATAAAAATTAATATGCAAGCCCAACCCAAATCCTAGGTTTCCATTCGCTACACGCCCCCGTACCAGCCATTCACACCATTGAGGATTTCTACAATCAACCACACCGCTACACGCCTTGATGGCAGTCTTGCTGCTCATCATCAGATCATGGCCGTAGCGACTACAACAGATCACGACAAAAGCTGCTACAACAGATCACGGTAAAAACCGCTACAACGTATAACTTCCTCCCTTCATCAACCTAACCCATGCAATCACAGAATATCAATATACTTATATCATTTAATCAGAACATTCACTAACCTGGTGATTTGCTTTTACCCTCTTTGGGTTTCCATCATGAAGCAGGAATTTCGGCATTTATCAAGACATATAAAACTTATAATCATATATTTAACAAACAGATCTAGATGGTGTGGAGAATTACACACCTGATTAATGTAGATACCCTTGCTAAACCGATCTACGCTTTGCTTCAGAAAGCCGGAAAGATGTGAAAATAGGCCTCTCCTATATTCGGCCATAGTTAGTATTCTACCCGATTTTATATATATGAATAAAAAAATCCTCTTACCTTGAAATCCCGAATGTAACACGATTCTATAACTTAGAGATCTATGAGTTTCGGCTTCTAGGAAAAATCCCGGAAAGATGATCTATCGCGCTTTCTGCTTTTGAAAGAACTAAAAATTGAAAAGATGGCTAAGTGTAACACCCCAAACCCGGTCAACACACCACGACCGAATCCAGCATGTTACAGAGTAAAACTTTTCTGAAGAAAACGAGTTACCGGTTCAATTTCAGTAAAAACCCTAATTGTTATAACTTGTGTTCAGAGGAATCTTGTGCATGTAAAGTTGAAATCGATAAGTTGTCTTTGAAATCCCAATAATCTTTTAAAAACCCTCTTGTTGATTAATACTAAAAAAAACGTTTATGTCTATTAAAAACCCGATTGATTCTTACTTAGTTAATTTGGAAACCGTTTGTAATTGAGCTTGGAAAACTTAAATTTGGAGATCATTGCGCATTATAGTTTAGAAAACTTTGCGTTTAGGTTATTAAAACAAATCAAGAAATTTACTTTGTCATATTTGAAATCAAATCTAAAGCAGATAAAATAATCCAAAACATAGTTTAAAGGCCTTATTACAAACCCAAATAAAAACCGAAATTTAACCGTTTAAAATGAAGCCAACTATTGAGCATGGCCACCTCGAGTCCATCCCGGCTCCATATCCGCGATCTAGGAATTATCTGCAAAATGTAAAGCAAGGGGTGAGTCACCAAGACTCAGTGTGCAATTCCCCATCCCAGAGATAACAAGCCCTTACACAATTCATAAACAAGTATGAATGTCATGCAACCCAAAAACCTAACCATCCGAAACTCCTGATTCTACCCCGTGTGGTACCAAACCACTGATGGTGCCAAACCACTGGTGACCCAAAGTCACAAATAAACATATGTGGTACCAAACCACTGGTGGTGCCAAACCACTGGTGACAATCCCTTTTAATATAATATGTGGGGCCAACCCACTGTGGTGCCAGACCACTGGGACGAGTCACGAAGATAACATATGTGGTACCAAACCACTGGTGGTGCCAAACCACTGGTGAACCAAAGTCATAAATAATCATATGTAGTACCAAACCACTGGTGGTGCCAAACCACTGGTGACCCAAAGTCACAAATAATCATATCTTCCCCCTCCTCTCATCATACCCATGCAATATGACATAATAATTCGTGTATGCAGTATGTCATGTATGCTAACATATATCAAATATAAGTATAACATGAATTACCATCATAATCAGATAGACATAAACAACATAATCACGCTAATCAACCTCTAAGGGTATAACCGTAATTTTACCTACCAAGGGCATTTCGTAATTTACCCACCAAGGGCATTTTTGTAATTTACCTTTCAAGGGTATTTTGGTACTTTACCCTTCCAAGGGTATATCAGTAATTTCGCACCTGCAATGGCCTTTCCGAAGGCCTAATGTCGCCCCAAGTGACTCAGCTACCATTTCCGGTTGTACCGGACTATTGGGCCTAAAACCCAATTTTGGCCCATTCGGGCCCACACGCTCGTGTGGCCCACCTAACACAAATCTAGCCACGTATATAAGTTCCACCAAGTCTAGTTCCCTTTATACTACACTATCATACAATTTATTCAATTGGGCCCACGGGCCCATTGGCCCACTTCGGCCCATCGCGGCCCTAAGCAGCCTCAACCCACAAGAATACTACTGATGGCCTCAACTATCGCGTCGAAGCCCCACACGTGCGCTCGCACGCTCGTGTGGCTACTATTGCCGTGACCGGCAATTCGACATTTGCCGCTCTACGACTAGGGTAGAGAGAGTTACACACCTGATAGGAATCTGAAGCTGCTAAACCGCGCTCCGAGCACTCCTTGCCCAACGCCAACCAGGTATGTTAACTCTCCTCCTGGAATGCTCTTTATATAGCTAGCTCCTCACCCTTCTTCTTTGTATCTTTCCGATGTGGGATCCCTTCGTCAGTAGAGTTTAAATTCAACTGAAACTCTTGCCGTCCAATCCGCAAAATAAATACTCCCTTGCTTCTCATGAGATTCGAACCCAGGCTCCCTTGCAACATAATCCATGCCGCTAACCACTTGGCCACAAGCTCCTCTTGTGTCTTAAACCATGCGCAACTAAATTTAAACTTATAGCCAAATTCTAAGGTCCAAGTAAACAGAAAACCAAAATGCAAAAGCCAAGACTTGAACCTTGGACCTCCTTCCTTCATTGTGGCGTCACAACCTTGTCTCTTATGTGGCGTCACTTTGCCACTACATCACACACTCCACTTGTGTCATTTTCCTCCACATTTTATTCTTAAGGCCTACCTGCCAACTTCCAAGGTTTTTTTCACCTAAAACCAAAATTTCCCCAAAGCCAAAGTTCGATCTCGGGACTTCATAGAAGCCCTCTAACCTTCCAAAATCACTTATCTAATAAGTCCAACTTGTATTTAAGCCGATCTCTTGTTCTCCAAAAATTTAAACGCTACTACGCTCAAGGCCCATTGGGCCCAATTCTTCTAGGCCCAATTTCAGGATGTTACACTAAGGGAGATTCGGCCAATGAATATTAAGGAGAAGAATAGGTGTAGTTTCAGCTTTTGAATCAAAGTGAATATGAGGGAATAGGCTTAGAGATTTCGGCTTTTGCAGAGAATGAAGAAGAAGATGGAACTTTAAGAGTTTTCGGCTTTTACTCAGAGAAGAAGAGAAAAGAATGAGAGAAAAACCTCAAATGCCGAAATTGAAGAAATATTCCCCCTATTTATAGAAATTTCGGCACTTACCTAACATTGCAGATAAATCCTATCTTTTCTCCTTTATCTTAATTTATTAGCTCATCTAAAAGAGACTTAATTATCTCTAACTCCTCCCTCCTTTATCAGCATATTATCCACATATTTTAAACATTAAAATCCCTAAATTTTAGCCTTTATCTGCTTATTATCCTCATAAAATAAATTCCTAAATAATAGCCTTTATCTGCTTATTATCCACATATTTTAAACATTAAAACCCCTAAATTTTAGCCTTGTTGCCATCCACTCCACCTAATCCTAATGCCCAAAATTTAGCTAACTTAAATTAAAAGAATTGGGCTCCATGAAATTTAAATTTGGGCCCTTTACTCCCTTGTGTGGCGTCACCTCCTAAGATTGGGCCACAAGCCCACTTTGGTATTTTAAACATAGATACTACCTTTTAAACCCCTATAATGCCCAAACAGAAAATTTTAATCAAGGCCTCTACCTAAGCCTGAGCCCAATTTGGACCCCTAACACTTAAATTAACACATTAAACATATCCTACCTATTAAACGCATAGGCCCAAAAATTCAGGATGTTACACAAAGTGCAATTTTACTTTTACTAATTTAAAATTTTTTAAAAAAATTTAAAAGTCTAAACAGAAAATTTTCTATTTTAGAGGGAGCCGGGACCCTGCCAACCCCTCCTGATTTCGCCCCTAGTAATCGAGCTGAGTTAAACTTAAATACCATCAAGCTTGAACTCAAGCTCGACACATAATTCAAAATTTAATATTTAATTCAATTTTGAAATTATATGTAAGTCATTTATTTATTTGGACAAAAAAGTAATAACAAAATCCATTTATCTTTTTTTTTATTTTATCACAAATTTATTAGTGAGATTCAGTATAAAATTTACAATCAAATATATCATATTAAAACTATTTTAATTTAAGAAAAATTTAAATAAAATGCAAAATTTAAAATCATTATAGATTCTATTAGATTAGAACAATTTCAATATGATACATTTGATTGTAGTATTTATATTGAATTTCTTACCATTAATAAAAAAAAATATTAGAAAGGGGCAGAGCAGGGGCTCTGGGGCCACGATCCCCCTAAAATAGAAAATTTTCCATTTAGACCCCTTTATAATTTATTAAAATTTTAAATTAGTAATGATAAAATTGAACTTTAGCCCCCTCAAAAAAGATAAAAATTTGATTTAATTCTTTAAAAATTATAAAGGTATAGACTATTCAAATGGTGACATTGTATTTTTGCTATTGTAAAAATATATAATTTAATTTCACCCCTAAAAAAATTTCTAGCGTTGCCCCCGATATTAGTTTTCTTTATCAATAATTATAGTCATATTCAATTATATTATATTTAATAATTTTTTTGACAAATTAATAATTTTATACATAGATTTTAATAAATTGATTCATATATTTCATATTAAACATTTAAATTCTTTTATACATTTTGGTTGTAACACCCCAAACCCAGCCTAGAACTTAAAACCAAATCTAGAGGAGTTACATCAACACATCGAAAACTGATTCAGTAATTATCCAGAAAACCTTCAAAACTTTACTTAATTCATGGCGGAAAATCTTTTCGGAGTTTAACATTGAAAACTGAAATCCGTTTTGTCGACTTGAGTGATTTTGTAGTTGAGCGTCAAAAATTATTAACTACTGAAGAATTTAGCAATAACTAAGACGAGCTCAGAAAAAAAATTTAAACCCAAAAGATTAAGAACATTTTCACATTATTGCAAAACAATCTGAGCTCCCACACCCCATATGGTCCTAAGTCAGAGACTTACCTAAAGACGCAAAGATAAACCAATGGTGAGCTGTAAAGCCCAATGTATAACCAACATCAATTACAATTAACAAAACGTGATACATAAATCAGAGTGTAACAACCCGTTTTTAGTCAAATCAGAATAGTGGTTTCGGAACCATAAATTCAAGGTTGAAATATTTTCTTTTATTATTATTTTGAGGTCTATAGCATGATAGTATGATTGTGTAAAAAAAAATTCATTAAGAAATTTTATAGTTTGAGTGCTCAATTTGATAAAAAAGGACTAAATCGCGTAAAGTGTAAAACCTTAGTTCTATTATGATACGAATCGTCTCGGGTTTGAAAACGAATCGTAAATGTTGCCCGATCGTAAATTAGGTAGTTTTTCGTTTAGATAACAAAAGGGGTAATTTTATCGATAATGTCTTTGAAAAATAAAGATAGGTAAGTGGTTGAGGTGGATATGAATTTGAAACAAGAAAGAACTTTTAATAAAAATTAAAGACCCGAATCTTATAAGCTTCAAATTGATGAAAGGAGTTTTGAATAAAAACCGAGACCCACTATCTAGCAAGATAGGAACCAACGGTACAGATAAATGAACACCACACCCGAAAGGATGATAAGTTCGAAACAAGGATAGAATGACGCCACTAGAAACTAGATAAGTCAATTCGAACCTTGAAGATTTAGGAGTGTGAATTAAACTCACCAAAAAGAAAAATATTCATTCATGAAAAAATTCCCTACAAATGACAAAGGTCCACCTATTTATAGGACAAGTGGTCTTCAATAAATTTAAATTCATGAAAGCTTGGAATTCGGCCAAGGAATGCTCTATTTTAGCCGTCCCCATGCTTTGAATAATTTCATGAAAGTCAACTTGCATGTGCTGCTCAATTGTTTAAAATCCTTGCAAAAAAAATCCCTTCCATCATGCTCATCCTTGCCGTCCCATACTAGGTGCCATCCATTTATTTTAAAAATCAATTCATCCACTAACACACACATGCTTGACTAATTAAATGCACACTCCTTATCTCTTATTCCCACTACACGCACATCACCATTGTTTATGCTTCAATTTTATATTGCTCCATATTATTCCCTCATGTTGTTGCCGTTTGCTCCACTAGCTAGTGTCCATGGTTCTTGCATTATTTTTTTTAATCCATGCTCATCTTGTAAGCTAGTGCCGCATGCTCATCTTGTAAATGCCATCATGTTGATTAAATTAAACCAAAGTCAAATGCTTGTGCCGTTCATGCCTTATCACACTTGCACATTCTTTTATTTTTAATTTCATGCATCCATTATGCTCTTGTGCTTGGTTGCCGTCCATGCATTGAATAAGATAGCTTCTTAGTTTATTCAAAAAGTGTTATCATCCGTTCATCCCCTTTGCTGCCGTCCATGCACCCAATTCCCTTGCTCAAGCTTTGGTTTATTTTATTATATCCACCCAAGCATGCTTCAAAACTCCACCCATAATATTCCATCTAAATGATCCACATAGTGCCGTCCAATGCTTGTCCAAGATGCTTCCAATCTTGCTTTAAATATTCTTTATTCATGCTCCATCTTGTGATCATCCAACATGCATCAAAACGTAGAGCAATCTACAAAACGTATAATCCAACATTAGTAAAATTCAGCTGAACATAGTTGGCGCAGAATTTAATCACTTTATTTATACACTAGGTAAAACACACTAACATTCACTTCGACAAAGGATATATTAAAAACTTGTACTATCTAGATAAATTAACATGAACTAAGAAAATGCAGCAAACTAATAAATGACTGAAAACACGCATAATAAAGTGTTAAATAAACTAGTAGTCGAACTAGCTAGTATATTCAACTTCAAATAAATTGTAACAGTTCAACATGTTCTTGGGCTCTTCACTTTCGGTATTCCAAATTTGTGCCACCAAAGCCGACGCGGCATCTTTGAATTGTTTAGCACGGGCACGCGTAATTGGTCTATTAGGTAGCTCGATTGGATCTTGGTTGACTTCCGTCACAGTCTTTTCAGGTGAGTTCATATCGTCCCCTCCCTCTTTAAGTTGATTCGTCCTCGAATCATCACCTACATCGAAAGGAGACAGATTAGAGACATTAAAACTTGCACTCACATTATACTCACCTGGTAAGTCCAATTTATAAGAGTTGTCATTTATTCGCTCAAGGACTTGAAATGGACCATCTCCCCTCGGAAGAAGTTTCGATCGTCTTTGCGCGGGAAACCTTTCTTTGCGCATATGAACCCAAACCCAGTCCCCCGGTTCAAAGCGAATGTGCCTACGGCCTTTGTTGGCTCGTTGCTCGTACTCCTTAGTTTTTGCCTCTATGTTGTCCCTAACTTTTTGGTGCAACTGTTTAATATATTCAGCCTTGCGTTTTCCATCTACATGCACAAGTTGATTTGAAGACAAAGGTATTAGATCAAGTGGTGTTAATGGATTAAAACCATACACAACTTCAAATGGGGAAAACTTAGTAGCAGAGTGTATAGAGCGATTGTAAGCAAACTCCACGTGTGGCAGGCAATCTTCCCATGTCCTTAAATTCTTCCGAATGATTGCTCGAAGCAATGTTGAAAGAATTTGATTTACCACTTCGGTTTGACCGTCAGTTTGCGGGTGGCAGGTGGTAGAGAATAGTAACTTGGTTCCTAATCGTCCCCACAGTGTCCTCCAAAAATGGCTAAGAAGTTTTGCGTCCCGATCAGACACGATCGTCTTAGGCATGCCATGCAACCTAACCACTTCTTTAAAAAAAAGATTAGCAATAGTCACAGCATCATCAGTTTTATGGCAAGCTATAAAGTGAGCCGTTTTAGAGAATCTATCCACAACCACAAATATCGAATCTCGTCCATTCTTGCTTCTTGGCAAGCCTAGTACAAAATCCATAGAAACATCAGTCCAAGGAGTTTTAAAAATGGGTAAAGGTTTATACAAACCGTGCGGATTAGTTCGAGATTTAGCCCTTTTACAGGTAACGCATCTCCCACAATATCGTTTTACATCTCGTCGCATCTTAGGCCAAAAGAAGTGCTCTTGGAGGGTGGCTAAAGTTTTAGCAACTCCGAAATGTCCCATCAATCCGCCACTATGAGCCTCATCTACTAGCACCTCTCGCACAGATTCTTGCGGAATGCATAGTTTACCTTCTCGAAATAGATATCCGTCATGGCAGTAGTATTTCTCGTAGGCTCCCTTTTCACATAACTTGAAAAATTCACCAAAGTCAGTATCATTCGCATATAGGTCCTTAAGAAATACAAACCCCATCAATTTAGAATCCAACACATTTAACAAAGCATACCTTCGGGATAGTGCATCAGCTACTATATTTTCCTTACCTTTTTTGTATTTAATGACATAAGGAAATGATTCGAGAAATTCTACCCACTTAGCATGACGCTTGTTGAGTTTATGTTGCCCCCTTAAATACTTCAATTACTCGTGGTCGGTATGAATCACGAATTCTTTGGGCAGTAGGTAGTGTTGCCATGTCTCCAAGGCTCGAATTAGAGCATACAATTCCTTATCATATGTCGGGTAGTTTAAGACAGCATTGTTGAGCTTTTCGCTGAAGTACGCAATGGAGTGTCCGTCTTGCATAAGTACAGCGCCAATGCCTAACCCTGAGGCATCACATTCTAACTAGAAAGTTTTGTCAAAGTTTGGTAAAGCTAATAATGGTGCTTGAGTCAAACAGTCTTTAATTTTCAAAAACGCTTTCTCTTGTTCTTCTCCCCAAACAAAGTTAGAATTCTTACGGATTACACCGGTCAATGGTGCGGCCAACATGCTGAAGTTCAGTACGAACCGTCGATAAAAACTAGCCAGCCCCTGAAAGCTTTGAACTTGGGAAATATTTGTCGGACGGGGCCATTCTTGGATTGCTTTAACCTTCTCTTGATCAACTTCAAGGCCTTTCGAACTGACAACAAATCCTAAAAACACAATTTTGTTAGTACAAAAATCACATTTCTGCAAATTTGCATAGAAGGTTTCCTTTCGCAGAACTTCTAGAACAGACTTTAAATGTTTCACGTGCTCATCTAAAGTTTTACTATAGACAAGTATGTCATCAAAGTATACGACACAAAATCTACCGATGAATGATCGCAACACGTGGTTCATGAATCGCATGAACGTGCTTGGGGCATTTGTTAGCCCGAATGGCATAACGAGCCATTCATAGAGTCCTTGCTTCGTCTTGAAAGCAGTCTTCCACTCGTCACCCTCGCGCATACGTATTTGATGATATCCGCTTTTAAGGTCGATCTTTGAAAATAAGCTCACTCCACTCAATTCGTCAAGCATGTCATCCAATCGCGGGATAGGGTGTCGGTATTTGATCATGATCTTGTTGATGGCTCAGCAATCTACGCACATCCTCCATGTTCCATCCTTCTTGGGAACTAACAAGACTGGCACAGCACAAGGGCTTAAGCTCTCGCGTATATAGCCCTTTTCAGGAGGTTCATTCACTTGTCTTTGAATTTCCTTCGTCTCTTCTGGATTGCTTCGGTAAGCTGGTCTATTTGGAATTACGGCTCCCGGCACAAAGTTCATCTGATGTTCTATTCCATGAATAGGAGGCAACCCACTTGGAATCTCTTCCGGGAATATGTCTCGGAATTCCTGTAACAAAGACAAAACAGGAGAAGGTATCTTGTCATTGAAATCATTAGTTCCAAAGAGACTTTTCTTGTACATAAGTACCAACAGAGGCTGTTTTAACAACATAGACTTTCGGATCTCTTTCTCTTTAACATAAAAACTTTCTTTTTCACTTTCGTCTTTCATTTCCTTTTCTTTGTGTTCAAACTCTCTTTTTTTATCACTCATTCTTTTTCCTTTCTTCTTTTCTTTTTCTTTCTCATTTTTCCGCTCACTTTCTTTTGATTTTTCAATTGATGCCTTCATCTTCAATTGATCGTCGTAAACTTGCTTGGGTGTTAGCGGAGCTAGTGTCACGTTCTGGCCCAAATACTTGAAGGTATACCGATTGGTGTAGCCATCATAGATCGCTCGCTTGTCGAATTGCCAAGGTCGCACAAGCAGGAGATGTCCCGCTTGCATCGGTACCACATCGCACAAGACCTCATCTTGATACTTCCCTATTGCAAAGGAGACCAAAACTTGTTTTGTGACCTTAAGTTCTCCCCCGTCGTTAAGCCATTGCAGTTTATACGGATGAGGATGTTTGGTGGTAGTCAATCCGAGTTTCTCCACCAATATGATGCTGGCCACATTAGTACAGCTTCTTCTGTCAATAATGACGCAACAAATCTTCCCTTGTACTTGGCAACGCGTATGGAAGATGTTTTCGCATTGTTGTTCATTCTCGACGCCTTGTAAGCTAAAACTCCTCTTTACCACTAAGATCTCTCCATTTTCGGCTTGTTCCACTTCTTCTTCGTCTTGGGATGTCTCACTGGCGTCATCTTCCCTTTCACTTTTGGATTCAATCTCGCCATTATCTCGAACAAACATAGTGTTTCGGTTTGGACATTGACTTGCAATGTGGCCTCGACCCAAAAATTTGAAACACTTAATATCTCGGGATCGGTTCGGAATAGATTCCATTTTACCTTTGTTAGCTTCACCGCTGGGCTTGTTAAACTTAGGGGTGCCACTTGCTTCTTTGGTTTGGCTCGGTATGTCCCGTTTGTTGGTCACTTGCCCCCACTTAGATGTTGAAGCAATATTGGGGATTGCTCTAGAAGTAGGTTTTTATTTTAGCTGCTTTTCAACCTTTATTGCCATGTGAACCATATCGATGATATCGATGTAATGGTGTAGTTCTACAACATTTACGATATCTCGATTAAGGCCAGCGCTAAAGCGTGCCATTGTGGCTTCTTGTTCTTCATCTACATTGGCTCGGATCATGGCCACTTCCATTTCCTTGTAGTAATCCTCCACGCTACGATGACCCTAAGTTAGGCTTTGCAACTTTTAATACAATTCGCGGTGATAGTAAGTTGGGATGAATCTTTTCCGCATTAGTGCCTTCATTTCCGCCCACGTAGATATTGGACGTTCACCATTCCATATTCGGCTCGTTGTTAATTGATCCCACCAGATAATGGCATAATCAGAAATTTCGATGGCATCAAGTTTCACCTTCTTATTTTCTGAGTAATTATGGCATTCGAAGATTAACTCCACCTTCTTTTCCCACTCAAGGTAGGCTTCCGGATCGGACCGCCCTTGGAAAGCAGGAATCGCCATTTTAATATTTTTCAAGTCATCATCAGCCCATTCTCGATCTCTTCGCTCATGGACTCGCGGACCTCCTCTCCGCTCATTGTGTTCAAAAGCTGGATTACTGTCAGCTTCACTCGGTTCGTAGATATCGTTGTCATGTAACCAAGGTTGTTCTTGTCCCCTTCTCAGAATTGGAGGGGTGTTTGTTCGAGGTCTCCGTTCATTTCTTCGGTCCAATCGCTCGTTGATTGATTGGAACAAACGTGTGATTTCTCACATTACGGTTTGCAAATCAGGATCTTTTCCTTCAGGATCATTCCTTCGGGGTTGCAATCCTCTTCCACCCCCGGCGGCATCTGATGCTTCGTCGCTTACTATTCATCGTTCGGGGCTCCTAGACATGTTAAACAAGATTAATAAAACCTCACTACAATCCTCACTTGCTCACTCACAGGGAAATAATTATTAACACTCACACTCGTGTTTTCACTCAATTTCTGGCTTTTTCTTCAATGTAATCACTCTTGCCTTTTACCGCTCGAATTCACTCCTCTAGATTCTAGAAGGTTGCCTTCGACTCACTAGCAACTCGTAGGTCACTTCAAGGAGTTAAAAGGGTAAAATTATTTTGGAAAAAAAAGGTAGGCTTTAAAAGGGTAGAAAGGTTGGTAGGAGGCGTCGGAAAGTAAGATTCTTTAGTAGAGGTGATGAATTATGAGGAATTGAAAATCCAAATATTACGACAAAAATTTTTTTTAACTTACTCGGAAAAACTCGATATGATCAAAACGTGCCTAATTTAATTGGCTCTGATACCAACTGATACGAATCGTCTTAGGTTTGAAAACGAATCGTAAATGTTGCCCGATTGTAAATTAGGTAGTTTTTCATTTAGATAACAAAAGGGGTAATTTTATTGATAATGTCTTTGAAAAATAAAGATAGGTAAGTGGTTGAGGTGGATATGAATTTGAAACAAGAAAGAACCTTTAATAAAAATTAAAGACCCGAATCTTATAAGCTTCAAATTGATGAAATGAGTTTTGAATAAAAATTGAGACCCACTATCTAGCAAGATAGGAACCAACGGTACAGATAAATGAACGCCACACCCGAAAGGATGATAAGTTCGAAACAAGGATAGAATGACGCCACTAGAAATTAGATAAGTCAATTCGAACCTTGAAGATTTAGGAGAGTGAATTAAACTCACCAAAAAGAAAAATATTCATTCATGAAAAAATTCCCTACAAATGACAAAGGTCCACCTATTTATAGGACAAGTGGTCTTCAAGAAATTTAAATTCATGAAAGCATGGAATTCGGCCAAGGAATGCTCTATTTTAGCCGTCCCCATGCTTTGAATAATTTCATGAAAGTCAACTTGCATGTGCTGCTCAATTGTTTAAAATCCTTGCAAAAAAAAATCCCTTCCATCATGCTCATCCTTGCCGTCCCATACTAGGTGCCATCCATTTATTTTAAAAATCAATTCATCCACTAACACACACATGCTTGATTAATTAAATGCACACTCCTCATCTCTTATTCCCACTACACGCACATCACCATTGTTTATGCTTCAATTTTATATTGCTCCATATTATTCCCTCATGTTGTTGCCGTTTGCTCCACTAGCTAGTGTCCATGGTTCTTGCATTATTTTTTTTAATCCATGCTCATCTTGTAAACTAGTGCCGCATGCTCATCTTGTAAATGCCATCATGTTGATTAAATTAAACCAAAGTCAAATGCTTGTGCCGTTCATGCCTTATCACACTTACACATTCTTTTACTTTTAATTTCATGCATCCATTATGCTCTTGTGCTTGGTTGCCGTCCATGCATTGAATAATATAGCTTCTTAGTTTATTCAAAAAGTGTTATCATCCATTCATCCCCTTTGTTGCCGTCCATGCACCCAATTCCCTTGCTCAAGCTTTGGTTTATTTTATTATATCCACCCAAGCATGCTTCAAAACTCCACCCATAATATTCCATCTAAATGATCCACATAGTGCCGTCCAATGCTTGTCCAAGATGCTTCCAATCTTGCTTTAAATATTCTTTATTCATGCTCCATCTTGTGATCATCCAACATGCATCAAAACGTGGAGCAATCTACAAAACGTATAATCCAACATTAGTAAAATTCAGCTGAACATAGTTGGCACAGAATTTAACCACTTTATTTAAACACTAGGTAAAACACACTAACATTCACTTCGACAAAGGACATATTAAAAACTTGTACTATCTAGATAAATTAACATGAACTAAGAAAATGCAGCAAACTAATAAATGACTGAAAACACGCATAATAAACTGTTAAATAAACTAGCAGTCGAACTAGCTAGTATATTCAACTTCAAATAAATTGTAACAGTTCAGCATGTTCTTGGGCTCTTCTCTTTCGGTACTCCAAATTTGTGCCACCAAAGCCGACGCGGCATCTTTGAATTGTTTAGCACGGGCACGCGTAATTGGTCCGTTAGGTAGCTCGATTGGATCTTGGTTGACTTCCGTCACAGTCTTTTTAGGTGAGTTCGTATCATATTAGCTAAAGGCGTCTAATAGCTATGGAACCTTAAAAAGGAGGTCCTTATGTGATAATTATCCCATTAGTTAGACAGTGGATGATACTAGCTTGGCATTTTTGAAATTTTGATTAAGTTTTAAGGATAATTAAGTAAAATAGTAAATAATTGTTAATTAAATAAAATAAAAGAAAGTATCATCTTTCTTCTTCATTTCCTCCACCGAATATTAGAAGAAGGAAGCCATTTTTCTATGGTTCAAAGGTTAGGCCATTGACACTAGTGCATGTAAGTGATTTTGACTCGATTTTTAGTGATTTCTATGTTTTTGGAGTCGTTGTAGCTTAATCTAGCTAGCTTAGGGACTAATTTACAAAATTGTTAAAGGTTTAGGGTTTTACCATTGATGAATATGTGTGTATTTTGATGTTTGATGATAGAAAATAAATGGTTGTTATTAGAGAAACGCGATTTGTTAAGAGGTTTTTGATAAAATTGTCAATTAGGGATTAAATTGAGAAATGTGAAAAATTTGTAATAAAAATGTGAAATAAATGAAAAATATGGACTGCTATGATAATAAGGGAAATTCAGCTAGCATGGGTAGGGACCTAATTGCATGAATTTGTATTTTTGTGAACTAGGGACAAAATTGTAAAGATGTTGAAATATTAGGGGAAAAGTGTAATTTTTCCATAATATGCTTTTTAGGCTAAATTGAATAGAATGATAATTGAATAAGTTAAATTTGATTATATATAGATCAAGAAAAGTGAAGTTCGGATCTAGATATAGGGAAAAATAAAGTATTGGACTAGTCGATCCATTTCATCGTTTTTGTGAATCGAGGTAAGTTCGTATGTTAATAAGCATTAATATAATTGTATTCTAAATGATTATTATTAAATTAATTGTGAATATGATTCTACGAAAATGTTCGATGAAGATTCGACAATGTGAAATCCCGGTTGAACTTTAGGAATAAATTAAGATACAAATGACATGTCATTAGGGGTTATGTGTTTTGGGTGTTAGTCCGTAAGTTCTACCAGTGGCTGAGTTATCCGGCATGTGTTGCGGATCCTCTTCAGCTTGTGTGAGCAGCACCGTGTAGTTATGTCTTGACCGTCAGCTTGTGTAAGCAGACCCGTTGATAGCTCGAGAGTGAGCATTATTATCATATATGAGATTGAGATGGCTTCAGCCTTGTTTTGGCACTTAGAGTGCAAGATTCCTGAGTATCCGGTATTATTCAACGGGTATATCGAAGATATGAAATGGTGAGAGATAGTTAGTTACATATCAGTACAGGTATGTACGAAAATTCATATAATTATTGAATCCATGAAATTGTGAGTACATGATCATTATGTGAATGTATATATATTAACCTTGTGATTAAATGGTTTTGTAGTATATTATGTTATCTTACTTGAATGGTGAATGAATGGTGAGTTTTACTTATTAACCATACGAGCTTACTAAACTTGATAGCTTACTCTATTTACTTTTCCGTGTTTTATAGTGAATATCGAAGCTTGCTCATATTTAGGAGTCTTCGAAGATCTCATCACACTATCAAGCTATCATTTTGGTACTTTTGAATTTATGTATTTGGGTATATGGCATGTATAGGAGTTGTGGTTAATATGGTTATATGTTTATGAAGGATTTAGCCAATTGATTTGGCTTGTAAATGAAGTATGTTTTGGTTAGGTGTATAGCCATGTGATTTGGCTTATTTTGGTATATTTGGATATGTATATATATGTGTGTGCAAATGGTCTTTTGTTAGGTGGTTGGTAATTGCCATATGAATGCTTGTTTGTGAATTGGTAGCTTGAGTATTTAATGGTTGAAATTTGAGATTGATATGCTTGTGGTTTTAGGCAAAATAGTGCATAATTGAAAGTTACCATTTAGGTGATTTGTGAATGTGAAATTGGTATGAATTAAATGGCTTATTGTGATACTTAGTGTCTTGTGGTTGATGGTATTGATATAGCATGAATTGAACTTGGTTTTGATGAGTTTAAATGCCATTTAAAGATAAGGTAATATGCAATTTGGTTTGTGTAGGTAAATATAAATTTGGATGAGAGTGATGGCTTGGTAAATAGTCTATTTTTGTCCACACGGTCGTGTGTCTCAGCCGTGTGTGACACACGGTTAGGTGACATGACCGTGTGTCTCCTGGTGCTTAATTAAAGACCAAGTCAGTATGCTCCACATGGCCCAGCACACAGGCGTATGACTTAACCGTGTGGCATAAGTCAGTATACCCTACAGTTTTGGCACGGCCTAGCATACAGCCTGACACATGGGTGTGTGAGGCCATTTCGAAGGGTACACGGGCTAGTCACAAAAGCGTGTGGTTGGCCGTGTGACCCAAGTCAGAGAGTTACATGGTTGGCCGTGTGACCCAAGTCAGAGAGTTACACGGTTGGTCGTGTGGCCCAAGTCAGAGAGTGACACGGGGTAGGACACGGGCTGGGACACGACCATGTGATCTCATTTCGAATGTCCACACGGCCAGGCCACACAGGCGTGTGTCCCCTATATTTTGAAAAATTTTCTAAGTTTTCCAAAAAATTTCTAAGTTATCAGTTTAGTCCCGAACCACTTCTAATGCATGTTTTAGGCTTCGATGGCTCATATTAGGGACTATATAATTGATTGTGAATGACTTTTATTTAGAAATGATAAATGTATGAGAAATGTATGTTCGTTTATATAATAAGTTCGATAATGCTCTGTAACCTATTTCGGCAATGAATATGAAATAGAAGTGTTACATTTATTGGTATCAGAGCTATGGTTTAGTCAATTCTAGGATTAACGTAGTGTATGTGAGAGTCTAGCAATACATGCTATATATAACCAGTGATAGTGTGATATCTCCTGACAATTTAAATCGTGTTTTGTTATAGTAATGGATCCCAATCGAGCAGTGGCTGATGATGTTGAAAGTAATGCGCGAGCCTCCGTTCACGAAGTAGCGCAGTCTGAATTGAGACATGTGTCTGGTAGTTAGGGAGAAGAGGCCAAGAAAGCCTTCTTCCAAATGATGAACGAATGGTTCATTGAGTTTGTTTGAATGAATTTGGCTACTCAGCAACCTGTACCCCCACCTATTCCCCAACTGGTTCCCATAGCTCCTCAAGGTTTGAAACCTTTACGCTTAAGTAAGCCGCTTGTTGATAAAATTCAAAAATATTGGGTTGAAGAGTTTAGAGCTACAGTTGATGACGATCCTGAGAGAGCAAAGTTTTGGCTTGAGAATACGATCTGAGTATTTGCTAAACTGTCTTGCACTCCAGCTAAATGTGTAAAATGCACTGTATCACTTTTGAGAGATACTGCATATCAATGGTGGAACACTTTGATATCTGTGGTACAGAGAGAAAGAGTCACGTGGGAATTCTTTCAGACCGAATTCCAAAAGAAATACATAAGTCAGCGGTTTATCGATCAAAAATGCAAAGAATTTCTGGAGTTGAAATAGGGTCATATGTTTGTAACTGAGTACGAAAGAGAATTTGTAAGACTCAGTAAATATGCTCGAGAATGTGCCTCCACTGAGGCAATTATGTGTAAGTGATTCGAAAACGGGTTGAACGAAGACATTAGACTTTTAGTCAGGATTCTGGAATTGAAAGAATTTGTTGTGTTAGTTGGCAAAGCTTGTAAAGCTGAGGAACTAGGTAAAGAAAAGAGAAAAGCTGATTCTGAGGCTAGAGATTCAAGAAAGAGATTGATGAGTAAACACTATCACTACTCATTAAAGAAATCACAGGATTCGTATAATCGTTTGAATGCTTCAATGGGGTATTCTAAGATAGATCGTGGGAAGCAATATATGATTCCTAAATGTTAAGCCACTTTAGTATCGAGTATTGGTAGTGTTAGAACCAACAAACCCGTGTGTTGACAGTGTGCAAGACGGCATTTTGGAGACTACTAGATGAATAATAAAGCTTGTTTCAAATGTGGCTCACAAGATTACTTTATTCGGGATTGTCTAGAGTTACCTGAGAAAGATAAATTTCTAAAAACAAGATCGAACAATACAGCTGCTAGAGGGAGACCACCTAGAAATTTTGGAAATGTGACTAGTAGCAAAGGTGCAACAAAGGACTCTGCTGTGAGATCTAAGGCTCGAGCGCCAGCCAGAGCTTACGCTATTCGCGCTCGCGAAGATGCGTCGTCACCAGATGTTATCACCTGTACATTTTCTCTCTATGACACTAATGTAATTGCCTTGATTGATCCTGGATCGGCTCATTCATATGTTTGTATGAATTTAGTGTCTAGTAAGAATTTTCTTGTTGAGTCTACCGAATTTGTGATTAAAGTATAGAGCCCCTTAGGCAAGTATGTCCTAGTTGATAAAGTTTGCAAGAATTGTTTTTTGATGACTCGGGGTTACTATTTTTCGGCTGATTTGATACTTTTACCATTTGATAAATTCAATGTGATCTTGGGTATAGATTGGTTGACTCTGTACGATATTGTTGTGAATTGTAGACGAAAGACCATTGAATTGAAATGTCAGAATAGTGAAATTTTTTGTATTGAATTCGATGATTCGAGTGGGTTGCCTATTGTGATATTGATGATGCTAGCTCAGAAATATCTGAGAAAAGGTTGTGATGCTTATCTTGCGTATGTACTGGATACAAAAGTGTCTAAATCGAAGATTGAATCGGTACCAGTGGTTTGTGAATATTTAGATGTGTTTCCAAAAGAGTTACCTAGGTTGCCACCGATCATAGAGGTCGAGTTTGCTATTAAACTAGTACCAAGAATTTCATCGATATCGATAGCTCCGTATATAATGGCTCCTACAGAATTAAAAGAGTTGAAAGCTCAGTTACAAGAGTTAACAGATAGAGGTTTTGCACGACCTAGTTTTTCGCCCTGGGGTGCACCAGTTCTATTCATAAAGAAGAAAGATAGATCGATGAGATTGTATATTGACTACCGTCAGCTCAACAAGGTTACGATTAAGAATAAGTATCCTTTTAGCCAAGAATTGATGATTTATTCGATCAGTTGAAAGGAGCAACAATGTTTTCAAAGATTGATTTGAGATCTGGCTACTATCAGTTGCGTGTTAAAGATTTAGATGTGCCGAAAACTGCATTCAGAACAAGGTACGAGCATTATTAATTTCTTGTTATACCAATCTGATTAACTAACACTCCTGAAGTATTTATGGATTTGATGAATTGAATTTTTAAATCGTATTTGGACAGATTTATAGTTGTGTTCATTGATAACATTCTAATCTATTCCCAAGATGAATCTTAGCATGCTAAACATTTAAGGATTGTGTTACAAACATTGAGAGATAAGCAACTGTTTGCTAAATTCAGTAAATGAGAGTTTTGGCTCCGAGAAGTTGGATTCTTGGGACATATTATTTCAGCGGAAGGCATTCGAGTTGATCCGAGTAAAATTTCAACAATTGTTGACTAGAAACCACCAAGAAACGTATCCGAAGTCAGAAGCTTTCCTGGATTAGCTGGCTACTATCAGCATTTTGTAAAATGATTTTCGATGATTGCTACACCGATGACTCGATTGTTATAGAAAGATGTGAAGTTTGAGTGGCCCAAAAAATGCCAACAGAGTTTTAAACAGTTGAAAGCACTATTAACTGAAGCACCAGTTTTAGTTCAACCTAAGTCAGGTAAAGAGTTTGTGATTTTCAGTGACGTGTCATTGAACGGTTTGGGATGTGTTTTGATGCAAGAAGACAAAGTGATAACTTATGCTTTCATATAGTTAAGACCGCATGAAAAGAATTATTCGACGCATGATTTAGAGTTGGCTGCTATTGTATTTGCATTTGAAATTTGGCTACATCATTTATTCTATGAGAAGTGCCACATTTTTACCGACCATAAAAGCTTGAAGTATCTAATGTCTTAGAAAGATTTGAATTTGCGACAACGAATATGGCTCGAGTTGCTGAAAGACTATGAGTTAGTGATTGATTATCATTCATGGAAAGCGAATATAGTCGCAGATGCTCTGAGTAAAAAATCTTTGTTTGATTTACGGGCGATGAACACACAGTTAACTTTGTCTGATGATGGTTTGGTTGTAGCTGAGTTAAAAGCTAAATTGTTATTTCTTCAGCAAATTTGCGAAGCTTAGAAATGTGACAATGAATTGCAAGCTAAAAGAGTACAATGCAAGTCGACTACTAATTCAGACTATCAGATCGGATCCGATGATTGTTTATTGTTCCAAGATAGAATTTGTGTACTGAGAAATTCTGAGCTTATTCATAAAATTCTACACGAAGCACACAGTAGTTGTTTATCTATTCATCCAGGGAGTACTAAAATGTACAGTTACTTGAAACAGTTGTACTGGTGGTCGGGTATGAAACGAGACATTTTAGAATTTGTATCGAAATGCTTGGTTTGTCAACAAGTCAAACCTGAACATCAAGTGCCGTCAGGACTACTGCAACCAGTGATGATACCAGAGTGAAAATGGGATAGAGTTACGATGGATTTTGTAACGGGATTAACCCTATCTCCGAGAAAGAAAGATGTTATCTAGGTTGTTGTTGATAGACTGACAAAACCAGCACACTTCATCCCAGTACGTATAGATTTTTCATTCGATAGGTTAGCTGAATTTTACATCTCTGAGGTTGTCAGATTGCACGCGATGCCAGTCTCAATTATTTTGGACAGAGATCCGAGGTTTACGTCACGATTTTGGAAGAAATTGCAAGAAGCTTTGATTATACAGTTGCACTTTAGTACTGCTTTTCATCCTCAAACTGATGGTTAGTCTGAGAGAGTAATTCAGATTCTTGAAGATATGCTTCGTTGCTGTGTTTTAGAGTCTGAATGCAGTTGGAAAAAATCTTTACAATTGGTTGAATTCGGGTATAACAATAGTTTTCAATCGAGTATAAAGATGAAACTGTATGAAGCTTTGTATGGTCGCAAATGCAGAACTCTGTTGTACTGGACCGAACTTAGTGAGAAAAAGATTCACGGGGTTGATTAGGTCAGAGAGACCAAAGAGAAAGTGAAAATAATTCGTGACAGTTTGAAAGCAGCTTCAGATTGACAGAAATCGTATGCAGATTTAAAACGTAAAGAAATTAAATTTCAAATCGACAACAGAGTGTTTCTAAAAGTATCTTCATGGAAGAAGATTCTTTGTTTTGGTCACAAAGGAAACTTAAGTCCGAGATTTATCGGGTTGTACGATATTATCGAGAGAATAGGGCTAGTGGCATATCGGCTAGCTTTACCGCAGAATTAGAAAAGATCTATAATGTGTTTCATGTGTCGATGTTACGAAGGTATCGATCAGATTCATCGCATGTAATTTTTCCGAAAAAGATTGAAATTTAACTTGTTATGACGTATAGCGAAGATCGGTCAAAATTTTAGCTCGAGAAGTTAAAGAGTTAAAAACAAGAGCATAGCTTTAGTGAAGGTTCTATGGAAACGACATCGTATCGAAGAAGCTACGTGGGAACCCAAGGAAGCTATAAGAAAATAGTACCCTAACCTATTTTTTGGTAAGATTTTCGGGGACGAAATTTTCTAAGGGGGAGAGTTGTAACAACTCGTTTTTAGTTAGATCAAAACTGTGGTTTCGAAACCACAAATTCGAGGTCAAAATTTTTAATTTATTATTATTTTGAGGTCTAAAACATGATAGTATGTGGTGTAACCATTTTTTGTAAAACGGGGTCGACTTTATATTTTGGAAATGAAAATGAAAAAAATGGAAGTCGCCACCAATCCTTTTTGTTGAGGTGTGATCAGGTCACCTCATAAAACGGTTGTTTTTAATAAACAGTTTGATTTATCAAAACAACGATTTTGGTCTACGAAACTCAGAAAGTAGGTTCGGGAGTCGGTTACGCACAAGGAAGGATTAGCACCTCGATATGCCCAAAATTGGTACATAGTTGATTAATTAATGTCTTAGTGTCGAAGATTTGAAAACTTGAAATAATTTAAACCACGGTCCCCCTTTGTATTAATCAAAATGTTTGGATGAATCGAAAAGAATGTTAAAGACCTTCTCGTCTCGAAGTAATAAAATGTCACATCCAGTAAGTTAGGACACGACATCTTGAACCTTTGAGAACGAGCTTGCTTTATATTTGAAATTCATGTATTTTGTTTTTAAAAGGATATTCAGTTATTTAGGTTAAACGAGAAAAATCGAAACCTAGTAAGTTAGGGCACGATTTCTCAAATTTTCGAAATACAGAACATTGCCTTTGTTCTAAGAAATCTTTTCTCGAGGTAACTAAATGTCATATCCAATACGTTAGGACACAACATCTCAAATTCTCGAGAAATAGCCTTTTTTATTGAACCTTTATGCTTTGATTTTAAAAAGAGAAATAATCGGTTCTTTAGACTCGGTGTGAAAAATCAAAACCCAGTAAGTTAGGGTACGATTTCTTCCGAATCTTAGAACGCGGAGTATTCTCTTATTTCAAAAATCGGATAAAATTTACACGATTTGGATGTGGAATGTAAAACATATTACAGCACTGAAAGATAATGGGTGCGATACTATGAACGACATTAATAAAGGCAAAAATAAATTAAAACTGGTAATAAATTAGAACAAATAAGAAACTGACACTAGGTTAAAAACAATAATACCAATATGTAAATAAATGGTATATAAGAAGGCTAAATAATAATAATAATAATAATAATAATAATAATAATAATAATAATAATAATAATAATAATAAGGTCTAAAAATTATGAAAAGGGTATAAATAAATAAAATAATAACAAATAAATAAATAAGGAATATGATAATATATAGAAAAAATGAATTTTTAATTGGTGGAAATTAAATGAATGAAGATCAAATTTAAATTAAATAATGATAATAAAATAATAATAATATTAATACATTAATAAACGAATAATAATGATAATAAATAAATAAGTAAATAAGAGAAACAATAATAATAATAATAATAATAATAATAATAATAATAATAATAATAATAATAATAATAATAATAATAATAGAATAATGATAAGTAAATAATAGTGACCGTAATAATAATACTAATAATAATAGTAGTGATAAAAATAAAATAATGATAATGGTAATAATAAAATTAATAATATTAAAAGTGATAATCAAAATAATACTATTAGTTATAATAATAATGCTAATAACAATAGTAGTGGAATAAAGCAATAGTAATACATATATAGTAATAATAATAATAATAAATAATAATAATAATAATAATAATAATAATAATAATAATAATAATAATAAAATATGATTTTTAAGGAAAACAAATGAATAAATAAATTTATTAAGCAAACCAAGGAACATATTGAAATCGGAATAAAAGTCAGGGGGCTAAAATTGCAATAAATCAAAAAAACGAACAAGGACCACCACGTCGTGCGCATAAACTCACGGGGACCAAATGGGTAAATAGCCCAGCCCCTGATGCGCATCCATGGGTCGAGGACCCGAATGAAAATCCAAAGAAATTTAAGGGTAAATCAATAAAAAGAGAAAATAACAAAAAGGGGGCCAATTGAATGGCGCTGCAATAGGGAGGGGTCCATCGCTCAAATATCCCTTTGAAGGGATAGGCGTAGTTTCCCCTAAATCCAAACGGTGCCATACTACTGCATGTATAAATGCCCAAAATTTCCTAAAAAAATCAAATTTTAACCTTAAGTTTTTCTTAAGAAAACCAGCAGCCTTCAGCCCTCTCCCCCTCTCATCCTTTCATGCCCGACGATTGGGCTCCTGCTGCCGATCGTCACACCCCCCATCTCCGGTGGCCACGACGCGTGGGGACGGGCTTTCAACCCCATTCGAGACCCTCATTTCAAAGGCCGAGCCTTGGTGCCCTGAAAGCCCGAGGGAAGAACCACCCCTTTTCGGGGTTTCGGTTCTGATCGCTGAAATCAGAGCTTTAAAATTTATAAAACGAATTATCAAACCTGGAAACTAACTCTGATAACGATTAAAGGAAAGTGTACCTATCGAATAGTAGTATAGCTTAGGCAAGACCGGAATGTCGAACCCAAAGGAACTAAAAATCCTAATACTAGCTTTCTTTTTATTACTTAGCCTTAAAAATAAAGTGAAGTTGCTTTAATCTAAATTAACGACTACTAAACTAAAGACACAAGACAAAAAGAACGAATTGGGAAATAACTTGAAGGAAAACTCAGTTGATTACGATGATACCCTCAGGAAGAATCCACCTAGAATTCTCTTGTTACCTAACACTGAACCATATGATTTCTTTACTTAACCTGATCCGTGAGACTCCCTAACGTATATTAAACCCTCTCTCGAGGCGAATAACGTCTAACCCTAGGTTAATTAGTGGAACTCTCGTTCGCTTATAATAACCCCCTAGAATAGTAGTAAATCGATCTATGGACTCCCATATTAGGTTTCACCCTAATCTGGCAAAATCTCGTAACCCTATCTCTAGGCATTCGATCAACTCCGCTTAATTATGCTAGATCTACTCTTAGGCAGGGTCTATTCCTCCTCCACCTAAGCACATCAGATTTGGATTAAGCAACATAATTAAGAACAAACTAAGTAATTATCATAGAATTCAGAAATCAAATAATAAGATTCATCTAGGTTTCATCCCCTTCAGGTATCTGAGGGTTTAGTTCATGACAAATAAAGAAAACATCTCAAGAGAAAAGATAAAACAAAACATAAGAAATCCCTAAAACCCCCTAAAGGAATAGAAGAAGAAATCCACCGTCTTGAGTATAATTCCGGCTTCTTGGGATGGATCAACTGGCTATCTTCGAGTGATTCCCTCAACTCTGACCTTCTCGGCTTGGCTCTTTGGCCTAGCTTTGACGCCTTTTCAAAGGTGGCACTTGGGGGATATATATAGGCTCTTGGAATGCGATTCTTTCTCCCTAAGTATCATTTTCCAACTGAAATTGCTCTTTCCAGCGATAGAGGCAAGGCCATGTCACACGCACGTGTGGCTCGACTTTAAGCCGTGTTCGAATTTCTAACTTGAAGCACGGCCGTGTAAGTCAGAGGTCTGGTCGTGTTCTAGATGATCGGCGAGGCACGGCCGTGTGCTCTTTGGGCCAGGCCGTGTGGATTTCATGATATGGCTCATTTACTCCGTTTTAGGCCCGTTTTACATTCTTTTCATCCTCAGGTGTTTTCCTGGGTATAAGACATGAAAAGAAAGGATTAAAAGCACATTTTTACATAAATTGAGGGATAAACCATCCAAAAACAAGCTAAATGTGGGATTAAAATATATTGTAATTACGGTTTATAAAATACCCCCACACTTAAGCTTTTGCTTGTCCTCAAGCAAAATTCTCAACATACAATTAAAACGAACTTTCCATAGTTCACAATTCCTATCAACAATGCCTCGTCATAATTCATAGATAATTTATACATGGATAATTCGATTCAAAGAGTCCTAAAGATTCAAACAATGATAAGTCATTCATTTGTGATTGAAAACGTAGGTGTTTCCCCTTATCAAAAATATTACCTTTGATTCGAAATTGACAAGAGTTGACATCCTCACTAAAGATTCACTCAAATCATTCAAAGTGTTTAAGGTTCCTAAAAAGAAGCACTCATACGTCGAACCTGAAAAGTTAATCCCATAGGCTTGCCTGAAAATCAAATCTCCACCACTGTAAAATGAGATGATAAACAGATCAAAAGGTCTTTGTTAGGGTTGTAACGGGGCTAGGGTTAAGGTATGGATAAAGGCTGAAATTTGAAGGTTAGAATCGAGATTGAATTGACAATTACCTACTTAATGAATACTGAAATAATATTTACATCAACTGATAATAATCCTAATAATACGAGCTTTTCTTTCGAAATATAAACTTTAACTATATAAGCTCACCACTAGTACTGGATATACTTCAATTTTTTTTTAGAACAAACTAATAGTAACAGATGAATTCAACTCATAGTATAATCTAATTCGATAACTAATCAAATCATATCTCGATTAAAGGGTAGTTAAAAAGGAATGGTGATAACAAATACAAAGGGGTTTTTGGGTTATTAATGGGTGAGTCAATAAAAAGGGTTGTTAGGATCAACGGGGTTCATTAGGGGTTAATTTGTGAAGGTAGGTTTTTTAGTGGAGTGAGTGGATTAAGTCCTAGGTGCCTTTATCATCTCTGTATATCAAATCATAAATGCGGTCTCAATATGTATAAACGAGGCAAGTTCTAGAATAACAGTTCAAAGTTGACACACTCATAATCAAGAAGTGAGCACGAAAAAGAATATATGCTCTGTAGGGATCAAAATCTCACAAAAATTATGGGTGTTTTGTCATTAATCTCATAAATTTCAAATTTCAAAGCAATATTCAAATTTAGGTTAACAACGTAGCAAAAATTTTAATGATTGAAAAAATAGACTTATCATGCTTGATTCTCTAGTATCTTAAAATTTAATCATCAATGCACAATTATCAATGGCTTAATCTAAAACATGTCAATAAGAATCATAAATAATCAGAAATTTCATCCTAATTAGTAATATGAAAAATTTACTTAAAAACAAGACTAAATTCAGGGATTTGAGAATAATGAAAAAAGTTTGGTCGGATTTGGGAATAATACAGAAAATTAGGCATTTCTTTTAAATAAATATTCACCCCCCACACTTAAGATGTACATTGCCCTCAATGTACAAAGATAGTTATAACATTTATGGGATAAATCAAAAGAGAAGGGGAAGGTGTACTCCCTGAATTATGGATGAGTTCCCGGAAGAGGATTAGCCAGGGATTATGTGGACACTTTTAAAATAAACTAAATATATAATTTAAAATAAGAAAGAAAAAGGAAAAGAGACTAAGAAGGAAAATAAAAATAAAAGAAAAGGTGGATGAACCAGAGAGTCCTTATTAATGGATGGTTCACGAGGTGGGTGTGGCTTATAGGGCTGCGGAGGTGGTGGCGGGAGTGGTGTGGTTATCGTGGTGATCGGCGTGATTCCCTAGCAGCCTGGCGAACCTAACACTAAGAAACTAAAATAAGTTAAACTAAACTAAGCATAAGATTGTCAAAGAGAAGGAAATTGAAGCAAAAAAGAAGAGAAAAATAAAAACAAATTGGTCTCAAAGACCCTTGGCTTGGTGTTGAGACGAAGCTGCCGACATGGACTCATGTTGATCGTTCTTCTTTGAGAAGACTATTGTTGGCCTTTTTCGCTTCTTTGTCATGATGTGGGATGGCTCAAGGATCTAGAGTTTTGATATATGGAGTGAAAAGCCTGAGAGGGAAAAGGTGGAAAAGAAGAAAAGAAAGAAATTGGATGGGAAGAATGGAAAGGGCTGTGGGGTGTATATAGAAATTCAAATCTGTCACGTTCCCACGCCCGTGGATCTAGGGCATATTGATTTACACGGCCACCTCACACGGCCGTGTGTCCACGAGTGTTGTTTCACCATGCCCGTGTTTGAGAAGTTAGTGTGTTGACACAGTTGGGAGGCACGTGCGTGTTCTGCCAGTGGTGTGCAAGTCAGTAGCTTCACACGGCCGAGGGTACGATCGTGCCATTCTGTTGGTGCCCGTAGGGGAGAGTGGTTGGATCCGTGATGTCGAGGTTAGTTGAGATTTGATTCACACGGCCTCTGCTATGTCAGTACGGAATTCTAGTGGTCCACACGGTCACGGACACGGCCGTGTGTAAGACCGTGTGGCCTTGAAATTCTGCACTTTAAGAGAAAAGAAAGAAGGGAAACAAAGAAACTGAAAATAAAATTGAAAGAAGATAATGTTATTGCTCGGGTTGCCTCCCGAGAAGCACTCGTTTATAGTCTCAAGCTAGACTTTTCCTTGTAATTGTAAAAATCAAGGAGGTTTAAAGGTTTAAATATCTTCTCTCATGCTTACAGTTCTGTTATCTTGATAAAGTTTAAGTCGAGAAGTTTTTACCTTAAAAGTTTCGAATGTTGGATTGCTCACCTCGACTTTTCCGTGGGGGAAGATATCGTGTACCTTAAGAAGAGTTTCTTCCTTCGTTTTTATATCTGCTATGATGATGCGCGTGTCGGCTTTATCTAACAGTACCTGGTCACCTATTTTGAAGTGGTTTGATGTTCCTATGAGCTCTGCAGGTGGTTCCTCTGGTTTTTCTTTGACGTGTGACTTCTGCTCTTTTAATTTGTCGACCCTAAGGCTTTGTTCCTCTTGTAATTCCTCTTTGTCAATTTGGGGTTTATGAGTCGGCTCAGGGTTGTGTCCTTGTGATGTTTCCTGCGATAAAAGTTGAACAGTTTGATTATCGTTTGAAGTTACTTTCTTACCTTTATCGTCTGTTGTCCTGGCCGAGTCAAGAGCTTGAAGCTTGATTGATTCATCACCTACACAAAGTATAAGTTCTCTTGTGGCAACATCAATTTTAGTCTTGGCAGTTGCTAAGAAGGGTCTTCCTAGAATTAGGGGGATTGAATTATCCTCATCCATGTCTAAGACAACAAAGTCTACTGGGAAAACAAATTTATCGATTTTTACAAGAACATCTTCAATAATGCCCCTAGGAATTCAAACAGTTTTATCAGCTAATTGAATACTCATCCTAGTTTGTTTGGGCTTCCTTAGACCTAGTCGTTTAAACAATGTATATGGCATGACATTTATGCTTTCCCCTAAATCAGCTAACGCATTATCAATAGTTAAACTGCCAATTAAACATGGAATTGTAAAACTCCCTGGATCTTTTAGCTTCTGTGGTAGTCTATTTTGTAACATTGTCGAGCATGTTGCGTTCAACTCCACGTGGCGCTCTTCGTCTATTTTGCGTTTGTTTGTCAAGAGCTGTTTTAAAAATTTCCTCGAGTCTGGCATCTAAAAAAGAGCTTCCAGAAGAGGTAAGTTAATATGTAATTTCTTTAAAAGTTTAAGAAACTTACAGAACTGTTCCTCTGAATCGTCTCTTTTTATTGCTTCGGGATAAGGTATGCGAGGTTGGTACTCTTTGATTACCGGTTTCGGCTTTTCTTGTGTTACCTCTGTTTTACTTTCGTCTACCTTGTTTTCTGGTATTGTATTGGGTTCATCTAACCCTTTACTGTCTTGAGCTGTGATGGCTTGAATTTGCTCCTTAAGGTTAATCTCCGTGTTACTAGGTAGACACCTTTGCGGTCGTTCTGACATCAGCTTTGCAAGTTGTTCGACTGCATTAGTGACCTCCTTAACTGACTTAGTAATTTCCATGATTCTGCTCTCATTTCCTTTGATTGTTTTCTCAGTTTCTTGGAAACGTTTTTCTATATCTACCGAAAATTTTGTCCGCATCTCCTCAAGGGTTGGTTTCTTCACTTGTGGATAAGGCTGATTTTGGAAGTTTTGAGGAGGTTGCTGCCTTTGATTTCCTTGATTTCCTTGACCTCTCTATGAAAAGTTTGGGTGGTTCCTCCAACCTGGATTGTAAGTGTTACTATAAGGATTATTATTGGATCTGAAATTGTTACCCATATAGTTCATCCGTTCGCTTCCTGCTTCCGGTTGGTAGGGTGGGTACTCAGGATTCTCCACGGTTCCACTTGCGTCGCACTGTATGACTGGATGTACCTACGAAAAACACAAACTATCAATCTTTTTGTTCATCGTCTCTATCTGTGTTGATAGCATGGTTATCGCCTCGAGATTGTAAACTCCAGTTGATTTTGTCAATTTCATTCGTGTAACTTGCCACTAATAATTATTCAGTGACATCTCCTCAATGAACTCGTAGGCTGCTTCAGGATTCTTGTTATTCTGAGTTCCACCGGCGGTTGAATCAATTAGTTGCCTCGTGTAAGGGTTTACACCATTGTAGAAAGTTTGGACTTGTAGCCACAAGGGTAGACCATGGTGTGGACACCTCCTCAAGAGATCCTTGTATCTCTCCCATGCGTCGTATAATGTTTCTAGATCCATCTGCACAAAAGAAGAGATATCATTTCGTAATTTAGCCGTTTTGGCCGGTGGGAAATATTTCAATAAAAAATTTTCGGTCATTTGTTCCCATGTAGTGATTGACCCTCGTGGTAACGAGTTTAACCACAGTTTGGATTTATTCCTTAATGAAAAAGGGAATAACCGAAGACGTATGGCATCATCAGAAACGCCATTTATTTTGAAGGTATCACATAACTCTAAAAAGTTAGCTATATGCGTGTTTGGATCTTCGTCCTGCAAACCATCAAATTGAACAAATTGTTGAATCATTTGTATTGTGTTAGGCTTTAATTCAAAATTGTTAGCAGCTATAGCAGGCCTAACAATACTAGATTCTGCTCCTGTTAAATGCGGTTTAGCATAATCAAACATTGTACGTGGAACATTGCGTTCCCCCACATCATGTGGTTGTGCATTTTTCTCGTCCATCCCTTCAGTAGGACTGGATATGCTTTCTTGATATTCCTCTGTGTAATTTAGGGCTTGCCTAATTTCTTGGTGATTCCTGCGAGCGGTCGCTTCAATATCACTATCGTATACCAAAGGTCCTCTCGGGTTCCTTCTAGTCATAAACTAGAGGTCCCTGTTAGGAGAAGAAAGAAAGAAAGAAAAATTAGCAAAAATTAAAATTTGACATAAAAAGAAAATAAAAATAAATTGCGAAAAATAACTATTAATGGCTAGAGTAATAAAAATAGAGCTTTCTTAATATTTTAGTTCCCCGGTAACGGCGCCAAAAACTTGATCGCTGAAATCAGAGCTTTAAAATTTATAAAACGAATGATCAAACCTGGAAACTAACTCTGACAATGATTAAAGGCAAGTGTACCTATCGAACAGTAGTATAGCTTAGGCAAGACCGGATTGTCAAACCTAAAGGAACTAAAAGTACTAATACTAGCTTTCTTTTTATTATTTAGCCTTAAAAATAAAGTGAAGTTGCTTTAATCTAAATTAACGACTACTAAACTAAAGACACAAGACAAAAAGAACGAATTGGGAAATAACTTGAAGGAAAACTCAGTTGATTACGACGATACCCTCAGGAAGAATCCACCTAAACTTCTATTGTTACCTAAAACTGAACCATATGATTTCTTTACTTAGCCTAATCCGTGAGACTCCCTAACGTATATTAAACCCTCTCTCAAGGCGAATAACTTCTAACCCTAGGTCAATTAGTGGAACTCTCGTTTGCTTATAATAACCCCCTAGAATAGCAGTAAATCGATCTATGGACTCCCGTATTAGGTTTCACCCTAATTCGGCAAAATCTCGTAACCCTATCTCTAGGCGTTCGATCAACTCCGCTTAATTATGCTAGATCTATTCTTAGGCATGGTCTATTCCTCCTCCACCTAAGCACATCAGATTTGGATTAAGCAACATAATTAAGAACAAACTAAGTAATTATCATAGAATTCAGAAATCAAATAACAAGATTCATCTAGGTTTCATCCCCTTCAAGTATCTGAGGGGTTTAGTTCATGACAAATAAAGAAAACATCTCAAGAGAAAAGATAAAAAAAACATAAGAAATCCCTAAAACCCCCTGAAGGAATAGAAGGAGAAATCCTCCGTCTTGAGTATAATTTCGGCTTCTTGGGATGGATCAACTGGGTATCTTCGAGTGATTCCTTCAACTTTAACCTTCTCGGCTTGGCTCTTTGGCCTAGCTTTGACAACTTTTCAAAGGTGGCACTTGGGGGATATATATAGGCTCTTGGAATGCGATTCTTTCTCTCTAAGTATCCTTTTTCGACTGAAATTGCTCTTTTCAGTGACAGAGGCACGACCATGTCACACGCCCGTGTGGCTCGACTTCAAGTCGTGTTCGAATTTCTAACTTGAAGCACGGCCGTGTGAGTCGGAGGTCTGGCCGTGTTCTACGTGATATGGCCCATTTACTCCATTTTAGGCCCGGTTTACGTTCTTTTCATCCTCGGGTGTTTTTCTGGGTATAAGACATGAAAAGAAAGGATTAAAAGCACCTTTTTACATAAATTGAGGGATAAACCATCCAAAAACAAGCTAAATGTGGGATTAAAATATGTTGTAATTACGGTTTATCACGTTCGGCTACGACGATGGAGGGGAAGCTCCGACGACGCGCCCCGGGGTTCAAGTAAGCTCTTGTTACCCTTTTCTGATTTCGTTTGTAGAGATTTTAAAATAAAAAATAAAAAAAGTAAAAAAAATAAAAGAAACAGTATATAATGATAGGAGAAAAAAAATGAAATTAACCTTCTGAAATTTTTTTTTTGTTTTTTTTTGCTGATCATTTAAAAAACAGTAAGTGAACCATACAAATGATTTTCCTTTTGCTTTTATAGTCGGAAAATGTATAAAAAATACAATATATTTTTGATTTTTTGTTGTTGTGCTGTGTTCCCCTTTTCTATGTTTGCAGGTGCCTGTGGCAGGGTCACGTGGGGCGATGGCCGTGATGTCAGACTGGTGGTAGCAGAGGCTAGAAGAGGGGCGGTGCCTAGGGTTCCTAGAACCCTAGGTTTTCCAAAAATTTTTATTTTTGGGCTTGTTGGGCCTTATATTTTGGACCTTTATTGGACTGTATTTTACTATTTTTTGTTTGATTTGTTCTAATGGGCCCCGGGTAAATTGGGCCTTCTACAGCTGCCCCTCTTTGCTCATTGTCGTGCAACGGGAATAGAGCAAAGACATAAAACGGCCAAGTTTGCCCGGTCTCGCTGAATTCTGGTTCTTTTTGTGTTTTTCTTCTTCGAGTAGCTTCACTCCATCCCACTACATCTTCGGGGATTCGAGAACTAGCGCTTCGATCTAACTCAAGGAAATTATACTTGTAGCTTCAATCCGCTCTGCCGCAACTTGGGGAGCTGAGACTTTCTATGGTAAATTCAATCCAACTTACTACAACTTCAGAGGTATAGGATTCATCGTTTTAATCCGCTCTACTGCAACTTCAATGAGATAGGATTTGTGAGTTCAACCTGCTCCACTGCAACTTCAGGGAGATAAGGTTTGTTTTGATCTGCTCTACCGAAATTTCAGAGAGATAATAGCTTCAATGTGTTCCATTGCAACTTCAGGGAAATAAGATTCGCTATCTTCAGTCTGCTCCACTGCAACTTTAGGTAGATAAGACTTGTATGGTAAATTTAATCCGACCTACTAAAACTTCAGAGGTATAGGATTCATCATTTTAATCCGCTCCACTGCAACTTCAGGGAGATAGGATTAATTGTCTTCAGTCTGCTTGATAAACCGTAATAGTAACATATTTTAATCCAACATTCAGCATACTTTCAGATGATTTATCCCTTGATTTATGTAAAAAGGTGCTCTTAATCCTTTCTTTTCATGTCTTATACTTAGGAAAACACCCGAGGATAGAAAGAACGAGAAACGGGCCTAAAACGAAGCAAATTAGGCCAAGAAGAAAATCGACACGGCCTGGACTTTAGCCCACACGACCGTGCTTCATTGATCAACTAGAACATGGCCTAACCCCGATTTACACTGCTGTGCCTCATTAAAGAAATCCGAACACGGCTTAAAGACTAGTCACACGAGCGTGTGACATGGCCATGTCCCTGTCGTGGCAAAAAGCAATTTCACTCGGAAAAGGATACTTGGAGGGAAACAAACACATTCCAAAGCCTATTCAAACACCCTAGTAGGAATTCTACTTGAATTAGGATACTTAGGGGCCAAGTAAGGCATCTCAAAGTCTATATAAACACCCAAGGGGGCAACTTGAAGGGGAGTTCGGCAGAAGCCTTCTGCAAGGGCTTTTGTCAGGGCGGTTAGCTAGGCCAAGGAGCCAAGCCGAAAAGGTCATATTTGTGGGAATCACTCGAAGATAGCCAATTGATCCATCTCAAGAAGCCAAAATTCTACTCAAGACGACGGATCTCTCCTTCAATTCCTTCAGGGGGTTTTAAGGATTTCTTATGTTTTGTTTTATCTTTTCTCTTGAGATGTTTTCTTTATTTATTATGAACTAAACCCTTCAGATACTTGAAGGGGATGAAACCTAAGATGAATCTTGTTATTGTTTTCTGAACTATATGATAAATACTTGATTTGTTCTTAATTATGTGTGCTTAATCCTTGTGTTAATATTTCTGAGATATTGATTCAAGTTGGATGTGCTTAGGCGGAGGAGCAAAAGTCCCTGCTTAAGAGTAGATCTAGCATAGTTAAGCGGAGTTGATCGCACGCTTAGAGATAGGGTGATGAGATTTTGCCGGATTAGGGTGAAACCTAATATGGGAGTCCATATATCGAGTTAATGCGATTCTACGAGTTTTAAGTAGAAAGAGATTTCAATTAATCAACCTAGGTTTAGACGTTATTCGCTTCGAGAGAGGGTTTAATATAACTTAGGGAATCTTACGGATCAAGTCAAGTGAATAAATCGTCTGGTTCAGTATTAGATAACAAGTGAAGTCTAGGTGGATTCTTCCTAAGGGTATCATCTTAATCAACTGAGTTTTTCCTCAAGTTATTTCCCAATTCATTCGTTTTGTCTTTGCGTCTTTAGCTTAGTAGTAGTTAATTTAGATTAGATTAAAACAACTTCACTTATTTTAGGCTAGATAATAAAAAGAAAGTTAGTATTAGTACTTTTAGTTCCTTCGGGTTCGACAATCCGGTCTTGCCTAAGCTATACTACTGTTCGATAGGTACACTTGCCTTTAATCGTTGTCAAAGTTAGTTTCTAGGTTCGATCATTCTCTTTATAAATTTTAAAACTCGACAAAACAACGATCAAGTTTTTGACGCCGTTGCCGGGGAACTAAAATATTAAGAACACTTAATTTTTATTACTTTAGCCATTTTTTATTGTAATTTATTTTCATTATTATTATTATTATTTTTATTTTTACTTTGCTAATTTTTCCTCTATTTGCTTTTGGCAGATAATTTTAGTTTATAGAGAAGATGGCAGTAAATAATTATCAGTGGCAAGTTATGAGGACAATTCCTACTAAAGCAACCAGTGCCTTCAACCTCAACGTGTTCACCAGGTTATCTAACCAGCTAGAGATGATGAATAAAATGATTGATGGTTTGTATAGTCTCTCACAGGTACACCTAGTAATGCAATATGATTCTAATCTAGGAGGTGTGGAGAATCTTGAGTACCCACCCTACGGATATGGCATGGAGAACGAACAAGTCCACTATATAGATAACTATTCTAGACCTCAAAATAATTTTTATAATGACACTTATAATGCAAGTTGGAGGTACCATCCCAATTTCTCGTGGGATGATCAAAGTAGCCAAAGACAAAAACTTCCTCCAAATTTTCAACAACCACCTCACCAATAGGAAGATAAGTCGAACCTTGAAGAGATGCCGCCAAAATTCATAGCAAACACAGAGAAACGCTACCAAAATATAGAAAGGAAACAAGAAGCATCGACTCAAGGGATCGAGGATCAGTTAGGTCAGCCTGCTAAGCTGATCTTAGAACAACCACAAGAAAGCCTGCCAAGCAACACCGAAACTAACCTAAAAGAGCAAATTCAAGCTGTAACAGCTCATGACAGTGAAAGGTTAGTGGAATCTAACCCGAGGCAAGAACATGTGGTAAGTGAAGGTAAGGTTGAGGTGTGCCATGAAATACCAGAATCGGTAATTATAGAGTACAAACCTCGTATACCATATTCCGAAGCAATGAAGAAGGACAACACAGAGGAACAGTTTGGTAAGTTTCTTAAACTTTTAAAGAAATTACATATTAACTTACTATTTCTCGAAGCTCTTTCACAGATGCCCGATTATAGAAAATTTTTAAAAGAGCTATTGACAAACAAACAGAAGATAGACAAGGAATCGCATGTGGAGCTAAACGCAATGTGTTCAGCAATTCTATAAAATAAACTACCACGGAAACTAAAAGATTTAGGGATTTTTACAATTCCATGTTTAATTGGTAGTTTATCTATCGATGATGCTTTAGCTTATTTAGGGGCAAGCATCAATCTTATGCCTTACAAAATGTTTAAACAACTAGGTTTAGGGAAACCTAGACAAACTAGGATGAGCATTCCATTAACTGATAAAATTATCAAAATTCCTAGGGGTATAATAGAAAATGTTCTAATCAAAATTGATGAATTCGTATTTCCAGTAGACTTTGTTGTTTTAGACATGGATGAGGACAACACGATCCCCTTAATCTTAGGAAGACCCTTTTTAGCAACTATCAGAGCTAAAATTGATATCGATGCAAGTGAACTCATACTTCGTGTAGGCAACGAGATAGTCACTCTTCAAGCTCTTGACTCAGCCAAAACATCAAGTGATAAATTTGAGAAAGTAAATTCAGTTGATAACCAACTTGTTCAACCTTTATTGCAGGAAACACCACGAAGCTACAAACCGAAGCCAGATCATAGACCTTGTGCCAATAAAGAAGAATTATATGAGGAACGAAGCCTTAAAGTCGACGAACTAGACGAGTGGAAAATACACTTTAAAGAAAAACTAGGAATACACGAAGTGAAACTGAAGAAAGCCCCAAACGAGCTGATAGGAACAACAAATCACTTCAAAATAGGGGATCAGGTTTTGTTGAACAAGGAAGACCTTCGAATCACCAATTCAAACCTCAAGACAAACAAAAAAAATCACTTTTGAGGTATTAATGTCTTCCTATACGAGACAGCCGAGGTAAGCAATCCTAAATTCAATACTTTTAAGGTAAACACTACTCGACTTAAACTATATATCCATAACCGAATTAATCGCATGCGAAAGGATTTCCACCTCCTTAAACCACCCTGATGATGCGAATGAGAGGAAAGTCTAGCTTAAGACTATAAACGAGCGCTTCTCGGGAGGCAACCCGAGCACTAACTCTACTAATTAGTTTCGTTTTAGTTCTTTTCATATTTAAGCGTAGGTTTCCATACCCACACGGCCTTGCACACGGCCGTGGCCGTGTGGGCACCACAGGAAGAAACACGAGCGTGGGATGCATCTCTATTTAAACCCCCTTCCTCATTTCCTTTTCCCGATATCTTTCTTCTTGCATTTTTATTTTTATTTTTATTTTTATTTTTATTTTTATTTTTATTTTTATTTTTATTTTCTTTATTACTTTCTTCTTATGCTTCATGCCATTTAGATTTAGCTTAGGATACTATAAAATTAGAACGGCTGTTTCGAGGATTCAATTTCAAACGGTTCGAGACGCTTCCCCACGTTCACCTCTAATCCTATCCGGTTTATTTTCATTGACTTCATCGAAAATTAGGAAGTTTCACTTCTCTCCCCATCTTATGATTTTATGATTATTTTTCTATTATCTATGTTTGTACATTGAGGGCAATGTACATCTTAAGTGTGGGGGGTTAACTATAATATTATTTGAAAATCCCTGAATTATGCTTTATTCTAAAAGTAAGTTCCTCATACTATGATTAGAATGAAAATTCCTTTGATTTATGATTTCTATTGATATGTTTTGGAGTAAGTCATTGATAATTGTGCATTGATGATTAAATTTGAAGGATACTAGAGAATCAAGCTTGATAATTCTATTTTTTCAGAATTAAATTTTTTTAGGTTTTCTACCTAAATCTGAATGTTACTTTGAAGTTTGAAATTTACAAGATTCTCATCAAAAACCCATAATTTCTTGTGAGATTTTGAGCCTTATAGAGCATACATTCTTTCGTGCTCACTTATTGATTATGAGTGTGTCAACATTGATTTGTTATTCTAGAACTTGAATCGATTATACGTGTCGAGACCACACTTTTGATTTGATATACAGAGATGATAAAGGCACTTAGGATTTAATCCACTTACTCCACTAAAAAGCTTACCTTCATAATTAACCCTTAGTGAACCCCTTTGATCCTAACAACCCTTTTTATTAACTCACCTACTAATATTAACCCAAAACCCTTTGTATTTGTTATTACCATTCTTTTTGACTACCCTTATATCGAGATATGATTAGTTACCTAATTATATTATTTTATGAGTTGAATTCATTCTTTATACTTGATTTGTTGTTAAAAAAAATTCGAAGTATATTCAGTATAAGTATTATGAAAAGTGAACTTATATAGTTAAAGTCTATTAGTAAGTTTATTACTTTTCAGTTGATGTAATCATTATCTTGGTATTTCTAGATAGGTAACTTGTCAATTCAATCTCGATTCTAACCTTCTAACTCAGCCTTTATCCACACCTTTAACCCTAACCCCGTTACAACCCTGTAAAGACCTTTTGATCTGATTATCATCTCATTTTATAGTGGTGGAGATTTGATTTTCATGCAAGCCTATGAGATTAACTTTTCAAGTTCGACTTATGAGTACTCTTTTTCTTGAACCTTAAACACTTCGCGTGATTTGAGTGAATCTTTTGTGAGGATGTCAATCCTTGTCGATTTTGAATTAAAAGTAATTATTTAGATAAGGGGAGACACCTATGTTTTCGTGATACAAAATATGACTTATATTATTTGAATCTTTATGACTCTTTGAGTTAAAACTATCCATGTATAAATTATCTATGAATTATGATGAGACATTGTTGATAGGAATTATGAATTACGGAAAGTTCGTTTTAATTGTAAGTTGAGAATTTTTGCTTGAGGACAAGCAAAAGCTTAAGTGTGGGGGTATTAGATAAACCGTAATAGTAACATATTTTAATCCCACATTCAGCATACTTTCAGATGATTTATCCCTTGATTTATGTAAAAAGGTGCTCTTAATCCTTTCTTTTCATGTCTTATACTCAGGAAATCGCTCGAGGATAGAAAGAACGAGAAACGGGGCCTAAAATGAACCAAATTGGGCCAAGGAGGAAATTGACACGGCCTGGACTTTAGCCCACACGGTTGTGCTTCATTGATCAACTAGAACACGGCCTAACCATGATTCACACGACTGTGCCTCGTTTAAGAAATCCGAACACGGCTTAAAGACTAGTCACACGGGCGTGTGACATGGCCGTGTCCCTATCGTGGCAAAGAGCAATTTCACTCGGAAAAGGATACTTGGAGACAAACAAACACATTCCAAAGCCTATTCAAACACCCTAGTAGGAATTCTACTTGAATTAGGATACTTAGGGGCCAAGTAAGGCATCTCAAAGTCTATATAAACACCCAAGTGGGCAACATGAAGGGGAGTTCGGCAGAAGCCTTCTGCCAGGGCTTTTGTCAAGGCGGTTAGCTAGGCCAAGGAGCCAAGCTGAAAAGGTCATATTTGTGGGAATCACTCGAAGATAGCCAGTTGATCCATCTCAAGAAGCCGGAATTCTACTCAAGACGGCGGATCTCTCCTTCAATTCCTTCAGGGGGTTTTAAGGATTTCTTATGTTTTGTTTTATCTTTTCTCTTGAGATGTTTTCTTTATTTATTATGAACTAAACCCTTCAGATACCTGAAGAGGATGAAACCTAAGATGAATCTTGTTATTGTTTTCTGAACTATATGATAAATACTTGATTTGTTCTTAATTATGTGTGCTTAATCCTTGTGTTAATATTTCCGAGATATTGATTCAAGTTGGATGTGCTTAGGTGGAGAGCAAAAGTCCCTACTTAAGAGTAGATCTAGCATAGTTAAGCGGAGTTGATCGCACGCCTAGAGATAGGGTGATGAGATTTTGCCGGATTAGGGTGAAACCTAATATGGGAGTCCATAGATCGAGTTAATACGATTCTACGGGTTTTAATTAGAAAGAGATTTCAATTAATCAACCTAGGTTTAGACGTTATTTGCTTCGAGAGAGGGTTTAATATAACTTAGGGAATCTTACGGATCAAGTCAAGTGAATAAATCGTCTGGTTCAGTGTTAGATAACAAGTAAAGTCTAGGTGGATTCTTCCTAAGGGTATCATCTTAATCAACTGAGTTTTTCCTCAAGTTATTTCCCAATTCATTCTTTTTGTCTTTGCGTCTTTAGCTTGGTAGTAGTTAATTTAGATTGGATTAAAACAGCCTCACTTATTTTAGGCTAGATAATAAAAAGAAAGTTAGTATTAGTACTTTTAGTTCCTTTGGGTTCGACAATCCGGTCTTGCCTAAGCTATACTACTGATCGATAGGTACACTTGCCTTTAATCGTTGTCAGAGTTAGTTTCCAGGTTCGATCATTCTCTTTATAAATTTTAAAACTCGACAAAACACCGATCACTGCTCCACTGCAACTTTAGGGAGATAAGACTTGTATCTTCAACCTGCTCCACTGCAACTTCAGGGTGATAAGGTAGGTGGCTTGAATCTACTCCATTGTCGATACATGGAGCTAATATCTACAATCTTCAACCTATTCCACTGCTGGTCAGAGAGATAGGATGGTGGCTTAAATCATATTCCATTACTGTTTAGGGAGACAAGATTTGCCTTCGATCTTGTCCCACAATTGTTTAGGGCGACAAGATCTACAATCTTCAACATATTCCACTGCTGGTCAGGAAGACAGGATGGTGGCTTAAATTATGTTCCACATTGTTTAGGGAGACAAGATTTGCCTTCGATCTTGTCCCACTACTGTTTAGGGCGACAAGATCTACAACCTTTAACCTATTCCACTGCTGGTCAGGGAGATAGGATGGTAGCTTAAATCATTTTCCACTACTGTTTAGGGAGACAAGATTTGCCTTCGATCTTGTCCCACTACTGTTTAGGGCGACAAGATCTACAATCTTTAACCTATTCCACTACTGGTCAGTGAGATAGGATGGTGGCTTAAATCATGTTCCACTATTGTTTAAGAAGACAAGATTTTCCTTCGATCTTGTCCCACTACTATTTAGAGCGACAAGATCTACAATCTTCAACCTATTCCACTGCTGGTCAGGGAGATAGGATGGTGGCTTAAGTCATGTTCCACTACTGTTTAGGGAGAAAAGATTAGCCTTCGATCTTGTCCCACTACTGTTTAGGGCAACAAGATCTACAATCTTTAACCTATTCCACTGTTGGTCAGGGAGATAGGATGGGTGAATTCACCGGTGTTGCTACACCATCCTCTGGGGGACATATCCTGTAGACTCGGTTTTATATGCTTATGTTTATGCCAAATGATTAGGATGCTATGATTGGAATGAATCCAGTGCTCCTAACTAAATGCATTATGCACGACATTTTCATGAATGCAGAATGTCATGGGAATGATCCCTCTCTTTTTTTTCATGTATAATGATTAGGATGCCACGACCGGAATGAATCTAATGCTCCTAACTAAATGATATCAGGGATAACATTTGCATGAATGCAGAATGTCATGAGAATGATCTTCTCCTTTTTTTTATGTACAACGATTAGGATGCAATGATCGGAATGAATCAGATGCTCCTAATGGGATGTGTATGAATGATATTTACATGAATGCATGAGAATGATCCCTTTTTAATGTTTGGGTTGTCATTGGTCGTTGTTCATCAAGGTTCTATCACTGATGCATTACCATGCTTTCTCGTTCAGCTGGTATCTTTGACAGAAAACCCAAAGAAATGACCATATTCTGCTCAGCAAGCTTGCCCCGCTGTAATTTCAGCGTCCCTTCCACTGTACCTTCTGGGACATAAAGTTTGTACTTCCCACTGCAACTTCAGGAGAATAACATTTGGTTTTTCCATCCATCCTGCTGCAGCTCCAAGGTATAGGATCAATTTGATCTGGTACACCATTCGCTGGGTGTAATGACCAGATGTATATGCATGATATTTGCATGAATGCAAAGTATCATTTTTCTTTTCCCGAGAATGATCCCCTGTACACTTGGGTTGACATTGCTCGTTATATGTCGAGGTTGTATCATTGATGAAATGTCTTGTCTTTTTGTTTAACCAATAAAAAGTCCAAAGAGATAATCATCTTTCTCTAATATTTCCAAACCTTAGGCTTAGTGAGTTCTAAACAATAGTTCTGTTTCAGGTCCTTGTATTATTTAGAAGCCTCCAAAGTAATATGCAAAACTCCTTTTATGAAAGTATTATTAGTCCACTAATCGATATTTCAATGTAAAATGCTTGAAAAAGATTATAACAATGGACCGGAAGCTAATTAATTAGGAGCATAACTCCAAGCAAGTAAGTTAATCAAGGATAGCAAATACAATTAAGAATAAAATTTATGGGGACATATCTTGAAAAGAATAAGGTAATCAAAGATGGAAAATTCAAAATGGGTAAAATAGAAAGCTAGGTGGCCCAGATATCGCAGCTTGAGCTTCTTTGTACCAACTTTTTGAAGACTATTTTGAGCTCAATCTGTGCTTAGGGGATTCAGAGTACTTTTTCGATGCTCCAAGATGCAGCATACTTCTTCATTGTTAATTCAGGAATAACAAGACTACTGTATGCCCCACTTTTATTTGAATTGCCCTTTGCGGGTTTTCAATTCAAAATTCCTTTAGTCTCAAGACGCCTTTTGCGGGTTTTCGCCTTGGCCTCTCCTTTTTCTTCTTTTTCTTTCGTTTCCTCTTTTTTTTTGGAAAATTTTTATTCAATCTTAATTCACCGGGTTGGACAAGTCCTTTCCATCCATTTCGGTCAACATCCATGCTTCCCCAGAACAGGCCTTCTTTGCTGCATAATGTCCTTCCCAGTTTGGCATCCATTTTCCTCAGAATTTTTTTCGTATGGGAAGGATCTTTTTCAAAATTAGGTCTCTTTCATGAAATTCATAGGGCGAACCTTCTTGTTATAGGCCCGTATCAATTGCTTTTGGTACAATTGGCCGTGAGGATGGCCCTTAGCCTCTCTTCTTCAATCAAGTTCAGCTAATCATATTGGGATTGGATCAATTCTGCTTCATCTGACTTCAACTCCGCTAAAACTCAGAGAGAAGGAATCTTGACTTCAACGGGCAAAACCACCTCTATTTAATAAATCAATGAGAAAAACATTGCCTCGGTGAGGATTTTAACAGACGTTCGACAAGCACAGATGCCAATCTTCATGAGTCTCAATCCTTTTCCTGGCGATCCTTTTTTTATCGTTTGTTTTAGAACGATACGGTGTTTGAACAGACTGCAAACTTCTGATGTCGTGCTGTTGTTCAAATTTAATGCATCGTCAAACATGACCTCTTTTGGGATTCCATACCGACATAGAATTTGCTGACTGTCGACTTTGTAACATCGGTATATGAAGTAGCTTTCATCCACTTGGTGAAGTAATTGACGACCACAGAGGTGAATCAATAGTCGTCAGAAGCTTTTGGCATGATGGGCCTGCTGCCATGCATGCCCCACATAAAGAAAGTCATAGATTCTACTTATAAGGTGGGATCTGTTTCTCATCTTATTCTACCATTCTTAACAAATTAAGAAATGATCTATAGTCTCGGTCGTCTTCAAAGTCCTAAGATCCCTCTAGACACATATCTTGCTTAAAAGTAGACTCTGTGTCAGTAGCAGCGTAGCTCATGTCATTGATATCTAGGGACCTATTGTAGGTATGAAAGAATATTCAAAGGAGAAATGAAATTAAGAATAATTGCTTATGTGGTATGAACATGAATGAAATAAATGAATAAAAGAATATTTTCAAAAAGTGAGACACAAAAATGCATTTTCATTGAAATAAAGATTTTGGACACAAGCCCATTTCACAAAAGGACTCTTATTGCCTCTAGGCTTAAGGCAATAAGCATGTTTTGAATATTACTCTAAATTAGCTCTAAAACACAAGGGTCTATTCCACAGTCCCATTGTTCAAAACTCTCCCAAGTATGTAAGGGTAGATGCTTGGAAAATTCTATTCCCCGGTCCCCTCTTCTGACATGTTATTCAGATTCCCCGATATTCCTTTTGGGCTCTTGTCTTATTCAAGGCATCACAACTCTTTTGCCTCTACTTTCAACTATTGCATTTATTACTTTGTCAGAGCGATTAGGTTTTGAAGAATCGTCGAACTCCACAATTCCCATTTTAATGAGCCTTTCGATCAACTTTTTAAACGCAGTACAGTTCTCGATCGAGTATCCCGTTATCCCCGCGTGGTACTCACACTGGGCGTTTGCGTCATACCATTTTGGGAACCGGGGTTGCATGGGTTTTATGTAGAATGAGGATACCACATGTGCGTCGAATAGACTCTGGTACAGCTCCCTATATGTCATTGGGATGGGCGTAAACTGAAGCTTTTCCGTGTTTGGCCTTGTATTGGATTCCTGCCTCGGGAGGCCTTGATGGCTAGTAGTTAACGTCCTTGGCTGGCTTAAGGTGACCGATTTAGAATGCATGCTCAGGATATTTATTTCATTTTCTTTGTTTCTTGGGGCTGACCTTTTGGTGCTTTCTCCTGCTTCAATCCTTCCGCATCTTATCGCGTTTTCTATCATCTCACCTGTCATCACTATGTCCGCAAAACTTTGTGTGGCACTTCCCAGCATGTGAGTGATGAATGGGGCTTTTAAAGTGTTGATAAAAAGCATTGTGGTTTCTTTTTCTAGGAGGGGTGGTTGGACTTGCGTCGCTATCTCCCTCCATCGTTGGGCATACTGCCTGAAGCTCTCACTTGACTTCTTTTTCATGTTTTGCAGTGTGATTCTGTCGGGTGCTATGTTCGTCACGTGGCCATATTGTTTCATGAAAGCTTTTGCCAAATCCTTCAATGAATTAATTTGAGCACGGCTTAGCTGGTTGTACCACTTGGCCACAGACCCGATCAAACTGTTTTAAAAGTAGTGAATTACAGCTGATTATTGTTGACGTATCCTGTCATCTTTCGACAAAACATCATAATGTGAGCTTCAGGGCAGCTAGTCCCATTATATTTCTCAAATTCTGGAATCTTGAACTTTGGTGGGAGTATTAGGTCTGGGACCAAGCTCAAGTCTTTAGCATTAACCCCGCCATGGTAGTTTGCGTTCTCCATTGCCTTAAACTTCTCTTCCAACCATCTACAGCGTTCTTCAAGTTTTTTTTGGAAAATCCACTCTCATTTTCTCCATTTCTGCCACTTCATCAAGATCCGGGACAATGGGATTAGTTGGATTATTCCCCGAGTTAGAACTCAAGCCCGTTGGAAAATTCATCGGTACCGATACACCGGCTTGGTACTGGGACTTGATGGTGACAGGTACCCTTTGTGGGTATGCATCTGGTTGCATTTGGGTGTTCGTTGAGGTAAAACCCGGAGGATAGACAAGGTCTTCATTATCATTCCCCGAACTAACAGCAGTGCTTTTTCCTTTTTCACGTTCTTTAGCCAGCAACTGCGCCAATTGGCTTATCATACTGTTTTGGGATTCTTGCATATGTTCCATCATGTCTTGTTGTATTTTGGCTAATTGCTCTTGCATTTGTGCTTGCAATTGATCTTGCATAACCCTTTGTATCTGTTCTAATCGTTCTAGTCTCTGATCCATTGCTTTCGTTTTGCGACGGGTATTGTGGCGATATGTAGTTGGTGGATTTTCGTTGGTTTCTAAGGTAACTGTCATAATTTTAATTAATTAGAGTCTTTTTACAAATTTTAATGCATATAATGTGATGCAATGCAAATGCATGAAATGCAGTGCAAATGCATGGAATGAATACAAAAAGAAAGAGAGGCGTTGATTCTGAATTCAATTCCATTAGAAGAACTTTTCTAGAAAATAAATCCCTTTACATAAAACGGATTACATATACAGCTTCGTCCTCATAGTCCAGATGAAGACACAAACCCTTTCTTTCGTATCCAGATGTTATGGTCGTGTCCCGTGAACTTTCTCAATAGATGCCTCTTCTAGCTCCTTGTTGTTTGATCCAAGCTATGACTCATTGCTCAGTTATCCCCACAATGCTCATTAGTTCCTTTAAGAAAGTCATGATGTAACGACACTTAAATAGTTTTTGTCGACTTGAACCCTCGGGCAAAGTCTTGTATTCTTCTGCGGACTATCAGCCTTCTCTCGTTGTTTACTTGGACTATATTCGGACGACCGTATTATAATCCACTTTATCAAGAAATCCATTTCCCTATGACAAACTCTTTTATTTATCAATCGAATATGAATCAACACCTCTTTTCTATGATGATGATGCAATGCAATCAAAACAAAAGAAAACATGTTAGCACAGGAGAAATAAACAAAATAAAGTACCTATCCAGGTGACCACTAGGGGTTCGGAGTGGCTATACCTAGGGTGGGTTCTTAAAACTTGCTATATGGGGGTTTGGTTCTAAAGAAAGGGTACCTGAACCAGCAGATTCCTCAATCTTCACCCATTATAGGCTCATATAGATCGAGTTCAATTCAGGGGAATACATTTCCTTATGGCTGCACGGAGATGAAAATCTCACGAAGACATAGGTACGGATGTATTTCGAAAGCGGTCCACTATCCTGCACGGAGGTGAAAGCCTCACGAAGGAGTAGCTTCTCACTCTTACTTAAAAAAGGTAAAACTAAATGATCCTTATGCAACATGATACAAATATATTCTACGAGACTCAAACCAATAGTAATCATAAGACACAAACAAATGCAAATGAAAGGATCGTAACTTTTCAAATCAGATTTTCAATTTTCGATAATAAGACAGAAAATAATCAATTTTATGGCTTGACTCTCTTATATGTCTCCAGTGGAGTCGCCAAGCTGTCGTAACCATTTTTTATAAAACGAGGTCGACTTTATATTTTAGAAATGAAAATGAAAAAAAAAAGGGAGTCGCCACCAATCCTTTTTGTTGAGGTATGATCGGGTCACCTCATAAAACGGATGTTATTAATAAACAGTTTGATTTATCAAAACAACTATTCTGGTCTACGAAACTCAAAAAATAGGTTCGGGAGTCGGTTACACACGAGGAAGGATTAGCACCCTCAATACGCCCAAAATTGGTACCTAGTTGATTAATCAATGTCTTAGTGTCGAAGATTTGAAAACTTGAAATAATTTAAACTACGATCCCCCTTTGTATTAATCAAAATGTTTGGATGAATCGAAAAGAATGTTAAAGACCTTCTCGTCTCGAAGTAATAAAATGTCACATCCAGTAAGTTAGGATACGACATCTTGAACCTTTAAGAACGAGCTTACAATTTATTTGAAATTCATTTATTTTGATTTTAAAAGGATATTCGGTTATTTAGGTTAAATGAGAAAAATCGAAACCCAGTAAGTTAGGGCACGATTTCTCGAATTTTCCAAATACAGAACATTGCCTTTGTTCTAAGAAATCTTTTCCCGAGGTAACTAAATGTCATATCCAATACGTTAGGACACAACATCTCGAATTCTCGAGAAATAGCCTTTTTTATTGAACCTTTATGCTTTGATTTTAAAAAGGAGAATAATCGGTTCTTTAGACTCGGTGTGAAAAATCGAAACCCAGTAAGTTAGGGTACGATTTCTTCCAAATCTCAGAACGCGGAGTATTCTCTTATTTCAAAAATCGGATAAAATGTTACACGATTTGGATGTGGAATGTAAAACAAATTACAACGCTAAAAAATAATGGGTGCGATAATATGAACGACATTAATAAAGGCGAAAATAAATTAAAACTGGTAATAAATAAGAACAAATAAGAAACTAACACTAGGTTAAAAACAATAATACCTATACGTAAATAAATGGTATATAAGAAGGCTAAATAATAATATTATTATTAATAATAAGAATAATAAGGTTTAAAAATTATGAAAAGGTATAAATAAATAAATAAATAAAACAATAACAAATAAATAAATAAGGAATACGATAATATATATAAAAAACGAATTTTTAATTGGTGGAAATAAAATGAATGAAGATCAAATTTAAATTAAATAATAATAATAATAATAATAATAATAATAATAATAATAATAATAATAGTAATACATTAATAAACGAATAATAATGATAATAAATAAATAAATAAGTAAATAAGAGAAATAATTATAATAATAATAATAATAAGTAAATAATAGTGACCATAATAATAATACTAATAATAGTAGTGATAAAAATAAAATAATGATAATGGTAATAATAAAATTAATAATATTAAAAGTGATAATCAAAATAATACTATTAGTTATAATAATAATGCTAATAACAATAGTAGTGGAATAAAGTAATAGTAATACATATAATAGTAATAATAATAAATATAATAAATAATAATAATATGATTTTAAGGAAAACAAATGAATAATAAATTTATTAAGCAAATCAAGGACTATATTGAAATCAGAATAAAAGTCAGGGGGCTAAAATTGTAATAAATTGAAAAAAACGAACAAGGACCACCACGTCGTGCGCATAAACTCACGGGGACCAAATGGGTGAATAGCCCAGCCCCTGATGCGCATCCATGGGTCGAGGACCCGATTGAAAATCCATAGAAATTTAAGGGTAAATCAGTAAAAAGAGAAAATAAAAAAGGGGGCCGATTGAATGGCACTGCAATGGGGAGGGGTCCATCGCGCAAATATCCCTTTGAAGGGATAGGCGCAGTTTCCCCTAAATCCAAACGGCGTCGTTCTACTGCATGTATAAATGCCCAAAATTTCCTAAAAAGTCAAATTTTAACCCTAAGTTTTTCTTAAGAAAACCAGCAGCCTTCAGTCCTCTCTCCCTCTCATCCTTTCATGCCCGACGATTGGGCTCCTGCTGCCGATCGTCACACGCCCCATCTCCGATGGCCACGACGCGTGGGGACGGGCTTAAACCCCATTCGAGGCCCCCATTTCAGTATATAATGATAGGAGAAAAAAAACGAAATCAACCTTCTGAAATTTCTTTTTTTTTTTGTTTTTTTATTGCTGATCGTTTTAAAAACAGTAAGTGAACCATACAAATGATTTTCCTTTTGCTTTTATAGTCGGAAAATGTATAAAAAATACAATATATTTTCGCTTTTTTGTTGCTGTGCTATTTTTTCCTTTTCTCTGTTTGCAAATGGCTTTGGCAGGGTCACGTGGGGCGGTGGCCGCGGTGTCAGACTGGTGGTAGCAGAGGCCAGAAGAGGGGAGACGCCTAGGGTTCCTGGAACCCTAGATTTTCCAAAATTTTTTATTTTTGGGCTTGTTGGGCCTTATATTTTGGACCTTTATTAGATCGTATTTTACTATTTTTTGTTTGATTTGTTCTAATGGGCCCCGGGCAAATTGGGCCTTCTACAGCATGATTGTATAAAAAAAATTCGTTAAGAATTTTATAGTTTGAGTGCTCAATTTGATATTAATGATTAAATCGCGTAACGTGTAAAACTTGAGTTCTATTAGCTAAAGGTGTCTAATAGCTATGAAACCTTAAAGAGGAGGTCCTTATTGTTGGAATGCCCGTACCCCCATGGCGCAGCAAAAAAATAATAATTCTGGTGATCCAAACCATGGATTCATGTGTGAGGAACGAATCGGGGTGAAATAATAGTTTCGAAATTACCGAAACTTCAATCTTAGTAGACAGCGACGCCTCGGCAACGAGAATTCTGATCTACTATCGAATCAAGCTGCAACCTTTTATGATTTCGACCTCTACGTAATCCACCCAGTTTGACGATGAACGGAAGAAATCTCCAAAACTGTTTTAGAGGTTTCTTTGCTTGACAACTGCTAGACCTCACAAGCAAAGTTTCAGTTTTTTTTAGGGTTTTCTAAAAAAAAAAACTCTCTCTTCTCACCTTTTATAATTGGTATATATATAATGAATCATAATTCATAAAATTTTTATCCGAACATAATAATCATAATTAAAAAAATAAATATAATAATGTTTTAACCGAAAATTATAATTACATTAATTATAACAAGGATTTCAGTAAACTATATTTATTTAAATTTATATACGAACCAAATTCATATATTAATAGAACTATGTTCTCATTATGTGTACAACATCCTTGTACAACCAAACACAATACCAACTATGTTTTATTCCGTTCATTTCAACCATAGGGTGTGACCCTGTAGGTTCTTGTAACGTTAGCAGTAATACTAGAACGATTCTAATGTTACAAACAATGAGTGGCATCTAGCAATGTATCATTGTTACCTAAGTTACAAGAAGTCATGATTTGACATAACCTTTTGTGATTAACATTTCATGCGTTAATCCTTAAGTCCTTTACCTCTAGAATAGACACAAGTCATGGAATAGTCACACTTAAATAGTCCATCCCATGTTTCTTGATATCTTGAGCATGGCCATGCATTTCTAGTCTCACTCAATCAAGTGGCCTAAGAAATTACTCCCATTATGTAGGAGGGACTTATCCTATATTGATCAACCATATCCCTCTACATAGATTGTGGTATATCCAACATCAGCCTTTATAGATCAACCAGTTACGGTGTACGTTTGACTATATCAAAATATACAACTCACGATGTTGGGATAATGATGATCTCAAGTCTGAGGATCATATACATATTAATCACTATGAGTAATGTTGTGACAATTACATAATAATCCAAGAAACATACTCATAGCAGGGTCAGTCCAATATGTTGTTCTCTAACACACATATTCATGCATTGATTTTGACACTCCATATCAAGGACAACTCTTTAGCATCAATCAACTACATGTTAGTCTTAATGCATTATTGTTGTCCTAGTCAACAATAATACTTGACTAAGGATCTTTTAAGAATAATCATACTATTCTCAGGACATTATTATAAAACAGTTTATTTGTACACACAGAAAAAAAACTGAAATAATAATGACAACACCTTATATTAATAAACATGGTAAATCAAGTATGTTACAACCATCTCATGATTGATCTTTGGGCCTACTCTTACACTTATGTGATAATTAGCCCATTAATTAGATAGTGGATGATATTGGCTTGGCATTTTTGAAATTTTGATTAAGTTTTAAGGATAATTAAGTAAAATAGTAAATAAGTGTTAATTAAATAAAATAAAAGAAAGTATCATCTTTCTTCTTCATTTCCTCAATCAAAAATTAGAAGAAGGAAGCCATTTTTCTAGAGTTCAAAGGTTCGGCCATTGACACTAGTGCATGTAAGTGATTTTGACTTGGTTTTTAATAATTTCTATGTTTTTGGAGTTGTTAGCTTAATCTAGCTAGCCCAGGGACTAATTTGTAAAATTGTTAAAGATTTAGGGTTTTACCATTGATGAATATGTGTGAATTTTGATGTTTGATAATAGAAAATAAATGGTTGTTGTTAGATAAACAACATTTGTTAAGAGATTTTTGATAAAATTGTCAATTAGGGATTAAATTGAGAAATGTGAAAAATTTGTGGTAAAAATGTGAAATAAATAAAAAATATGGACTGTTATGATAATTGTAACACCCCAAACCCGGCCTAGATGTTAAGCCCGAATCTGGTGCGTCACATGGAAGTTTTTTTTTTTCAAACCATCTTTGAGATTGTTAAAAACTTGTTTGAGAATTATAGCCTCTTTGTTAAAACCCAAAACACTTAAGCAATTGTTATTTACTTGAAAATGTAATTTTCTTTAAAAACCTTTTTGGTTGTGAAAATATATTTGAAATAAACAATTTACGAAAATGGGACGTTTGGGAATTGAGTTGCAGAAGCATTTTGAAAGAAAATCCAAGGCCTGATTACAACATTTAACCCAAAATAGTAGAGTAATAAAATATACAAGAAAGTAGTCCGAAGTCCAAATAAACCATTTCTAAAGTATGGTCTCCATCGAGTCATCCAAGGCCCAAGTCCACGTCACTAAGCATTACCTGAAAAGGTTAAGAGAAAGGGGGGTGAGTTACAAGAACTCGGTGTGTAATCCCCTTACCATCATCCACTGGGTCGGAACACACATAGCAATATTTTAGGCCTAAGCCCATTTACAATTATAACATAATAACATTATATAATATGCATATGATATGCAAATCCCAAACCAAACCTAATTTCCATCCGCTACACACCACCCGTACCAACCAGCACACCTGTGGGGATCAAGTCAACCCACCCCGCCAACACACCAATCGCAGGCATAAAGCCATTTAAAATGTTTGTGGCAGAGCCACCGAACTAGATTGTGACAGAGTCACCGAACTAGATTGTGGCAGAGCCACCGAACTGGATTGTGACAGAGTCACCGAACTAGATTGTGGCAGAGCCACCGAACTGGATTGTGACAGAGTCACCGAACTAGATTGTGGCAGAGCCACCGAACTGGATTGTGACAGAGTCACCGAACTAGATTGTGACAGAGTCACCGAACTAGATTGTGGCAGAGCCACCGAACTGAATTGTGACAGAGTCACCGAACTAGATTGTGACAGAGTCACCGAACTAGATTGTGACAGAGTCACCGAACTAGATTGTGGCAGAGCCACTAGCACTTCTCTTCAATTTTATCCCAACCCATGCAATCATGTATGCATATACAAAGCATAACAATATTCGTAGAATAATTTCATCATAAGGCCCATAATACAAGTTGGCACATTAAGCAATCTAGCCCATTAATCAATCTTAACAATTTGGCCCATTAAGCGATCTAGCAAATTTTGGCCCATTAATCGATCTAACAAATTTTGGCCCATTAATCGATCTAGCAAATTTTGGCCCATTAATCGATTTAGCAAATTTTGGCCCATTAATCGATCTAGCAAATTTTTGGCCCATTAATCGATCTAGCAAATTTTGGCCCATTAATCACATGAGGCCTTTTTTTTTCAAATTTCACACTTGGCCAATTTATCAAAATAATTCATATGGCCCAAAATATCACTTTTTAACAAAATAACCCATTAAGGGCAAATCTGTAATTCCCACAACCTTAATACCGGTTTCATGCATTTACATAAAAAGTGTTATTATACCGTATTTTTTGATTTTACAAATTTTACGATTTATTCTAATGCTTACGGTATAATATCTAACCCATGAGATAGGTGTGAAATTACACACTCTGGCCCATATCACAAATATCAAACTGCCTATATATCAAATATCACATTTGGACCATAAAGGATATTTTCGTAATTCGGTCCATAAGGACATTTCGTAATTCGGCCCATTAGGGGCATTTTCGTAATTCGGCCCGTAAGGGCATTTTCATAATTCGGTAATCGTACCCACTAAGTGTAATTTGGTAATTTACTCTCTAAGGGAAATTCAAAAGTTTTACCCACCAAGGGTATTTCGGTAATTTTGCAACCCAGGGGTATTTCAGTAATTTACCCTCTAAGGGTATTTCGATAATTTTGCAACCCATGGGTATTTCGGTAATTTACCCTCCAAGGGTATTTCAGTAATTTCGCAACCTAGGGAATTTCGGTAATTTACCTTCTAAGGGTATTTCGGTAATTTTGCAACCCAGGGGTATTTCAGTAATTGCACAACCCAGGGGTATATCGGTAATTGCACAATCTAGGGGTATTTCGGTAATTTGCACAACCCAGGGGTATTTCGGTAATTTACCCTACAAAGGTATTTCAGTAATTTCGCAACCTAGGGAATTTCGGTAATTTACCTTCTAAGGGTATTTCGATAATTTGCCCTCTAAGGGTAATTCAGTAGTTTTACCCACCAGGGGTAATTCGGTAATTTACCTTCTAAGGGTAAATTCGATAGTTTTACCCACCAAGGGTAATTCGGTAATTTACCTTCCAAGGGTAAATTCGCTAGTTTTACCCACCAAGGATAATTCGATAATTTACCCTCCAAGGGTAATTTCGGTAGTTTTACCCACCAAGGGTAATTCGGTAATTTACCTTCCAAGGGTAATTTCTGTAGTTTTACCCACCAAGGGTAATTCGGTAATTTACCTTCCAAGGGTAAATTCGCTAGTTTTACCCACCAAGGGTTATTCGATAATTTACCCTCCAAGGGTAATTTCGGTAGTTTTACCCCCAAGGGTAATTCGATAATTTACCTTCCAAGGGTGAATTCGGTAGTTTTACCCACCAAGGGTAATTCGGTAATTTACCCTCCAAGGGTAATTTCGGTAATTTCATATTCAACGGTGTTTCCGAAATCCTACTATTGCCTCGAGTGGCACAGAATTCTATTTGGGTCTCTTCGGAACTATTGGGTCAAAAATCCATTTTAGGCCCAAACGGGGTAATTTCGCAATTCTGGACTTAACTACTAATTTGGGCATAAAAATTTAAAACTGTCCATCTGCGTCATACTGACTAAATTGATTATAACTCGAGTTAGGAAACTCAAAATTTAGATCCGTAAAATTTCCTTGAAACTAGACTCATATATCTCCTTACTATAAGTTTTCCAGAATTTTTGGCCTAGCCATTTAGTACAGTTTATTCCTTAAAGTTTCCCCTGTTTCACGATCCAATGATTCTGACCTCTCTTACCTTAATTTCAAATATCTCACTGTACGGTTTTCATATACTATTCCAACTTGTTTCTATTGAAAATAGGCTCACTAAGGAATCCATACATATAAATTATAACCCATAATTCATTTTGTACAATTTTATATGAGTTTTCCAAAACAGATCAGTGAACCCCGAAGTTAATCAGAACCAGTATCACTAAAATTAAGATATCTCAGAATATAAAATTCATTTTCCCTCTCCGTTTCTTCCATATTAAAATAGACACAGTAAGATTTAATTTGATATCTTATTCAATTTGTAATTCCTTTTCTCCTATTTTTAGTGATTTTTCAAAACACATCACTGCTTCTAACCGAAACTGTTTTATTACGAAATACGATTACCACTACGATCATACGCACACCCGAGTGATTACGGATGCCGGTTTTTAGTTTTCTTCGGTATTTCCACCTATTAATAGCATATTTCATACAAACTTTCAGAGAAGTGTGAGATTACACACCATTTCAGATATGTATATGGAAGGGTATGAGATTACACACCTTATTCGGAATCCGTAACGTGATGCTCTCCGCGACACCAAAAATCCGAGTCACCTTGTTGACATTGGATTCGATTTCCACCACTTGACTTATGGCTAGAATGACACACGGCCACCCACTTAGAACACAATTTAATCAAAGAAAAGAGTGTCTACTCAAATGAGAAAGAATTTATGAAGGAGTGATTGTGGATTGAGAGTTTAGGCAAAACAAGGGAGAAAGATGAGCAAATGTGCTAGAGTGTTGACCAAATTTCTATCCATAAATTTCTATCCAAACTTCTCACTTCAATTCCATAAATTTTCTTCTTTTTTTTATCCACCTACTCCACTCTCCAAATTCTTTTATTTCTTTTTCATCCACCTACTCCACTCCTCAAATTCTTTTATTTCTTTTTCATCCACCTACTCCACTCCTCAAATTCTTTTATTTCTTTCCTTTCTTTTTCCTTATTTTCCTCCTTACCTTATCTTTTTAGTTATCATTTCATTTTTCTTTTATTTCTTTCCTTTAATAATGTCATGGTTGACACTTGGAAGAGCATACAAAAATAAATCCAAAATTTGCAAAAGATGGGATTTGAACCCCTTCCCTCAAGGTACTTCACTTGATGCCATAACCTCCTTGCCATATGCTCATTTATGCTAGCAATTTACTCTTTTATTTCCATAAGCCTTAATTCCACTTACTATCTCTCCTTAATAGGCTTAAACACAAAATTTTACTAAGGCCCAACTTGAACTCGAAACTTCATAGAACCCCGTAACTTTCTAAAATCATCTTCTTAATAAGTCCAACTTGAAATAATGCCATTCTCTTGTTCTCAAAAATTTTAAACACTCCTACGCCCAAGGCCCAATGGGCCCAATCCTACTAGGCCCAATTTCGGGATGTTACAATAATAAGGGAAATTCGGCCAGCATGGGTAGGGACCTAATTGCATGAATTTGTATTTTTGTGAACTAGGGACTAAATTGTAAAGATGTTGAAATATTAGGGGTAAAAGTGTAATTTTTCATAATGTGCTTTTTGGGCTAAATTGAATAGAATGATAATTGAATAAGTTAAATTTGATTATAAATAGATAAAAAAAAAAAGCGAAGTTCAGATCTAGATCGAGGGAAAAATAAAGTATTGGACTAGTCGATCCATTTTGTCATTTTTGTGAATCGAGGTAAGTTTGTATGTTAATAAGTATTAATATAATTTTGTTCTAAATGCTTTAGCTACGGGCCCACTGCTAACTGCTCTGTGGATGGAGGTTTGCACATTACTCTCAACCTTATCGAAATCAGTTCGGTTGGATGACATCTTTTATCTATACGAAAATATAGTTCAATTTGAGTTAGGAGATATAACACTATCACATGTTATATAATGGCATGTATTTTTAGAGTCCATACATGCTACGTTCAGTCTGAGAACTGACTAAATCGTAGCTCTGATAACACTAAATGTAACACCCCTAACTTGTCTCCGTAGCTAGATTAAGGTTAAAGAGCTTTATCGATCAATCAAAAAGAAATTATCAATATAACATTAAAATAAATTAATCTCATTGAAAACATATCAAACATATGCATTTTGTTCCTAAATTGAGCCTTTAAGGCCCTAAAAACAGCTTAAAAGCAATTCGAGACTAAATTGAAAGAATTCAAAAGTTTTATGAAAAAGATGTAAAAATCAAACTATTTCAAGTCCAATTCATACCTAAACGTTCATACCATTTGAGCACACATTCAAGGGATTTAAACATCATTCCAACTCATATAAACATGCCATTTCAAACCTTCTAATTCATCTAACCAATATGTCATTCAAAGGCACCACATTTATACCAAAACAAGCCAATATTATCATATTCCAAGCATGCCGATACGATCCCAAGTTGCGGAAGTATTTCGGGTCGTAGTTGTGCCCGATCGTTGAATCTGAGAAGTACTGTTCTTACTTGGAGTTTGAATAAGTTCGCCTGATTGTAAGCTTAACAAAAGTTTGTAAAATTGGTTCAAGGGGTTTATGAGTCAATCGAATAATGGTTCGATCTGGTAAAAAAATAAGTAAGGCAAAAAGATGGCTAAGATGGATAGGAAAACTTAAGGTCAAGAATGAACCAATACTATATAAAGTATTGACCCGAGACTTATACGTCGCTTAAGGTGCTGGAAGTCGTTAAAATAACCTTGACCCGCTATCTATATTAAGATAGGAACCAAAGGTATATTGGATGAATGCCACACTCGGTTTAAGAGTGATAAGTTTGAAGAAACAAGGTTGATGCCACTAGCGAGCTAGATAAGCCAACTTGAGTCTTGGACGAAATTTGAAAGTTGAATTAAACTCACAAAATTATAAAAATTCATTCAAGTAGCAAAAAGTCTGATTTACAACTTAGAAACTTTATATTTATAGCTAAACCCCTAGGCTAGCCAAATGGACATTTGGCAACAAAAAAGTCAGCTTGTGTTCAGCTCAAGTGAACCGAAACTTCCTTGAAGGCTCCTAGAAATTTCCTTGAAGCTTTCTAGCTAGCTGGAATCAAATGTTGAGCTGAATAGTCTTAGGTAGGTTCGGCCAAGAGGATGCATGAGCATTAACATGTTGCTTTGATCAGCTGAATAGTCTTGAAGAGTTTTATTGTCATCTTGAGTACCCTAATGGACAATAGGTGTGAAAGCCGAATATGTACAGCCACTTGTGTGTGAATGCACAAAATCGAATGGGCAGCTAGTGTGAAAATAATTTCTAGCTTGTGTGAAAGCTCTTAAAGCTTCTTGGAGAACTCAATGATCAGCTTAGGAGAAAGGAATCATCAGCTCAACTTGTCCTTTGATGTTCATGAAAGGTTGCTTGGAGTAGCTAAATCATCAGCTCACCATAATTGTGTCGTCCATGCATGTACCCGCAGCAACTAATTTCAGCTAGTTATAAATTCTGTTGGAAAAAAATTAATTGAAACATGAATTAAATTTGTCTTAAACTTAGACACACTTAATTAACTATTAAACATCTATTAAATATGTAATAAACTAAGACACATTAATTTTAATTATAATGTCCAGATTATGACACATTAAAACACGACTTTAATTATTTGAGCTAAATATATTAATTTAACTAATACTAAATTAAAGGTTTATTTCTAGCAAAAAAAAAAGTGCATAAGTTAAAACGAGCTAGGTTTGAGCTGATTGAGCTAAATTTGAGCCTAGTTCAGCTCGCAAAAGATTGCATGGTGAACTCGTAGGGCTGGCCCAAGCCTCCTCGATGTGTCCAGCCAAGGTCTCACCCCACACTTGATCTACTAGGACTGAAATAGCTCTTTGAAGTGCTTGGCTCGTGCTCGGGTGATGGGACCTTGTGGCAGCTCCAAAGGCTTCTTACTTGAGCTAGGTGTGACCCGGGGCTTGCCGTATCATCCTCCCTCTTAAAAGTGATTTGTCCTCAATTCGGAACCTACGTCAAAGGGAGATAAGCCAGACATATTAAAGCTTTCACTTATATTATACTCACCTGGTAGGTCGAGTCGATAAGAATTTTCATTGATTCGTTCCAAAACTTGGAAGGGACCATCTCCACGCGATAATAGCTTGGACCTTCGTTGGGCTGGGAATCGTTCCTTCCTTATGTGAACCCAAACCCAATCACCGGGTGTTCGAAAACAACTCTTTTTTGGCTCTTGTTCGCCTTTGAATATAACTCTCGGTCCTTGCTTCAATGTTTGCTCGTACCTTTCGGTGCAACTCCTTCACATACTTGCCCTTTTTCCTAGCATCTATATGAATAAGTTGATCATTAGATAAAGGTACTAGGTCTAATAGAGTCAAATGATTAAATCCATAAACTATTTCAAAAGGAGAGTATTTAGTTGCCGAGTGAACGGATTGATTATATGCAAATTCGATATGCGGCAAACACTACTCTCATGACTTCAAATTTTTTCAAATGATGGCTCGCAACAAGGTAGATAGCACACGATTAACCACTTCCATTTGGCCATCCGTTTGGGGGTGAAAAGTGGTTGAAAATAGAAACTTGGTCCTGAGCTTCCCCCACAATGATCTCCAAAAATGGCTTAGAAATTTTGTGTCTTGGTTGGATACGATGGTTCTCGGGATGCCATGTAATCAGATGATTTCCCTAAACAATAAGTTGGCAATGTGAACAGCATCGCTGGTTTTTGTACAAGCTATAAAATGAGACATTTTTGAAAATTTATCTACGACAACATAAATTGAGTCCTACCTTGTTTTAGTCCTAGTAATCCAAGGACAAAGTCCATGGAAATGTCCATCCAAGGTGCTTCGGGTATGGGAAGTGGCATGTATAGCCCATGTGGCTTAATCTTGGATTTGGCCTTCTTGCATGTCACACTTCGTTCACAAACTCGTTTGACATCCTATTTCATTCTAGGCCAATAAAAATGCTTTCGGAGCATCGCCAAAGTTTTTTCCATGCCAAAGTGGCCCATGAAGCCCCCGCTATGTGCCTCGTTAACTAGTAAGTCCCAAATGGAACTTTGTGGGATGCACAACTTACCTTCCTTAAAGAGAAAGCCTTCGTAGCTATAGAATTTATCAATATCCACATTTTCAAAAGCAGCAAACATTTCACCAAAGTCATCATCAGAAGCATAAAAGTCTTTCAAGAATGCAAAACCAAGCAATTCAGAGTCTAAATATGACAGAAGTGTATCCTTCTCGAAAGTGCATCAGCCACTATATTATCTTTACCTTTTTATTATATTTGATGACATAGGGAAACGATTCTAAGTATTCTACCCATTTGGCATGTCGTTTGTTCAACTTGTGCTGGCCTTTGATGTGCTTTAAGGCCTCGTGATCGAAGTGAATCACGAACTCCTTCGGCCACAAGTAATGCTGCCAAGTTTCGAGAGCTCAAATGAGATCATACATCTTTTTATCGTAGATGGGGTAGTTTAGCGTGGCTCCATTCAACTTTTCGCTAAAGTAAGTGATTGGCCTTCTATCTTAAGTTAACACAGCCCTGATTCCCACACCTGATGCATCACATTCATTCTTAAAGGTTTTAGAAAAATCAGGTAGTGCAAGTAAAAGAGCTTTAGTAAGACAATCTTTAATAACATTAAAAGATTTTTCTTGCTCTTCGTCCCAATGAAAGGTTGAGTTCTTTTTTATGACGCTTGTCAATGTTGCGGCCAAAGTACTGAAATTTGGTACAAAGCACCGATAGAAACTTGCCAAGCCATGGAAGCTTCTCACTTGACTAATACTTGTAGGTCTCGACCACTCTTGAATAGCCTTAATCTACTCTTAGTCCACCTCGAGTCCTTTCGAGCTAACAACGAAACCTAGAAAAATAACTTTTTCAGAACAAAATGTGCACTTTTTAAGATAGGCATATAAGGTCTCCTTTCGAAGAACCTCCAAAACAGACCTAAGATGCATTACATGCTCTTCTAATGACTTGTTATAGATAAGAATATAATCAAAGTACACAACATAAAACTTACCAATAAACGATCGCAACACATAGTTCATAAGTCTTATAAAAGTACTAGGGGCGTTGGTTAGGTTGAATGGCATGACCAACCATTCATACAAACCGTGTTTCATTTTAAATGCAGTTTTCCATTCATCACCTTCTCGCATACGAATCTAATGGTACCCACTTTTGAGATCAATTTTTGAAAACAACTTGGCACCACTTAACTCGTCGAGCATGTCATCTAAGCGCGGTATTGGATGTCTATACTTAATGGTGATTTTATTTACAACACAGCAGTCGACACACATGTGCCAAGTCCCATCCTTCTTTGGCACCAACAAGACTGGCACGGTACATGGGCTAAGGCTCTCTCGGATGTAGCCTTTTTCCATAAGTTCATTGACTTCTAGTTAAAGTTCTTTGGTCTCTTCAGGATTAGTCTGGTACGCGGGTCAATTTGGAATCACAGCTCCAGGCACAAAGTCAATTTGGTGCTCGATCCCACGAATGGGTGGAAACCCACTCAGAATGTCTTTTGGAAAAACGTCTTGGAAATCTTGCAAAAGAGACACAATAGAAGAAGGGAGATTTTCGGTTAAATTGTTAGTATTAAACAAATTTTCCTTGTACATAAGCACAATGATCAGTTGTCTCATCAAAAACGTCTTTCGAACATCACTTCTTTTTCATCTCTTTCTTTTCTCACAATCTTTTCACTTTCTTTTTTCATTTTTCCTTTCTTTTTCTCGATTTTCTTTTCTTTTGAGCTCTCACTCTTTTCTTGTTCTCTCATTAGTTCAATAGAGTTTTTCGGCGTTAATGGTGCTAAGGTCACGGTCTTGCCTAAATGCTTGAAAGTATACCTATTGCTATACCTATTAGTGATGACTCGTCTATCATACTGCCAAGGACGTTCAAGCAACAAATGCCCCGCGTGCATTGGTACAACATCACACAATACTTCATCCAAGTACTTTCCAATAGAAAACGTCACAAGCACTTGTTTGGTCACCTTTAGCTCGCTTCCATCGTTGAGCCATTGGAGCTTGTAAGGGTTGGGGCGCTTGGTGGTCGGTAGCCCCAATTTCTCCACCATGAGAGTGCTAGCCACATTAGTGCAACTCCCACCGTCGATGATCACGCAACAAACCTTTCCTTGGACTTGGCACCAAGTATGAAAAATATTCTCTCTTTGCTATTCGTTTTCCACACCTTGGGGGCTTAGACTCCTTTTGATGACTAGGAGTTCGCCATCAACAGTATGTTCCAACTCCTCCTCTTCAGCGGTAGCGACATTGTGCCCGTTTTCACTTTCCTCCTCCGATTCAATTTCTCAGTCTGCACGTACCACCATATTGCTACGGTTGAGACACTAGCTGGCAATATGCCCCATCCTGAGGCACTTAAAACACTTGATGTCCCTCGTTCGATTGGAAAATGACTCAGTCGCCTTGCCTTTACTAGTGTCGCCAATAGGCTTGTTCGTCTTGGCTAGCACTATTTGCTACTTGGCACGGCTCGGTGGATTGTTTTTGCTAGTGCCTTGGCCCCATTTTGATGTACTCGTGGTGGAATAGCCTTGAACGATGCCTTTTTGCTTGAGTTTTTTTCCACCTTGATGGCCATGTGCACCATGCCCACGACTTCAACATAGTGCTGAAGCTCTACGATGTTGGCAATATCTCGATTGAGATCGAATAGGAAACACACCATTTTTGCCTCACAGTCCTCTTGGATATCCGCACAGATCATTGCAATTTCCATCTCTTTGAAGTAGTCTTCAACGCTCCTCATACCTTGGTTAAGGCTTTGGAGTTTTTGGTAGAGTTCTCAATAATAGTATGATGGAATGAATCGCCTTCGCATAACAGCCTTCATCTCGGCCCAAGTAGATATTGGTCATTTTCCGTTCCTTCGCTGACTTGTAGTGAGTTGATCCCACCATATCATAGCATAGTCAGAAAATTCTATTGCTGCCAACTTCACTTTCTTAGTTTAAGAGTAGTTATGGCATTCAAAAACCAATTCAATCTTCTTCTCCCACTCTAAGTAAACTTCCAGATCAGATTTTCCTTGAAAGGGTGGGATGGAGTGTTTAATGTTTTTCAAGTCATCGTCCACTCGCCCTCGTTCTCTATTGCCTCGGTTCCTCAGACCTCTTCGCCTTTCACTTTGGTTTGATCTTTGGTCACTTTCGGCTTCACTTGGGTCATAGAGGTCATCTTGGTTGATTTTCGGGTGACCACGTTCTCTTTGTGGACCTTGGGGAGTCTACTCTCGTTGGCCCCTCTCCTCGACTCGATCCAAGCACTCGTTGATTGATTCCAACTCGTTCTGAAGCATGCGTTGGAACTCTCCCAAAAGGGCTTGTTGAGCCAAGTTCGGTACTCCACCTCCTCTGGGTGCAGTGTTTCTTATTGGTTGTCATCCGCCTCCTTCTGCCATGTTGCGTTCAGGACATGTAGACATGTGAAATGAGCCTCACAGCAAATCCTCACATTTCACTCAAAAAGAAAGTAGATGGCACTCTACTCGTGTTTACACTCTTTACTTGGCTTTTTCTTCTCTCTATTACTCTCACAACACTCGTGCCTTTTACCGCTCAATTTGCCTCTCAAAATTTTGTAGAAAACTCTTTTAGGCTTTACTACTCGTCTAGGGGTCAGCTTCAAAGGGGTAAAAAGGTAAATGTTGTTTCGGTGTTGGGTAGGCTAAAAAAAAAGAAGATATTTGGTTATTAAGGGTGGCGTGAAAAGGTTGGATGATAGTAGAAGGGAATTTGCTAATCGGGAATACAAAATGCAACTTTTCAACACTTTCGTTTTTTTATAACTTCAAATTTCCTTTTTTTTTAATTACAAATGATGAATACAAATGGAATACTTTGATTCACAATTTTTTTTTTTAAAAAAAATTGAATTTTTTTTCTTTTTTTTCAAACACTTACTTTGAAACTTCACGAACGTCCGTACTCCTTGATTTTAGCTAGCTTTGATACCAAATGATACGATCCCGAGTTGTGGAAGTATTCTGGGTCATAGTTGTGGCCGATCGTTAAATCTGAGAAGTATTGTTCTTACTTGGAGTTTGAATAAGTTCGGCTAATTGTAAGCTTAACGAAAGTTTGCAAAATTGGTTCAAGGGGTTTATGAGTTAATCGAATAATGGTTCGGTTCGGTAATAAAATAAGTAAGGCAAAAAAAATGATGGATAGGAAAACTTAAGGACAAGAATGAACCAATACTATGTAAAGTATTGACCCGAGACTTATATGTCGCTTAAGGTGCTGGAAGTCGTTAAAATAACCTTGACTCACTATCTATATTGAGATAGGAACCAAAGGTATATTGGATGAACGCCACACTCGGTTTAAAAGTGATAAGTTCGAAGAAACAAGGTTGATGCCACTAGTTAGCTAGATAAGCCAACTTGAGTCTTGGATGAAATTTGAGAGTTGAACTAAACTCACAACATTATAGAAATCCATTCAAGTAGCAAAAAGTCTGATTTACAGCTTAGAAACTTAATATTTATAGCTAAACCCCTAGGCTAGCCGAATGGACATTTGGCAACTAAAAAGTCAGCTTGTGTTCAGCTCAAGTGAACCGAAACTTCCTTGATGGTTCCTAGAAATTTCCTTGAAGCTTCCTAGCTAGCTGGAATCAAATGTTGAGCTGAATAGTCTTAGGTAGGTTCGGCCAAGAGGATGCATGAACATTAATATGCTACTTTGATCAGCTGAATAGTCTTTGTCGAAGCCATTTATATTTATGAAAAAGGAGTCGACTTTAATTTTGAAAACGAAAAAAATGAGGGTCACCACCAATCCCTTTTTTGATGCGGTGTGATCCGGTCACCTCGTAATTCGGTCATTTGAATAATAGATTTGATTTATTAAAACAACAGTTTTAGTCTACGAAATTCAAAAAAAGGGTTCCGAACTCGGTTACGCACGAGGAAGGATTAGCACCCTCGTAACGCCCAAAATCGGTACCTAGTTGATTAATTAGTGTCTTATTGTCGAAAATCAAAAATTTGAAGAGATTTTAAAAATACGAACCTTTGTTAAAATGTTGCTTAATTGAAAATTTTTCGAGAAAATGGCATAGTTCACGTTAATCAAGAAAAGAATTACGTCCCGTAAGTTAGGACACAATGTCTTAAATTCTCGATACGAGAATAAACGCTAAAAAATTTATTTTGGAGGATGTTTGATTATCTCGGTTTTAGAAAGAAATCATATTACGTAAGTTAGAACACGATCTTTTTATGATTCCCGAGATAAAAAAACGTTCGTTTGTTTGAATTTATCGAGAGAATCGAAACCCCGTAAGTTAGGGAACGACCTTTCGAATTTTAAAAACACGGAGTATTGTTTATTTTAAAACAAAATTTTACGCATTGAGTGAGGGTTAATGTAATACGATTTGATAGTATTATGAAAAAGATGAATTACGGTACTAATATGCATAACAGACTAATAATAAATGCATTAATGACAATAATAAGAGCAAAAATAAAAATAAGATAAATAATAAAAAATAAAACAAACCAATTATATAAAAAAATAATGAGTAAGTAAACAAATGAAAACTAAAAAAAATTAATTAAATTTTAATAGTGAACAAATAAATAAGTGAATGAATAAATATTAGTTAAAACAGTTTAAAAATAACAACACTAATAATAATGATAATAATAATAATAATACGAATAATAAATAATCTAAAGTTTGAAATTATCTAAAAGGATATAAATAAAATAAATAATAATATGATAAAATAAAATAAATGCATTTACAAATACTAGGGGCAAAATTTTGGGGCAAATATGAAAATAAATAAAAGAGAAAAAGACCGAATCGAGTGTGCGAATAACAAGAAGGGACTAAAGGGAAAAATATCCCTGCCCTCCAAAATGCAACACTTTACATGGGGCTAAAATGAAATCAAAACAAAATTCTAGGGTAAAATTAGAAATAAAATAAACTTAATTACAAAACCATAAAAAAGCGAAAGGGCAAAGTGCAATTAGCCCTTCCGTTAAAAACACGCGGATCCTAGGCTTGGAGTGGGCCGGATCTCGGGTCGAAGGCTCAAAACGACGCCGTTTTGGGGCTTTAGGACGCCGGCCAAAACGGCGCCATTTTAAGTGGCTATATAAGCCAAAAAATTTTCAAAAAAAATAATTCTACACCATTCTTAAAAATATAAAAAAAAATTGTGGAGAGCTCTCTCAACTCTCTCACCCTCTCCCCACTCTGGTCGAACTTCGGTCACCAGCGACGGCGTTGCCGTCCACAGTGGCCAGAATTAAAAAAAATTGCCATTTTTATGCTTTTTGACTCCCGACTCTGTTTTCTCACCATCTTTCCTCGGAAATGGTCACCTCAGCCACCCACGGCGGCTCAAACGCGAGAAAGGTAAGATCTCTCTTTTTTTTTTTTACTTTGTATCTTGTTTATTATTCCTTTTGTAAAAAAAAAACAAAAACGAATAAAATAAAAGAATAGAAAATATAAAAGGATGGAAGGAAAAAAACACATCTTTCAAAATTTGTTTTTGATTCTTTGATGTATTCATGTGTATGTAAAAAAAGTATACATTGTTTTTCATGGCTTTATAGCCGAAATCGAAAAAAGTACGATGTTTTTCTCTATTTTCTCTCTGCTGTCTGTTTGTCCTTTTTTATAGGTACGAAGGCCATACGGTGACGCGCGTGAGGAGGGCAGTGGTACTGACGTGGCGAGGAGCGGCGGCGGCTCGCAGCTAGGCCTAGGGTTTTCTGATTTTTTTTTCTTTAGGCTTAGGCTATTGGGCTTAGTTGGACTGTAATTTGGGTTTAGTTGGTTTGAGTTTTGGGTTGGTTTGGGTTTTAATTTATTTGGGTTTGTAAAAAAAATGGAGTTTTAATTTGTTTATTGAGCCCCGGGCTAATTTGAGCCTGTATAGCTGCCTCTCTTTGCTCATTGTAGTCTAATGGGAATGAAGCAAAGACCTTAAGAAAGGCCAAATTTGCCTAGTCTTGCAGAATCTCGACTTCTTTGGTGCTTCTATCTTTCAAATAGCCTTGCTCTAACCCACTACAACTTCAGAGGTATAGGAATTGGTGCGTCGATCTGCTCCACTGCAACTTCAGAGGGATAAGACTTGTAGCTTGAATCTACTTCACCGCAACTGCTTCACTGCAACCTCAGGGGGATAAGGTTTATAATCTTGGCTTTGATCTGCTCCACTGCAACTTCAGGGAAATAAGATTCGCTATCTTCAACCTGATCTACTGCTACTTTAGGGAGATAAGGTTAATGCCTTTAATTTGTTCCATTGCAACTTCAGGGAGATAAGATTCACTAGGGTAGATTTGATCCGACCTACTGCAACTTCAGAGGTACGGGATTTGTAACTTCAATCTACTCCACTGCAACTTCAGGGAGATAAGATTTGGTTTTGGTATATTTGATTCGACCTACTGCAACTTCAGAGGTATAGGATTTGTGACTTATAGCTTTAATCTTTTCCACTGCAACTTCAGGGAAATAAGATTCGCTATTTTTAATCTGCTCCACTACAGCTTCAGGGAGTTGAGATTCGTAACTTCAACTTGCTCCACTGCAACTTTAGGGAGGTAAGGTTTGTGGCTTTCACCGATGTTGCTACACTGTCCTCTGGGGGACATGACCTGTAGAATTGATTTCATGGGCCTATGCTTACGCCCAATAATTAGGATGCAATGATCAGAATGAATCAAATGCTCCTAACTAGATTTGTTACGAATGATATTTGTATGAATGCAGAATGTCATGAGAATGATCCATTTTTATTGCTTAGGTTGTCATTGCTCGTTGTTCATCAAGGTTGTATTACTGACGTAATATCCTGTCTTCTTGTTCAGCCGATATTTTTGACAGAAAATCCAAAGGAATAGTCACAATTTAAACTCTTCCTTCTCAAACATTTCCAACCCTTAGGCTTGGTGAGTTCTAAATAATAGTCCTGTTTCAGGTTCTTATACTATTTAAAAGCTTCCAAAGCAATATGCAGAACTCCTTTTGTGAAAGTATTATTAGTCTATTAATCGTTATTTCAATGCAAAATGCTTGAAAAGGATCATAATAATGGACAAAACTGAAATTTATCAGTAACAAAATCTGAAAAGAATAGATTAATTAAAGAAAACAAACATTGCTGGAATAAAAATTTGGTGAGGGGACAAATAAGTGCCCTAGGTATCACAGCCTGAGCTTCTCTGTACGAACTTCCTGAAGACCGTTTTGAGCTCAACATGTGTTTAAGAGATTTAGAGTGTTTTGTGATGCCCATAGATGTAGTATACCTCCTCTTTGTTAATTCAGACATAGTAAGACTACCACATGCCCCTCCTTCGATCAAAATTTGAATTGCCCTTTCACGGGTTTTCAATTCAAAAATCCTTTGGTCTCAAAGTGCCCTTTGTGGGTTTTCGACTTGGCCTCTCCTGTTTCTTTCCCTTTTTTTAAGTGAAGTACTTCTTGACTACTTCTGAATTCACTGGATTAGGCAGAGTCTTGCCATCCATTTCAATTAATATCAATGCTCCTCTAGAAAATGCCTTCTTTACCATGTAAGGTCATTCCTAGTTTGGCATCCATTTTCCTCTAAAATCCTTTTGTAGGGGTGGGATCTTCTTTAGTACCAAGTCCCCCTCATGGAATTCACTGGGGTGAACCTTTTTTTTTGTAAGCTCGCATCATTCGTTTCTGGTACATTTGACCTTGACGGGTAGCTTTCACCCTTTTCTCTTCGATCAAATTTAACTGATCATATCGGGATTGGATCCATTCTGCTTCGTCCAACTTTAGCTCTGACGAGACTCGAAGGGATGAAATCTCAACTTCGATGGGTAATACTACCTCCATTCCATAGACCAATGAGAAAGGATTGTCCCGGTGGAAATCCTGACTGACATTCGATAAGCATAAAGAGCAAATGGTAACTTCTCATGCCAATCTTTATAAATCTCAATCATCTTTCCCACAATCTTTTTTATATTCTTATTAGTCGCTTTAACCGCACCATTCATTTTTGGGTGATATGGTGACGAGTTGTGGTGTTTAATTTTGAACTGACTGCAGACCTATGCTATCATGCTGTTGTTCAAATTCAATGTATTGTCCGATATGATCTTTTTTGGCATTCCATATCGGCAAATGATCTTTTTCTTTAAGAACTTGCTGACTGTCGACTTGGTGACATTGGCATATGAAGCAACCTCTACCCACTTGGTGAAGTAATCAATGACCACAAATATGAATCGATGCCCGTTACAGGCTTTTGGCAAGATTGGCCCAATGATGTCCATGCCCCACATAAAGAAAGGCCATGGAGAAGTCATAACATGAAGAGGTGAATGAGACATATGGATCTTCTCCCCGTAAATTTGGAACTTATGGCTATTCTTGGCATAATTGATGCAATCCCCTTCCATGGTAGACCAATAATACCTGAATCTCATGATTTGCCTGGCCTTTGTAAAACCATTAGCATGTGTTCCGCAGACACCCTCATGGACTTCTTCTAGGATTTTCTTGGCCTCAACAGCATCTACACATCTTAATAACACCTGATCCTTTCTTCTTTTGTATAGGATCTCCCCATCTAAGACGTAGTCACTGGCCAGTCTTCTCAAAGTCCTTTTATCATTCTCAGTTGCTTAATCAGGGTATTCACGATTCTTTACATATCGCAGTATATCGTTATACCAAGGTTGATCATCTGTTTCTTCCTCTTCGTCGATATTGTAGCAATGAGCCAGAGCCTCGTGAATACTCATTTGGATAGGCTTCACATCCTCTTGTTTATTTACTCTGATCATAGAAGCTAATGTAGCTAGGGCGTCAACCATCTGGTTTTCGTCTCGCGGGAGGTAACAGAAGGTGATATCATCGAACTCCTCAATTAATTCCAGAACTAATTTTCGATAATTGATCAATTTGGGGTCTCTCGTTTTTCATTTACCTTTGAGCTAATAGATCACTAGTGCAAAATCCCCATACACCTCTAGCACTTTGATTCTACGTTCTATGGCCACACGTATTCCCATGATACATGCTTCGTACTCTGCCATATTATTTTTGCAATCAAAATCCAATTTGCAAGTAATCGAAGAATGATCTCCATTTAGGGATATCAGGACTGCCCCAATTTCATTACCAATAGCATTTGATGCTCCCTCGAAGTTCAGTTTCCAAGGACGATCTTCTGGATCGTCTTTTTCGGTAGTTGCCACATGCATTAGATCTTCATTAGGGAAATCAAAGTTTAAAGGCTCGTAATCTTCTAGAGCTCTACTGGCTAGAAAATCTACTATTGCACTCTCTTTCACAGCCTTCTAGTTCACATAGACTATGTCAAATTCGGAAAGCAGAATTTTCCATATGGCCATCCTTCCGTTCAAATTAGTCGACTCCATCATGTATTTTAGATGGTCTAGTTTCGAGATTAGCCAATTCGTATAGTACAACATATACTGCCTCAATCTCCGAGTTGTCCAGATCAAGGCGCAACATAATTTCTCAATTAACGAATATCTCATTTCACACTCAGTGAATTTCTTCCCGAGGTAGTATATAGCCCTTTCTTTCTTTCCTATCTCATCGTGTTGGCCAAGTACACATCCCATAGAATGGTCAAATACTGTCAAATACAGTATCAGTGCCCTATCTAGACTAGGCAGTGACAGTACTGGGGTATTGGACAGGTACTATTTTACCTTTTCAAAAATTTTTTGGCATTCATCATCTTGTATAGCTTTGACTTTGTCTGGGTCGATCTCAATTCCCTTTTCACTGACTATGAAACCTAGCAGTTTTCCTAACCTAGCCCCAAAAGTACATTTGGTTGGATTGAGCTTTAGTTGAAATTGTCTCAACCTCAAGAACAATTTCCTCAAAACTTGCACGTACTCCTTTTCTGGTCGGGATTTTGCAATCATATCGTCAACGTAAACTTCGATTTCCTTATGCATCATGTCGTGAAACAAGGTTACCATTGCTCTTTGATATGTTGCTCCTGCATTTTTTAATCCAAATGGCATCACCTTATAGCAGAATGTTCCCCACAGGGTCACGAATTTGGTCTTTTCCATGTCTTCAGCATGCATTTTTATCTGATTGTATCCAGAGATGCCATCCATGAAGGAGAACAGTGAGTAGCCTACCGTATTATCCATTAACGTGTCAATGTGAGGCAATGTGAAATTGTCTTTTGGGCTGGCCTTGTTTAAGTCTCTGTAATCTACACACATCTGTATATTTTCGTCTTTCTTAGGGACGGGAACGATATTAGTTACCCATTCTAAGTATTTGACCAATTGTAAGAATCTAGCATCAAATTGCTTCTTAACCTCTTCTTTTATTTTTATCACAACATCAGGCCTCATCCTTCGGAGCTTCTGCTGAACTGGCTTGCACTCTTCTTTTATGGGGAGGCGGTGTACCACAATATCATACTTAACCCAGGTATATCTTAGTACAACCATGCGAAGACATCTTTGAATTCCTGAAGTAACTCAATGAGGTATCGCTTTGTTTCTTTGGCTATACAAGTTTCAGTTTTCACTTCTTTTCCTTCTTCCAAGATCACAATCTCTACTGTCTCTTTGTGAGGTAGAATTTGTTTCTCTTCTTGTTCTACCATCATTAACAAATCCAGAGATAAGTTGTAATCTCTGTTATCTTTAAAATCCTGAGATCCCTCTGGACACATGTCTCACTCAAAAGGAGATTCTGGGTCAGTAGCAGCGCCGCTCATGTCGTTGATATCTAGAGACCTGTTGTAGGCACGAAGGAATATCCAAAGAACAAATGAATCTAAGAATAGCTATTTGTATGGTGTGATTATGATTGAAAAGAAAGAATAAAAGAATATTTGCTCAGAGTGATACAAAGAAATACATTTTTTTATTGAAATAAATATGTTGGACATGAGCCTATTTTACAAAAGGATTCTTATTGCTTCTAGGCTTAAAGCAACAAGCGTGTTTTGAACATTACTCTGAATTAGCTCTAAAAACTATAGGAATATCTTCCGTAGTCCAGTTGTTCAGGACACTTTCAGGCTCATAAGGGCGGATGCCCGATAAGTTTTCTTTCACTATTCCCTCTTCAAGTATGGCGTTGATGCTCAAATTTCCCATCATATCTTCAACAATTTTTTCCTTGTTATCTTCCGTTCAAGGTGAATAATTCATCCTAACACGAATGTTCTGGATATGTGGGGGAAGGTCATTGGTTCCTATTTTACCTCTACTCCACTTAATCGTGCTCTTCTTCTCTCCTGTTTCTTCTCCAACTCCTTCTTCCTCTGCTTCGCGTCTGGCTTATACCCTAAGCCAAAGCGATCCCGTTTGTCGGCCAATATTGGTACTTCGACCCTTCCATTGAGGTATTTTCTGAGTCCCCTTCCAAGCAATGCTCTTTTTCCCACTATCAGCTGTAAGCTCATCCTCGTGGCTTTGGATATTTTGGCTATTTAGATCTTGCTTCCCTCAATGATGAAGGTTGCGTTCACAAATTCCAGTGACCGAAAGGAACATTCTATCGCTTCACCATCAGCCTCTATGTATGGTGCATTACTGGTAACGAACGCAATAATATCTTCTTCCACGTTTATCGTTATCAGTCGACCCTTCGTTACCAACTTTAGATTTTGGTGCAGTGATGATGGCACCGCCCCTACTGAGTGAATCCAAGGCCTCCCCAATTGGCAATTGTAAAAAGGCTTGATGTCTATCACTAAGAAGTCTACCTTGTATGTGTTTGGACCAATCAAGAGAGGTATCTCAATCCTTTCCATTATCTTCATTTTGGTGCCATCGAATGCTCTCACTATGTTTTGGCATGTCTTCATGTGAGAGCTGTCCACAGGCAACCTGTTCAATGTGGATAGGGGCAATACATTCAGTGCGATCCATTGTTAATTAGTACCCCCGATAATGTATACCTCTTGTAGCGGGTGGTGATGTTCAGAGCTTTAGTGGATCCCATGCCCCCGGCAGTATTTTATCGTCATTAAAGAAGATGAAATTATCAGCGCTTATGTTGTTAACGAGACAATCTAGCTTATTTATGAAAATATCATCAGCGACGTAGGTTTCATTTAACACCTTTATTAGCGCGTTACGGTGTCTCCGAGCTTAAGAGTAAAGCCAGTACCAATATGCGAGCTGGCTGCTTGTGTAGTTGTTTCACGACACTATACTCGCTGTGTTTTAGGAATGTCAAGAATTCCTTAGCTTCTTTCTCATTTACCGGCTCATTAACAGGTAGTTTTGGCTTCTCTTTCCTTTGTTTGATTGCCAAGGATTTCCCTTTTACAGGTTCAGATTTGTATTTGGAGAATCATAACGTTTTCCGCTACGTGTATAGAAACCCACATCTTGACCTTCCTCTAGCGTGCTAACCGAGCCCATCATTCCCGGGATTGTCACATTGCAATCGTAGTTCCAAGGTACCCTTTTGCTATCTTTATAAAGAAAATCAATGGGTTTTTGGATTACAACTCTTGGTGTGATTCTTGCTTCAGCTTTGTTGATTCGTGGTCATAAGATGATCACCACCGAGTGGTTGGCCTCATAGACCTTCTCTGTCGACCCTCCCTCTGAGGCGCACACCTCTTCTCTTTCAGTATACTCAAAGAACTCGAGCTACTTGTTATCCATTAGACCCTGTACTAAGGCCTTGAATTCACTACATTTCTGAATTTTATGGTCTTCTTCATCATGGAACTCACAATAGTTCCTTGCTTCTCGGGACCTGTTCCTCGAACCTTGTGTGATTAACCCCCTTTTCACTATTTTCTTCTAAACTTCTTTCAACGGGGTTTTCACTTCTGCAATATTTACATTGATTTTCTTCCCCGCATTCTTGACTATCGAATTTACCCCTTGTCAGCATGGTTGGGTAATGGATTTTCTGCACCAGATGGATCATCGAATTTTGCAATACCCATTTTGATGAGTCTTTCTACTACCTTTTTGAAAGCGGTAGAGTTTTCTATCGAGTGTCCCGTAATTCCCGCATGGTATTCGTATTGGGCGTTTGTGTCGTACCATTTTGGATATGGGGGTTGCATTGGTTTTAGGTAGAAAGGGGATACAACATGTGCATCGAATAAACTTTAGTACAACTCCCTATACGTCATTGGAATAGGCGTAAACTGGAGTTTCTTTGTATTTTACCTTGTGTTGGACTCTTGTCTCGGTGGGCCTTGATGGCCAGTGGTTACCATTTTCAGTTGGTTTACAGTGACCGATTTTGAGTAACCCATGTTATACGTGCTCAAGTTATTTACCTCATTTTCTCTTTTCTTGGGGTCGACCTCTTTGTGCTTTCCCCTGCCTCTATTTTTCTGCACCTTATTGCATTTTCTATCATTTCGTCAGACATCACTATGTCTAAGAAGCTCTTAGTTACGCTTCCCAGCAAGTGATTGATAAAAGGTGTCTTCAGGGTATTAATGAAGAGCATTGTAGTTTCCTTTTCTAGTAGTAGCGGTTGAACTTGCGTGGTGACTTCCCTCTACCTTTGAGCATACTGCTTAAAACTTTTGTTCGGCTTTTTCTCTATATTATGTAATGTGATTCTGTCAGGCGCCATATCTGTGACGTGGGCATATTGTTTCCTGAAGGCCTATGTCAGGTCCTTCCACGAACTAATTTGGGCACGATTTAGCTGATTATACTATTTGGCCACAGCCCCAGTCAAGTTATCTTGGAAACAGTGAATCAATAATTGATCATTGCTGACATATCTGGTCATCCTTCGATAGAACATTGTAATATGAGCCTTAGGGCAGCTGGTCCCGTTATATTTTTCAAATTCCGGCATTTTAAATTTTGGAGGGAGCACTAGATCTAGGACCAGACTCAATTCCTTAGTGTTAATTCCACAATGGTAATCAACGGTTTCCAAAGCCTTCAGTTTCTCCTCTAGCCATTTGCATCTGTCTTCCAGTTTCTTTGGGAGCCCCACTATCGCTTTTCCCATTTTTGCTATATCATCAAGGTCGGGGACAACAAGATTTGCTGGATTGTCTTCGAGGTTGGAGCCTGAACCCGTTGAGAAGTTTATCGATGTCGAAATACCGATTTGATATTAGGGTCTAATGTTGACAGACACCCTTTGTGATTGTGCTTGGGTGTTCATTGGGGTGAAGCCTGGAGGATAACGAGGGTCCTCGTTGTCGTCTCCAGTATTGATCATAGGGCTCTTTCCTTTTTCTAGCCCCCAAGCCAGCAGCAATGTTAACTGGCTCATCATGTTTCTTTGGGATTCTAGCATTTGATCCCTCATATCCTGTTGTATTTTGGCCAACTGTTCTTGCATCTATATTTGCAGTTGATCCTGCATCTCTCTTTGTATTTGTTTCAATATTTCTAACCTTTGGTCCATGGCTTTAGTCTTTCTTCATGTACCGTAATGATGTTCCAGGGTGACTGCCACAATTTTAGAGTCTCTTTGTGTATTTTAGTGTACATGATACAATGTAATGCTAATGCATGAATGCAATGAATGCAAAAAGAAAAAGGCATTGATACTGATTCAATTTCATTAGAATAACCTTTCTAGAAAACAAATTTCTTTACATAAAATGGATTACATGTATGGCTTTGCCTTAATGCTTAAGGTCTTAACTTACTTAAGAAGCCAAGCTAACTCTCAGCCTCGATCTGACTTTGACTTATATTTCAAACTCAGTACTTTAGCCTGGACTACCAAGGTTTGTAAATGATTAGCCACCTCTCGCACTTGAGCCAAAGCTTCACCCATGACGTAATCCCTATCCCTGACTTGGTCTTGAGATCGATAAAGTTGCTCTTTCCACCGCTTATCATTTGCTTCCAGCAGTTCAACCCGGAGTTCACAGTTTTGCAGTGCGATTTCAAGTTATCCTATCCTCTCTTTTAATCCCCCAATCTTGCTTAGGTTGGCCCTTAATTCGATTACGGAGTTGCGACTACGATGCTGGTGTAGTGACTTTTCTAAATCTGTCACTCGAGCTCTTAGCTTCTCTTTTTCATTTTGGCTCACCAACAAACTCTTTTTTAAAGTGTCCTCTCGTACTTGAGTATCATGGAACTTCTTTGAACACTGATCAGCTCTAGTCTTTTCTTCTTGGATTTCTTATCGCCATTGCTCAGACGTTTTACCCAAACTAGCGATTCTTATTGACATACTCAGCTTCTTGTAATCCGTCTTCAAACCGTCCAAATCCTTTTCGGCGTTATTTTTTCCCTTCCTCAGTTTCTCAGCTTCTAGTTTCTAGACATTGACATCTAACCCCAACTGCATTTTCTCTTCCTCCAATTGCTCGATCTTTTTCCTAGTTCTGAACTTTTCTTATTAAAATCTTGTTTGATGATCTCTAGTTCAGATGGGGCCACCTACAAATGTTCTTCTATTGATCGGATGTTTTCTTAATTTGACATAGGGATGTTGTCATTGATTCTCTGACCCCATCACCGGTGATACTCAGGGGTAGTCATTGGATTAGTAGCAAACCTTTTCATTCTACGAGTTTGGTTCCAGACATTCGATATCCCACGAACTTTGTTTTTGTAGTTATCTCCCTTGTATACAAACTTACACTGAGTTAACCTTTGTGTTGCTAGCGTGAACTGTCTTGACCTGTATTGCCTTAACACGAGTAGGGGAGCATACCCGACAGCCTCCCATATCCCAAATAGGGAAACCCAATCAAAATTTCCATATCGATACAAGATCTCCTCGGGGACCATCCAAGGGGCCCTCCACTCGATGTCTTCTTCTTGCAGGCTTTGGAGAATCATCATCCACTTTTCCTCTGTAATATCATCCCGTCTCGACGTAGTCACTATCTCTTTCGGGGGAAAATAACTTTCAGATAATATTCGATAGGAGACCTTTTCCACTTTCCAAAAATGGCTGTGGAACCATGCCAACAAAAGTTATGCACAGCCTATAAATCTGCCCTCGCCCGCTCTCCGGCACGTGCTCAAGGATTTGAAAGTTTCAGCCAAAATCGCAGGAACCGGCGTGACCCTTTTTTCGAGTCGATCAAAGAGATCTGAGACTGCTTCATCTACATGCCTTAGAATCAAAAGACGACCAAACCGTATATACTCAAAGCGAACACATCAACCCTTTTCTTCATATCCGGATACCCTAGAATCAGATCCCTCAAGTTTTTCCAAGGGATACACTTACTATCTCCGTTTTGCTTGATCCGGACTACCACCTACTGCTCACTCATCCCTGTGATGCTCATCAATTTATTCAAAAAGATAGGGACATTAGCGACTCTTGAATATACTTTGTCGGTTTGAATCTTCGGGCAATGAGGTAAGGCCATATACTCCTCCACAGTAGGTACCAAGTCAACTTTCCCAAAAGTGAAGCAATTGTAGGTAGGATTCCAGAACTGGGTGATGGCTCGAAATAAGTGCTTGTCCACCTTCACATCGAGCAGATAGGGCAAATCTCCATAGTTACAGTAAAACAACTGCTTGACCTCATTATTCCACTGATCCCATATCTCCTTTAATTCTTAAATATTATTCTGAGTCACGCTGACGTGGGTGAAATCCCACAACTCTGATACGTATCCCTCAGTCAAACTATCACCTTTTTCTTGCTGTGCTGTCTCGGCCCAAATCCAGATGGCCGCATTATCCTCCACTTTATCAAGAAACCCCTTTTTCATGATAAGTTATCTATTTAGGAACCAAATGTGAATCAATACATTTTTTGAAAATGCCATGCAATTAAAACAAAAACAAAGCAAGTCAGTACTTCATACACTATTTAAAGTAAGCAAAGAACAATAAGTAAAGCACCTACTTAGGTGACCACTAGGGTTTGGCGTGGCTCTACCTAAGGTGGGTTCTTAAGGCTCACTATATGGGGTTTGGTTCTAGAGTAAAGGTACCTGAACCGACAGATTCTTCGATCCTCACCCATTATAGGCTCATGCAGACCGAGTTCAATTCAGGGGAATACATTCCCCTTTGGCTATACGGAGATGAAAATCTCACGAAGACATAAGTACGGATGTATCCTGAAAGTGATCCACTATCCTATACATAGGTGAAGACCTCAAGAAGGAATAGCTTATCGCTCCCACTTAAGAAGGGTAAAATCGAGCGAGTATGCAATATGATGCGCGAAAGTATACTAAGAGACTCGAACCAAAAGCAAACATATCAAATAACGCAAACCACGAAAATGAAATGAAAAGATCGTAATTTTAAATCGGATTTCTAATTTTTGACAAAAAGACAGAAAATAATCAATTTACGGCTTGACTCTCGTGATGGCCCCAGTGGAGTCGCCATCTAATTTTTGACAAAAAGACAGAAAATAATCAATTTACGGCTTGACTCTCGTGATGGCCCCAGTGGAGTTGCCAAGCTGTTGAAGCCATTTCTTTTTATGAAAAAGGAGTCGACTTTAATTTTGAAAACGAAAAAAAGGGAGTCACCACCAATCCCTTTTTTGATGAAGTGTGATCAGGTCACCTCGTAATTCAGTCATTTTAATAATAGATTTGATTTATTAAAAAAACGATTTTAGTCTACAAAATTCAGAAAAATGGGTTCCAGACTCGGTTACGCACGAAGAAGGATTAGCACCCTCGTAACGCCCAAAATTAGTACCTAGTTGATTAATTAGTGTCTTAGTGTCGAAAATCAAAAATTTGAAGAGATTTTAAAAATATGATCCTTTGTTAAAATGTTGCTTAATTGAAAATTTTTCGAGAAAATGGCATAGTTCACATTAATCGAGAAAAAGAATTACGTCCCGTAAGTTAGGACACAATGTCTTAAAATCCCGATACGAGAATAAACGCTAAAAAAATTTATTTTGGAGGATGTTCAATTATCTCGGTTTTAGAAAGAAATCATATTACGTAAGTTAGAACACGATCTTTTTGTAATTCCCGAGATAAAAAAGTTCGTTTGTTTGAATTTATCGAAAGAATCGAAACCCCGTAAATTAGGGAACGGCCTTTCAAATTTTAAAAACACAGAGTATTGTTTATTTTAAAATAATTTTACGTATTGAGTGAGGGTTAATGTAATACGATTTGATAGTAATATGAAAAAGATGAATTTCGGTACTAATATGCATAACAGACTAATAATAAATGCATTAATGACAATAATAAGAGAAAAAATAAAAATAAGATAAATAATAAAAAATAAAAAGAATAAAATAAACCAATTATATAAAAAATAATGAGTAAGTAAACAAATGAAAACTAAAAAAATTAATTAAAATTTTAATAGTGAACAAATAAATAAATGAATGAATAAATATTATAAAACAGTTTAAAAATAATAACACTAATAATAATGATAATAATATTAATAATAATAATACAAATAATAAGTTTGAAATTATCTAAAAGGATATAAATACAATAAATAATAATATGATAAAATAAAATAAATACATTTACAAATACTAGGTAAATAAATATGAAGGAAATAATAGTAATAATAACAAAATTAATTTATAATAATAATAATAATATGTTGATAATAACAATAATAATAATTGTAATAATAATAATGATGTTAGATTAATAATAAAATAGCAAAAATAACAAAAGAAATAAAAAAAATAACTAAATTGAACTTAAAACAAAAGTTTGGGGCAAATCTGAAAATAAATAAAAGAGAAAATGACCGAATTGATTGCATGAATAACAAGGAGGGACTAAAGGGGAAAATATCCCTGCCCTCCAAAACGCAGCACTTTACATGGGGCTAAAATGAAATCAAAGCAAAATTCTAGGGCAAAATTAGAAATAAAAGAAACTTATTTGTAAAACCATAAAAAAGCGGAAGGGCTAAGAGTGCAATTAGCCCTTCCATTAAAAACATGCTGATCTTAGGCTTGGAGCGGGTCGGATCTCGGGTCGAAGGCTCAAAACGATGTCGTTTTGGGGCTTTAGGACGCTGGACAAAACGGCGTCGTTTTAAATGGCTATATAAGCCAAAATTTTTTCAAAAAACAAAATCATTCTACAACATTCATAAAAAAAATTGTGGAGAGTTCTTTCAACTCTTTCACCCTTTCCCCACTCCGGCCGAACTCCGGTTGCCAGACCACCGTGGTGGCCGCCGGTCGCCGGCGACGGCACTGCCGTCCACGGTGGTTGAAAATAAAAAATTTTGTCATTTTTAGGCTTTTTGACTCCCGACCCCGTTTTTGCACCATCTTTCCTAGGAAATGGTCACCTTAGCCACCCACGGCAGCTCAAACGCGAGAAAGGTAAGATCTCTCTCTTTTTTTTTTTTGCTTTGTATCTTGTTTATTATTCCTTTTGTAAAAAAAATAGAAATGAATAAAATAAAAGAACAAAAAATATTAAAGGATGGAAGGGAAAAAAACACCTTTCAAAATTTGTTTTTGATTCTCTGATGTATTCGTGTGTATGTAAAAAAAAATACATTGTTTTTCATGGCTTTATAGCCAAAATGGAAAAAAAAATACAATGTTTTTCTCTGTTTTTTTCTCTGCTGTCTGTTTGTCCTCTTTTGTAGGTATAGAGGCCGTACGGTGGCGCGTGTGAGGAGGGCAGTGGTGCTGACGTGGCGAGGAGCGGCGGCGGCTCACAGCTAGCCCTGGGGTTTTCTGATTTTTTTTCTTTAGGTTTAGGCTATTGGGCTTAGTTGGGATGTAATTTGGGATTAGTTTGTTTGGGTTTTGGGTTGGTTTGGGTTTTAATTTATTTGGGTTTGTAAAAAAAACTGGACTTTTAATTTGTTTATTGGGCCTCGGGCAAATTTGGGCCTGTACAGTCTTAAAGAGTTTTAATGTCATCTTAAGTACCCCAATGGACAATAAGTGTGAAAGCCAAATGTGTACAACCACTTGTGTGTGAATGCACAAAACCGAATGGGCAGCTAGTGTGAAAAGAATTTCCAGCTTGTGTGAAAGCTCTTAAAGCTGCTTGGAGAACTCAATGATCAGCTTAGGAGAAAGGAATCATCAGCTCAACTTGTCCTTTGATGTTCACGAAAGGTTGCTTGGAGTAGCTAAATCATCAGCTCACCATAATTGTACTGTCCATGCATGTACCTGCAGCAACTAATTTCAGCTAGTTAATTAAGCTAAGACAAATTAAATTCGGTTGGACAAAATTAATTGAACCATGAATTAAATTTGTCTTAAACTTAGGCACACTTAATTAACTATTAAACATCTATTAAATATGTAATAAACTAAGACACATTAATTTTAATTATAATGTTCAGATTATGACACATTAAAATGCAACTTTAATTATTTGAGCTAAATATATTAATTTAACTAATACTAAATTAAAGTTTATTTCCAGCAAAAAAAAAAAAGTGCATAAGTTAAACCTAGCTAGGTTTGAGCTGATTGAGCCTAGTTCAGCTCACAAAAGATTACATGGTGAACTCGTAGGGCTGGCCCAAGCCCCATTGATGTGTCCAGCCAAGGTCTCACCCCACACTTGATCTACTAGGGCCAAAATAGCCTCTTTGAAGCGCTTGGCTTGTGCTCGGGTGATGGGATCTTGTGGCAGCTCCAAAGGCTCCTTACTCGAGCTAGGTGTGACCCAGGGCGTGGCTGTATCACATGCAAACCTAGTTCATTTAACCACTACATGATACCACAAAAGACCATTTCTAAACCATCACAAACATACTAAAAGAGCCATATATACTAGTACATAAGAATGCCTAAAATGACCTAACCTAAACAAGCATTAAAACTTCATCAAATTCAAACATAAACTTCACAAGCATGAACATACCAAATCACCATTAACAAATTCATGAAATACAGTTACAAAAGATCCTATACAGGCCATTATTAACCTTGGCCAAAATACTCAAACACTACCGAAATGGTTGCTGAATAGTGTGATAGGACTCCAACGAGATTCCAACCAGTTGAGCTTCCTATAATCTATAAAACAAAAGAAAGTACCTACGTAAGCAACGAATGCTTAGTAAGCTTGTACAAACTTAAACATAACTTGCCATTTCATTAGCACAATTCATAGTTTAAGCACAAAATCATTACCAATACCATAAGTTTAGTATATACAACATCATCAAACTCACAAGTTAGTGCACTTGTCCATGATACAAATGAATTCAACTATAAGATAAATAGATTTCCATAGATAAACATATCATTTAATTCATCAATGTTTTCATAAGATCATGATTCATCCCATTTGCATACTTACCTTTTCATTTCCTTTTCTTACTCGTTGAACTATCTAGAATTACATCGGACACTCGAGAATGCTCACACATAGTGTGCCTTTCCATATAACCATAACCTTCCTTTACATCAATGCTCACACGAGTTGTGAAATGGGCCTGCTCACACGAGCTGTGGGTCAGAATGTAAGCTACACGATGCTACTCACACGAGCTGTGGAGAATTTGCAACAAATGCAGGACCTCAGCCATCGGTAGGACATTCAAGACCAACACCCGAAAATGTGAAATTCCTAATGACATGCCATTTGTATCCTAAGAATTCTTAAGATTCAAACAGGACCCGTTATCCGTCAATTCATCATAGCATTGGTACACTTATATTCAAATTCATTTATATTAAAATAACATAGCAAATAATCAACTTAGCTAACATTAAAATGATTATAGTTCATACGAACTTACCTCGATAACTAGAGTCGTAGTAGTAGAGTTGAACTAATCCGAAGCTTTAGCTTTTCCTCGATTTAAGTTCAATTGTGGTTTATCTTGGTCATGCAATGAAGAATTCAAAACGAAGCTCTCTCCCCTTAAACAATGGTGGATTCGACCAACAAAGAAGAAAATGGGAAGATGACAACATTGTTTCATCTTTTCTTTACTTAAGTTTCTATTTAATTTCTAAATTACTATTTTACCCTTATCATTAATCAATAATTTCAATAAAACCTTGTCCATGCACATCCACTAACTCTTTTAATGGTATAATTACTAACTTAGTCCATTAGTTTAAAATTTCATAGCCATTGACCCCTTTAACTAATAGAACTCAACTTTTTGACCTTTTACGATTTAGTACTTTTCGCCTAATTAACCATTTAAACTTCAAAATTTCTTAACGGAATATTAATATGACCTTAATATATTATCCCATAGATATTGAATAAATACTAAAATAATAATTTACTCATTGGAATTGTGGTCCTAAAACCACTGTTTCCGACACCACTGAAAATGGGCTGTTACAGACTATGGGTAGTACTAGGCATTATTTCAAAAATAATAAATATTATCAGAACTTATATTGAAATTGTTCAAAATATTCCACCACATGAATTTGATTAATATTCTACCTTATGTTGAAAATTTATTGTGACAAATGGCGACAATAAAATTATGCTTCATAGAAATACTTGCCAAAATGGAAAATTCGAATTGCTTTAGTATGTATATATAGGTTTTTTTTTAGATTTTGTTTTAGATAAAATGAGCTTTCTTTATGGTTACCGAATATTATTTGACAAAATTTTAAAGGTTTTTATCAAAAATATTTTTAAAAAGCAATAAACTTTCAAGAATTTTTAAATTATTTTCACTATTTTAAATATATATTTTTATATTATAAAAATAAAATTAATTATATATTAAATAAAAAATAGAACTTGACTCAATTTCAAGTGATTGTGATTTTCAAAATTGCATTTAATAAACCATCTAAGCACATCAATTCTTGACATTTTTCAGTTTTTTAGCTTTTCTTGCTTACCCTATGTACAAGCCCAAATTCGCCCGGGCCCATCAAGTATTAAACAAAAACAAAAATAAAAAGCCCAATGAAATCAGCCCAAAATAAATGTCCCATTACAGCCAAATACTAAACTCATAAGGCCCACTTATTTTAACCCAAAACTAACCAAACCCAAGCCCGATTACAATGGCCCAAAACGCTAAGCAGGTTCAGAGAACCCTAGGGTTCTCTTCTTTCCAGCGCCGCCGCGCGTCGCCCGCATGTGCGTCGCTCCAACTACCCGCGCGAGTCATCCCGATCTCCCACGCGCGCCTTTCCCCACGCCTCGTTGCTCGCCCGCACGCTCCTGCCTCCTCAGCGCACCACGCCCACTAACGGTCGGTGCTCCCCAGACGTTTCTGCACCACTAGCTTCGCCCATCACCTGCAAACAACACGCACAAAGCCCAAACAAAAACAGAGAAGCACGAACAGCAAGAGCGACAAGGAATAATAGAAAAAATAGATGTAAATCCGCTATATAAGCGGAAGCAAACAGGTTTTGTTTTGGGGGGTTTTTTGACGAACGATCGAAAGCAAAAAGACAATATTTAGAAATCAAAGAACAGAGACTTTTAAGGTCGATTTTATCTTTCTGTTTGTCTCTCATTATTTACCTTTTATTGTTTGTTTTTTTTGTATCTAAAATCTTTAATAAACGATAACAAAAGAGGAGAAGGAACTTACCTGAATCGGCGCTCTTCCGCGGTCGGGACCCCCTTTCTTCGGCATCAAAGTCGGGCTGAAGGCGTGGGTCTTCGAAAGGGGCTCCGAGGTGGCGATCCACCGAATGCGGTGGTGGTACGGCTAGCGCTGGGCGGAGGGAACCCGAACGTCGGAAAAGACGAGAGAGAGAAAACGCTGCCATTTTTTTTATTTTTGAAGAAATCAGGATCTGCAATGAATAGAAAGAGGAAATTTTAGGTTTGTAAAAGAAGCACGAAACGGCACCGTTTCAATGGGTGCTGAAACCCCCCAAAACGACGTCGTTTTGGGGGGGAACCCCTCGACCCGACCCGCTAACTGAGGGACCCGCGTGTTTCTTATCAATGGATTTATTGCGTCCTTAGCCCCTCCATTTTTCTACGATTTCGCGATTAAGTTCATAGTATTTTTTAATTTGGCCCAGAAATTTGTTTTGAAATTCAATTGGGTCCCCCTATGCTGCGCGTTTTGAAAGACAGGACTATTGTCCATATTGGTCCCTTTCCATTCGCGCGTGTTTCAAAATGGCCCTCTCCGCTTTTATCTTATTTCAAATTGACCCCGGAATTTTGTTTTAAATGCAATTTGGTCCTCCTTTTGGTTATTTTACAATCTTCTAGTCCTTTTATCATTATGTTATTAATGTTATCACCATTTGTTTCACATGATGTACATATTTTATTATTATCTGGTTCATTATCTGTTATTATTACTGCTATTATTATTAAAATATTGTTGTTGTATCATCATCACCATTCATTATCTATTATACTATTATCATCATCATCATTATTATTATTATTATTATTATTATTATTATTATTATTATTATTATTATTATTATTATTATTATTATTATTACTTGTCTTGAGTTTTTTGTATATTATTTTTACTAAACTATATATATATTACTATTTTAATTTTTGTTTTTATTCCTTTTGGCACCATTTTAAAATCATCTCATATATTATTTTTATTACGCATTCTTTACTTAAAATTAGTTTGTTAATTATTTTAAATTGCTTCATATGCTATCTCCTTTAAAGTTGTTTAATTCATTTTTTTTTACTATTAATGTTTATGTTTAAATAGTGCAAAATGTGTGATTATTGTTCTCGCATGTATTATAGTTTATTTGTTCGTATTTCCAAATTATTGACATTACCATCAATATTACTATTGCTTATATTGTTGTTCCATTATTATTATCATCATTTATGTACATTAATACTTTAGATTAACGATCCCGACGGTATGTATTACAAATTCGTGTTACATTGCCTTTTTCCGTCGCATAGCTCCCTTCACGTTTTGAATAATGTTTCTTTAAAACATAACCTAATTCTCTATAAACTTCATCCAAAATTCAAGGTTTTCAAATAAGGCAATATTCTATGCTTGGAAATTCGAGCAATCGTACCCTATGTGTTGGGTTTCGGTTCTCTCGCTTGGCCAAACAATCGAATATCCTTTTGATATTCTAATGCATGAGTCTCGGGAATTAAGAGATGATCTTGAATTCGAGGATTAGAGTCATCGTGTCCTACGTACTGGATGTGATATTTTATTCCTTCGAAACAAGAAAATCTTAACATTCAATTCGAGAAAATTCGAATATTTCCAAAAGAAATCAAATTTTTAAATTCTTTCAAAATTTTCAAACTTTCGACATGGGGACATTAATTAATCAATTTGGTACCAATTGTGGGCGTGACGAGGGTGTTAACCCTCCCTCGCACGTAACCGACTCCCGAATCTATTTTCTCAAATTTTCATAGACCAAAACATTGTTTTAGTAAATCAATATGTTTTATTAAAACAAAGGTGATCCGATCACACCAAATAAAGATCGGTGGCGACTCCCCTTTTTTTAGTTTTCAAAACCCAAAAGTCGATTCCCGCCTTTTCAAAAAGGATGGTTTCGACACCCTAGTTTTAAGATATCCCTATATTCTAAAATCTGTTATAAATATAAGATTATTGACTTAAGATAATTTTTAAAAACCAAATAAAAAATTTTAAAATAATTGCTTATGATTGTTAGTACCATATTTATTTCTATCCATAAACCCCGCAAATTAACCTAAAATCTCATATTGCAATAACAATTATTCAAACTAAGCTAGGGTTTAAAACATTACATTATATACAATGTCAAGATTTTTGGTTTCAATTTACATTGACCTTGGTTCTATATATATATTAAACGACGAGTTATTAATCCAGAATAAAAAATGGTATATTATATACGTATCCTTATCCATATTTATAATTATACATTTCCATGCGAAGAATTCACTATTACTCTATTTATCAAACTTTAATTTTTTTAAACATTAATTTCATTATAGATTTTTATCGTATTTATTCTTTTTGATATAATACCTAGAACTATCTATAATTCCTCATCAACTCTTAAATAGAAAAATGATATACTTCGTCATACTAAAACCTATATCCTCCTACAAATACAATATCAAACTTAATTTTGATTTTACCTAAATTTGTGTGGAGATTAAAGTTAGAAACTATTCACTAAACAAAACTGGCAATATGTTGTGTCTTGACTCTTGAGTGTTGTAATAAGATGCAAACATGTTTCTTACATTAAACTACAATTCTAGGAACCACAGTGAAACTGAAATACAAGATGAATATATAATACTACTTCCTCGTGATCATTTTAATTCTCTGGATCAGGTTATTTATTACTTCTAAAGACGACGTTGAATAGCTGAATCAACCCCCGAATAATAAAAGGCACGGCAGCGGCAAACATGACAAATCGAAACTTCACCAATTCGTCCGGAGTTACGGCGAAAACCGCGGAACCGTAAGTGATGGTCATCGAAATCGTGGCAATAATAATTTCAAGGTGGAAAGGGAACCTGTAAGTGAGAGAGATGATAACAAGTACGGAGGCGGAGAGAGCGATGGTGTTGGCGATCAAGAAAACATAGTAGGCGGTGGATTGGTATGCATAAATGGCATGGCCTGGACGATGTCCGTCTTTGTCATCTTGCCAAACGCCACCAGGAGGGGTGACACCAGCTTGGAAGGTAACGGAAGCTATGAGGGTTGCTACTATTAACATAATGTTTCGAACATCGCCAGGCTTGTCTACATCTTCGTCATACTGGAAACGCTTGTACCAGCTCTTGCCTGTGCTTAAAAGGTTTATCATTTTTTTGATCTAAGCAATGAAAAGGATACTCAAGTTTTTGGTCATCGGTTCAATATATATAGGTGCCACTTTAATGGAATTGCATGGGTCAATCAACATGTAGGGAAATTCTTTTATATGAATAATTTTCAACCCTTGAATTTTGAGTTGAGTGGTATAGGTAAGCGGAACTATTTCCATACATGAAATATCAAGGTACTTTCGTGACAATCGACTGGTTGGATTACCTTTTACTAACGCAAGCCCTTGTAGTATTCAAATTACATTAGTAGTCATTCAGCCCTTGTAGTATTCAAATTACATTAGTAGTCATTCAATTATTGTTAAGCTTTTTTTCATCGTTCAACTATGTAAAGTTATAAAATAATCATCTAATAATTCGATTTTTTTATTATTACTAACTGTAGAGAATTTGACGGATTTTAAAATTGACAGCATAACAACTTTAATCCTCAACATTTATACACTGTGTGATTTTAGTCTTGATTCTAAAAAATTTAACTCCTCAACATAATGTGTAAATGTTGAGGGTTATATTTTTTTAGAATCAAGTCTAAATTGACACAATATATAAATGTTAAGAATTAAAATTGTTATTATACCACTATTAAAAGCTAGCATGTTATCTTCTCGTTAGTCATTTAACATTTGGTGACCAAAAAAGGCAAAATCAAATAGTTGAGTGACCATTTTTATAAGTTTTCATCACTGGATAACCAAAAAAGAAACTTACAAATAATTGATTTATTTTCTTCAAAAAAAATAAAATAAAATTTTATTAATAATTGACAATCAACACTTAGCAACCTAATGTATTGAAGATTGTGTTATGTTTGAGTGCTATAACAAGATACAAGTGTCACGAGCCATAGATCAAAGCCCGTGATGAATTTATAGATTCATTAGGGTCAACTGATTAAACGAGACTCATTTAACTCACTTGAACTAACGTATCCATGGAACACATGAAGAAACTCATCTACTTGAAGTCTTATGGCTCAGTGAAATAAAACTAAAATTACCAAGGTAATTATTGTAGGCACTAATATCAATCGTTGATGTAATTTGATATGTACTTTTAGATTTGAGAGAAATCAACTATAAATAAAGGTCTTCTCTCTTATTTATAATCATTCCACAGTATTTTATTCTTTGAGTTAAAAATATATTTGAGAGTATTTACTCAATAACTCGATGTGTACTGCTTTTTCATGACTTTTCAATTCTTTCAAGCTCCTTTATCTTTTTAGTTTACTTTGGTTATATTTAGATGCCTTAGAATATTTAGAATTCTAATTTTTTTAAAAATAAAATTAATTTAAACGAATTTGAAATAAAAAAATAGCCTAAAACCGCCCAATTTTTCAAACTACTATTCTAACCCCTAGAAACAAATTGCAACGTATTCCTTACGTTAAACTATTACAATTTGAGGTATATATGTACCACGGAGACAATCAACCCTTTGACTTTCGATTTGAAGGGTGTAGGGGAGTGGAATTATTTCCAAGAAGAAATATCACGCTACTTTCGTGACAATCAAATGGTTGGATAGATTGTTAAAATCTGAGATAAATTACGATCCTGGGTTTAATAATTTTCTTGATTTGAAATAAATAGTTAATTATTAATCGAGTCTTAGTTCAATTGATACGAGTATTATTATAGATGCAAGAGGATGTGACATTAAATACACTTCAACACATTATCTTCTTATTTATTGATGAGGAGAGATTATACATTATTTTAAACCTTCTATTAAACTGATCAGATATAATCAACACCTACACAAATAATTAATTAATGAAGCCACTTAAACCATTGACTAATAAAAACTTAAACAACCCAATGTATTGAAGATTGTTCTCTGTTTCGAGTGCTGTAACAAGATGCAAGTTGCAACATGTTTCGTACAATGAAACTGAATACAAGATCAATAGTTCAAAACTACTTTCTCAGAATTCTCTGATTCAGGTTTTTCATTATTTTCAAACACCATGTTGAAGAGCTGAATGAAAATCCGCAATATATAAGGCACGGAAGCGGCGGCTATGACGTACCGAAACCTCACCGATTCGTCTGGAGTAACGGCGAAAATTGCGGAACTGTAAGTGACGATCATGGAAATGGTAGCAATAACAATTTCGAGATGGAAAGGGAACCTGTAAGTGAGTGAGATGATGACAAGAATGGAAGCGGATAGAGCTAGAGTGTTGGCAATTAAGAAAACATAGTAGACCTCGGATTGGTATGCATAAATGGCTCTGCCTGCAACATGTCCGCCACTATTATCTTGCCATACTCCACCAGGAGGGTTGACACCAGCTTGGAAGGTGACGGAAGCTATGAGGCTAGCAACTACTAACATAACGTTTCGGACATCGCCAGGCTTATCTCTGCCTTCTTCATAGCGGAAACACTTGTACCAGCTCTTGCCTGTGCTTAAACGGTTTATCATTTTGCTCTAATCAAGACAACAATATTGGGGTTTTTTTAATCATCAATGTATATATATATAGGAAGCACAATGGCCTTGGATGGGTCGGTCAATAGGGAGGAAAAGCTTTGGCATACTACAAAATGGGATGAAAACAAAACAAAAAAAAAAGGGAGGATTCTCGTCTTACTCTACGAAGAGCAGGCCCAAAGCACTTCACCAATGCATCTGCCAAAGAGAGGGACGCACATGCATTGTATTCTCCGCTATATCTAATTATATTCCTAGTGTCATCGGAGAGATTCAATGGTGGGCATAAAAGGAATGCTCACAACAAATAAAAATCAATGTTTAATTTAATCCGGCACAAACTCAAGGTTTATTGAAGAGCATGATACGTTAAACTATCACAATATTGGTGATATATCTAAAGCAATGAACTATTTTACTAGGTGATGTCCTTCACTATACATAGAAAAATTGGTGATATTTATATTAATATTTTGAGAGTTTATGAGGCAGCCTCTGGGTAGTCTATCAACTTTCAGAAGTCGTGGATCTTTTTCATTGCCAATACCAATCCCATTGTCAGAAATGATGTCTGTCAAATTTTGGGTGTTACCTCCTCTCTTGATCAATATCCTGGGTAACCTCCTCTTATTGGTTGTAATAAGAGCCAAGTCTTCTCTTTTGTTTGAGAAAAAATGAGTAAACGGTTTGGTAAGTGGAAAATAAGTTGTTACTTAAAGCCAGTAAAGAAATTGTTCTAAAAACTATATGGCTCAAGCCCTCCGAATTTCTTGCTACGACACTTTTCTCGGTTTGGTATTTATGCTATGAGGTTTGCACAACTCTTGGGCGAAGCTTTGGAAGCTGGTGTTACCTCTAAAGATTAAAGACTTCATTTGGAGGTGAGGGAGTAATTTTATTCCGTGTAAGCTCGAGTGTTGGAGAAGGGCTTAAATGTGCTACCAGCGTGTGGGGGGCAGCTGAAGATCTGGATCATGTGCTCTTGTGGTGTAATAAAGCTAAAGAATCCTGGAACCTTGATGGTTTAGAATGTCTCAAGGGTCGTTTCATGAGCTTTTAGACAGTTATCTTCAGTTGAAAGATGCAAAGGTCTTATGTTGATGGCTGAGTATAGCGTGGAGCATTTGGTTTTACAGGAATCAGGATGCTGCTATCCAGATTATCCAGTTTGCTGATTCGTTTATGGAGGCTTGGCAGGGTGCTCGTAGAGGGTCGAAATGCATCCACGGACTGCTGCTACTAGCTGGTGCAGGCCACCTGCAAATTGGTTTGAGTGTAACACTGATGCGGCATTGTTTGATGACAATTCTGCTATAGATTGGTCCGCTAAAACTTATATTTAATACAATAAAATATTTATTATATTTATTTATTTATTAATATAATAAAAATCAACTGTATAGAATTTTCCTTATCCTTCGTGTGGATTCCCATACATGTACGGAAGATTTTAAAATTTGATGTCGTTTTTCTATAATTTAATATTTTTTATGTTCATTTTATAATGTTTATAATTATTCTTTTTAATAATATTATCTTTAATATTTAAATTTAAATTATTTTCCTATCTTTTCACTATTTGTTAGTATATTTCATATTTTTTTTATTAAACATCATCTTTGATCAATAAATGATGGTGAAATGTTTTGAAAGATTGTGATTATAGATGAGATTTTTTAAAATTGTTAATGAAAATAAAGTAAAAATAATAAAAGAGGATAGATTATTAGGGGTATTCAAACTGTTAACGGATCGGTTAATGGAATTGAATTAGTATTAATCGAATTTTTTAATCCTTTAATCGTTAATTGAATAAAAAAATTTTCAAAAAAAAATTAATTCTAACCGAAATTTATATTTTTTTTTGTTAAAACAAGTATAAAACAATAAAAAATAAATTGATAATGTTCATTTAACCGAATTAATAATAGCCTAATACATATAATATATAATTTATTTATTAAGTTCAGCTAATTCAATTAATTACTTGATTTCGAACCGAATTAACCGTTAACTGAAACTCCAAAAAAACCTTTAATCCGCCTCTGACCGAACTAGATTGGTTAATTCGATTTTAACCGAAGTTTGTGTTGGTTCGCCGGTACCCCATGGCGCAGCAGAATAAAATTAGATCCGGCGATCCAAATCATGGATCCATGTGTGAGGAACGAATCGAGGTGAAATAAAGGTTTCGAAATTACCAAAACTTCAATCTGAGTAGACAGCGACGCCTTGGCAACAAGAGTTTTGATCTACTGTCGAATCAAGCCTCAACCTTTTCCGATGTCGGCCTCTACGTAATCCACCCGGTTTGACTATGAACGGAAGAAATCTCCAAAACTGTTTTGGAGGCTTATTTGCTTGACGGCTGCTAGACCTAACAAGCAATCACTTAGGGTTTTCTGTTGAGTTTTGTCTCCTTTTAATACCTTTTATAATGGGTGCCTTTCTTATTGGGCCTTTTATAATAGGTATCCTCTTAATTGGGCCTTTTATAATTGGTATCTCTTGAATGTATTACAAGATTAAATAAATACAATAAAGTTTTAACCGAAAATTATAATTACATTAATTATATCTGAAAATTATAATTACATTAATTATAATAAGGATTCCGGTAAACTATATTTATTTAAATTTATATATGAATCAAATTCATATATTAATAAAATTATGTTATCATTATGTGTACAACATCCTTGTACATATAATATGTTCAATATTTGATTGCCCAATTAAATTAATTCTTTAATTAATTTAATTTATGTGACAACCAAGCACAATACCAACTATATTTTATTCCGTTCATTTCAACCATAGGGTGTGACCCTGTAGGTTCTTGCAACGTTAGCAGTAATACTAGAACGACTCTATTGTCACAGACAATGAGTGGCATCTAGCAATGCATCATTGCTACCTAAGTTACAAGAAGTCATGATTCGACATAACCTTTCGTGATTAACCTTTCATGTATTAATCCTTAAGTCCTTTATCTCTGGAACGGATACAAGTCATGGGATAGTCACACTTGCATAGTCCATCCCATGTTTCTTGATATCTTGAGTAGACTATGATATACAAATTAGTATGACATCTCATATCAACTTATTTGAGCATTGCCATGCATTTCTAGTCTCACTCAATCAAGTGGCCTAAGATATTACTCCTATTATGTAGGAGGGACTTATCCTTTATTGATCAACCATATCCCTCTACATAGATTGTGGTATATCCAACATCAGCCTTTATAGAACAACCTGTTACGGTGTACGTTTGACTGTATCAAAATATACAACTCACGATGCTGGGATAATAATGATCTCAAGTCTGAGGATCATATACATATTAATCACTATGAGTAATGTTGTGACAATTACATAATAATCCAAGAAACATACTCATAGCGGGTCAATCCAATATGTTGTTCTCTAACACACATATTCATGCATTGATTTTGACACTCCATATCAATGACAACTCTTTATCATCAATCAACTACATGTTAGTCTTAATGCATTATTATTGTCCTAGTCAACAATAATACTCGACTAAGGATCTTTTAAGAATAGTCATATTATTCTCAGGACATTATTATAAAACAGTTTATCTATACACACAGAAAGAAAAACTGAAATAATAATGACAACGCTTTATATTAATAAACATGGTAAATTAAGTATGTTATTACAACCATCTCATGATTGATCTCTGGGCATACTCTTACAGTTTGAACACCCCTATACCTTACAAATTATAAGTGAATTTTACTTTTTACCAATAAAAAAAAAAAGCCACTCACCTTATGGCAAAGGAACGCTTTCACCAGCAACGTGATTCTTGGTGGGTCAAGGATGGTCCTGTCACCATCTACGGTGTGGTGTATACGAAGTTGTTACATGCTGGACAAGTGATTTCTCCACAATCATGATGGTGGAGGGGTCTGATACTTCAGATCTGGGTGATTGACAACGGTGTGATCGGGAGCTGAGATTTGTGCTTCAGTGGATGCGTTGCTTGGTCCGGGCGGGCCGTCGCTAGAGACATGAACCTCTATCTAGTCTACTACCGGGAGGGGCGACAAGGTTTTTCTTCCTCTGAAGCTGGGCATTTAAATGATTTCTTTGATTTTCGAGATTAAGGCTTCACAGAGGTAGTTAAGTTTTTCTTTCGTTTTTACTTTGGTTGTAAGTAAGAGGTAGAGGCTGTTTTCTTGTGTAGGACTTTCTTTAATTTTAAAATTACAATCTATATGATACATTGTGGTTTTCAATAAGATATAAACACAACTTTTATTTAAAAAAAAATTATATGCGATTAAGGAATGAAGCCATGGTAATAAGAGAAGAGGGAAAAAGCGACTGCTATGCTGAATATAAATGGATACATTTATGGTTGATTTAATGATTTTCTCTTTATAAAATACATTTAGAAGGTATTCTTTTTTTAATTAAAGTCTAACGTGACAGATGAATTGGGTAACATTAATTAAATAACGCATCCAACAATTTCCATTAACATATTATAGAATTAATTAGAAAGGCTTGGTGAGTTGCAGTTATGGTCAACCATGACTTCATTGCCAAGAATTCAAGCATTCAGTGTGTGCTGTCCATTTAAAATCCAAACCAATCCTGTCAATAATCTCAGGATGTTGAAAGACGGCGGCTTTAAACTGTTTCCAATCACGTAGCGCCGTCGTTAAATCTCTGAACTTTGCCTTTGAATTACGACAGCAGTTGGCATGCATGGTGGTTACGGCCGTGATGTCTTTACTGTCTTGACAGAAGCCACTAAAATACCTAGTTTCCAAGAACTTTACTTTGAGATCCAGTTTCTGCAACAGCCCACCACGGATTAGGTCTTGCAGTACATCCTGTTCTTTCTTTCCTGTCGAGTTATTCTTCTGGGAATACCATGTATGGAACAATGAGATGGTTTTGCTGTTGGATCTTATGTAATAGAAACCTGTGTTGATATATTTGTTTTCCGGTCGGGGGTCGTCGTTGAATGTATCGACGCTGATTTCTAGATCAGCCTCTTCGAGTGGACTCAGTCGTAGAAATGGATTCCTTAACCACATTACGTCTATGTCCTGATAAAATTATTAAACACTTTCGTAAATAAATAAAGTGTTCAATGAATCGTTTATGAATAAGCTTATTTTTGTTTGTTTCTTAATCTTTTAGATGAATCAATATCAACAAGAAATATTAATTTTTTTATTTTCAAAATCAGACATATGATATTTATTTATTTATTTATTATTATCAAATCAATGTGTAAATTAAAAGAAATAATTGTATAATCACAATTCATATAATTTCTTTCCGGCAAATTTAAATTATGTTAAATATATAATTAGGGTTTGGCTGACAAAAACAACCTTACCGTAAATATGAAGTTATAGCCACGCTTGAGGATCTCCAAAAGAAAAAGTGTTCGTCTCCACATCATATTAATAAAGTCCTGCGACATGTAAACCTTCTCTCCCGCAAAATCCACACCTTCCGTCACCAATCTGTAACAGTGCAACCGCCGAAACTGACATCGTTCGTAAGCCGTTTGATCGACGGCGACGAGCAGCAAATGTTCGAGCAATGGCCTAGTATTTTCTCCTACCCAAAAGCTTTCCAAGAAAAGATCGAGCATCGTCGCCTCTTCATTAACACTTCTTTCAACATAAGCTTTGTTGATCACCGCAATGATGACCGTCCGGTTCGGCAATGAAGCTTCCCTTAACGCTAACTCAAGCTCATCTTTTACTCCAATACCAGGCTACAACATAACAAAACAAAGAGAATTCAACGTCAAATTATTACATGCATGCATGCTGTAATTAAAGATTATAAATTTAAAGATGCTTACGAAATTAGAGGGTGAAGAGTTGGTTTCATTGTAATTGCCGAAAAAAGGGCTTGAGAACCATACGAAAACGTACACAGCTATAGCTACGAGGAGATAAATCATTACATGGCTTTCCGGACAAAATTGCTTTGAATTATGATCCATGTCTGAGAAGATGATTGTAATTTCTTGACGGTTGTCCGGGCAGAATTTAAAGTCTCGTATATGGAAAATTACTAGAAAATTTTCGACGTTAGAGTGGATCAGAGCTAAACATTTTGTTGGAGTTAAAGTCGATAAAATAAATTGAAAGCCAGGAAAAGAACAAACTCAAGATTTTTAATATGAAATCCTAAAATAATTTCAATATTCATAAAAGTTTCGAAGGAAGCTATTGTTTCAATATCCCTTCTGTGTGTTATTTGTAAATAGTGAAAGTTAGATGATTGGTGGTGGCGGCGGCGGCGATCGGAAGTGGAGGTTTTGGATTGGGTTGATATTTATGATTGGGAGTAGGTTGCCGTTGGATCTCTCTTTATTTTTACTGATTATGCGTATTGTTAGGATTCAAAAGTTCGTAAACATAGATAGAAATGGAAGGCTTATCTTCTTCTCATAAAATAGTTTCTTTTCCATATATTTCAATTATACTAAGGGTAAACTACCAGTTACTTTTGTTTGCCTCAACTTATATTTTTGTCACTGAGCCGTTGATAGTGTAATGGTTAGCTGACGTGGCATATTAAATCATCATTTCAAACGAAAATTTTAGATTAAATTCTACAATTGGTCCCTATATTTTTTTCATTTTAAGTAATTTAATTTTTTTTATGTTCTTTTAATTTTTATTTTATTTTCCATTCTCTTCTGTTTCTCGCTTCTTCATGAATGGGGAGTCCGCTTTGAAATCGTTCGCCTTGCACCTACCCCGAGTATATGCTTCAACAGGAATCGCGCACACAAGAGTAGATTGATACAATATAAACAACTGGTAAAATGCCCTCCGTAACCCAACGGATAAAGTACATTGCATAGTCTATTTTAGGGATTGACGACTTATCCATTCTGTGACATTGGCACTGGACGTTCCAAAAATAGGTACTATATCGGGTCAGGTGAATTCAATAATAGACGTCTGGTGACATTTTAGCTTTCCTTCTCCTTTTAGGACCTATTCGAAAGAGAATAACGTAATTTTTTTATATTTTGTATTTGTTAAAATTAATCTACAAGCTCGTCTCACTCGGTAAAATTAAATTATTCAAAAAACAAAAGTATAGAGATTAGTTTTAATATCTATATTATTATTCTGGTTTTTCTACACAAGAGAGTTTTTCCAATTACTTATTATCTTTGTTGGCCCAAAAATGTTGTAAGAAATGGGCCAAAAAGTTAAAACTGGATTTGAAATGAAAATGATCCGGCCCATTAGCCCAAGAATTGCTTTTTTACCTCATACGATGGCTCCAACTTGTTTGTTTCCCTGGAAAATACAGAATCAATGGCATCGAGAGCTGCAACACCGCCTTACCCCAGTGCTGCCAGGATCGCCGATTCCCCATGCTTCCCACAGTACACCGCTTCTCTCAAATGTAAGCTATCTCTCTTAATTCTTCAATCTCTATTTTTGAAACAATTTTGTTTTCGATCAAATTGAATCATTAAAGCCCGAAACTTTACTTTGCTTGAATCATAATATTGTCCTGGTCTTACTTCAATATAGTTGTATTATAATTTTCTTGAAAGGAAAGTTAATCAAATTTGTCTTTTGAATTAAAAATAATAGTTCTTGAAGTTTTCCCTCTATGCTACCTTGTGGCAGGTTAATTGAGTGAAAGTGGGATTAATTTTAAGGGAAAAGAGTAGTGTAGAAAAAATTGATGTTAAACAAATAGGAAGAGATAGTAGAGAAAATTGCTTTTGAATATTTTCTGTTAATTTTAAGTCAGCACCTGTTTTACATATATAAAGGATGTCGTACTTGACATACCTTGAAAATCAGAAATTGATAAAAACTAACAGTAACAAAAATCAGCAATTGGAAACAGCCAAGAAAAATAATAGCTGTAATGAAAGGACATTGCTGATGGATATTTTGGAGTATTTTAAATCTGTCCTGCAACAGTACTTCCTTCATCGAAGCAATCCTTGTTCTCAAGGATTGAAGTGTGGATATTTCTGTTGAAGGTCTTGTAATATCTCCCAAGAAGCATCCTCTGGAAATGAATTAGTCCATTCAACAAGAACTTCTGTCATGGCCCGATTCCCTCTTTTTTATCATCCTTGCTCCAGTACTCGAGTAGGTTCCTTAACAATAGTACCATCGTCAGCTGTGAGAGGTAATTGTGGTTGTGCAATCTTGCTGCCAATTCTTTTTAAGCTGTGAAAGATGAAATACAGGGTGAATTTTAGAGCCTGGTGGTAATTCCAATCAATACGCCATTTGGCCAACCTTGCTAACAACCTGAAATGACCCATAATACTTGGGAGCCAATTTCATATTCCTTCGATTATGAACAATATGCTGCCTATAAGACTGGAGTTTAAGATAAAGCCAATCACCTTGCAAAAAATTTCTCACTACGTTTCTTGTCAGCTAGATAAAACTACGATCCACTGAAGCAACTAAGGATTCACCTACGAGGTATGGTAAATGGATAGGAGGGGATTGCCCATGAACAACTTTGTAGGGAGTTGCTCGTTTAGAAGAGTGGTATGATGAGTTATACAACCATTCAGCAAGGGCCAGACAATGCAACCATTCTTTAGGCTTCTTGCCGGTCATGCAACTCAAGTATCCCTTGAAACATTTATTGACAATTTCTGATTGATCGTCGTATAGAGGATGGAAGTGCCTTCCAACCAGGTATGCACCCCATTTCTTGATTGGCAACAACACTGCCATCATCTCTTTTTCATATATAGATAGTGCTTGATGTTGTAGACCCAAAGCTTTACTAAAGTAGGCCACCAGTCGCCCTTTTTGGGAAAGCACAGTCCCCACCCTCAAGCTGGAAGCATCAGTCTCTACAATAAATTCCACATTGAAGTCAGGCATAGTTAGTACAGGAGCTGTAAACATAACTCGTCTGAGCTCTTGAAAAGCTTGTGTGGCTTTTTCCGTCCAATTCCATCCATCTTTTTTTAACAAAGCAGTTGAAGGTTGTGCAATTTCGCCATACCTCCTAATGGAACGTCGATAATATCCCGTTAGCCCCAAGAAACCTTGTACATCTTTCAAACTCTTAGGAATTGGCCAATCCTTAATACAGTTAACCTTCCTCTCACCCATAGTAATTCCCCTTCTGCTGATAACATGGCCTAAGTAGTTCACTTCCGTAGCCCCAAAGCTGCACTTACTGGGTTTTACATAGAGCTGGTTGGATTGAAGAACATCCAACACCTATGGAAGATGCTGTAAATGAGTACCCCTATCAGGTGAGTACACCAACATATCATCAAAAAACACCAGTACAAATCTTATAAGGAATGATTGAAAATTTTAATTCATTAAACTCCGAAAGGTGGCAGGAGCGTTGGCTAGACCAAATGGCATAACCAAAAATTCGTAATGCCCTTCCTGCATTTTAAAAGCTGTTTTGTGGATATCGTCCTCAAACATTCGGATTTGATGATATCCCAAATGAAGATCCAACTTTGAGAAGTATGTTGCATGTACTAATTCATTGAGGAGCTCATCAACAAGAGGTATGGGAAACTTATCCTCGATGGTAAGTTCATTTAGTTCACTACATTCTACACACAACTGCCATCTTCCATTTTCTTTCCGTACCATAAGCATGGGTGAAGCAAAGACACTGCTACTATTGCGAATAATACCAGCTTCTAGCATTTGCTCAATCATTTTCTCCAATTCATCTTTTTGTATACTAGGGTACCTGTAAAGGTCGAAGCCTCACTATTTTTGTTTCATCAATCAAGGGTATACGATGGTCTTGCAATCAAATGGGGGGCAGCTTAGTGGGCCAAAAAAGAAACACATCATCATATTCTTGAAGTAATGTTTCCAAAGTGAAGGATTCAGGGGCAGCATTTGACTTCACTTGCAGGTGTGAATAACCAACCAGAAAATAGGCACATGGTTGTGGTCTAGTACCAGTTAACAACATAGAAAGTAACTTAGCCTTGTGTTTCGAATTAAGCATCTCTATCTTGTTCAAATGAGCTCCTTGCAAAGTCACCCATTTTGAACCCATTTGAAATTGCATCGTCAATGCTGAGAAGTCCCATAAGATAGGACCTAGAGTAACTAGCCATTGTACGCCCAATACAATGTCACAACCTGTTACTGGTAAGGCCATGAAATCAGTTGTAAAAGAAATACCCTACACCTCCTAAGCAACTTTTTTACAAATCCCATTAGTTGTGAGCCTTCTTCCATCAGCAACTGTGACTTGCAACCTCGATTGCTGCCATATGGGAATACCCATAACCTTAGCTACATTGCAATCCAAAAAGTTGTGAGTATTGCCGTTATCGATTAGTACCACTACTTTCTCTTGAACAAAGTAGCAGAAACTCGCATGGTCTGATACCCAGTAGTACCCTAAATCGCATGCAAAGACAAGTTTTGTTGCTCACTGCCATCCCCTTCGGATCCTAGTAACTTTGGTGAGACTCAACAATCAGCGAACACTTCCTGCTGCCCCTCATCATCAATTCTCTCAGCATTGAGTTGATATAACTGTGATTTGAGGCACTTATGGCCTACGGTGTATTTAGTGCCACACCAATAGCAGAGGCCTTTTTTTCTCCTTTCTTCCATTTCAGGAGTTAATGGTGATTGACAGTAGGATGAGGTAAGTGGTCTTGGGTTTGGTGATATTAGAGGTGCTTGGTTTCGCAATACTAGTTGGTGAGGTAGAGGTAGTTTGTGAATATTTTGGAGTGGGTAGTAATGGAGGTAAAGTGGGTGTAGTTGGCTTTAGTATGGGCTGTGAAGAGGTAGTGTGATAGGGATGAGGTGAATTTGGAGGTCTCGAATAGGTAGCAGGGCTACTTTTTTTAATGGAAAGGTGTATTATAGCTTCCACTTGTTTTGCTAGGTGTAAGGCCTCAAAATAAGTTTTTTGGTTTAAACAATTTCACAGAAGGTGCAATATCAAACTTCAAGTGTTAATGAAAATACTGAGAGCATAAGGTTTCCAGAGGTCCAACAAATTCAATAAACTTAAAAATTCATCATGGAAGTGATCAACAGTACATGTCTGTTTCAAAGCAACTAAGTCAGCCATGGGTTCCTCATATTCACTGGGAGCAAAGCGATCACACATTTCAGCCAAATACTTAACCCAACTCAGGTTCTCCATTCCTCCTTGCGATTTGACAAAATAGTGATGCCATTTGAGTGCCTTTCCGTCTAAGCTCAACATCACTGTTCGAACCTTAGATGTTTCAAGTACCTGTTCTGCCTCAAAGAACTGTTCCAATTTTATCACCCAATTTTTGAAATCATCCCCAGAGAAACAAGGGCCCATCGACACAAGACTGACCAATCGTAACTGGCAGTGCATTGGGTTCAATCGAAAATGGTGATTTTGCACTAGCTCCAACTCCTGTCACACTAGATTCTGCTGGGCTTTTACCTTTATCAGAGAAAAGATCCCCTTTTGTCATCAAGTCGAGAAACCCCTTGAGCTCTGACTTAATTTCAACTTTCAGGTCCTCCAACTTTTTGTCAGGTTGTTGAACCTCTTGTTTAATATTAGCCACATCTTGTTGTTTTTACCCAAGCTCTTTCTGAAGTCGTGTTTTTGTCATGGCTGCCAGGAACCAAAGGCACTGAATACCACTGTAACAGATTAAAATCAAGAGAAAAGGATTTTATGGGAAAAGAGTAGTGTAGAAACAAATGAGGTTAAAGAAATATAAGGGAGAGATAGTGGAGAAAATTACTTTTGAATATTTTCTGTTAATTCTCTTTCACTGCCTGTTTTACATATATAAAGGGTGTTGTACCTGACGTACCTAGAAAATCAGAAATTGACAAAAACTAACAATAACAAAAATCAGCAATCGGAAACAGCCAAGAAAAATAACAACTGTAATGAAATGACATGCTAATGGACGTTTTGGAGTATTTTTAATTTGGCCTGTAATAGTTTGTTGCTACTTGATTTATATAATCTAGAAAGAAAAGAGATAATTTTTTAAATGTAATGTAATGTAACCAGGTTAAATCTTGTCTTTTACATTGTCGTTCATGAATTATGGCAATGTTGGAGCTTTTAGCAACTCTGGGTTTCTTTAGCATGGAGATCTTATTATGGAGTTGAATAACTATATGAAAGAATTAATTGTAAGCAATGCACATATGCTTGAAACATGGATTCTTTTTTGTTATTTGATGCTATTAGGGCTTGAACCCCAAGAATCCAGCATTTACCAGCGGTAAGACATGGCTTTTGGCTTGAAACATGAATATCAGTGATACCTCTCTAAGATAATGTTTGTTACCTTTTGCGGAGTAGATTGCCATTGGTTTATCGAATGTAGTGTTTACCACTTATTGGATCACTCTTTACACATGAAGTAGGGGAGAAAAAGCATGGAAGCTTCGAAGCAAATATGATTCTTTGTCATCATTAACTAATTCCCATTGATGTCCTAACCTTTTTCTTTTTAGATAAAGGCCAATTTTTAATGTTGAAGTGTTGGTCTTCAGGTCTGGAAGAATATGGCTCCGACAAGAGTAAATGCCAAGAACATTTTGATGTTTACAAGGAATGCAAGAAAAAGGAGGTATTCCACTTTCTTTTTCCATTTGTTGTGTATATTCCATTTGTTTGTAAATGGCTATAGTGCACTGAGCATTACATATTTTTTGCTTTTTCCCCCCTTTTTGCCAGAGGGAGGCTCGTTTGGAACGCAACAAGAATCGGTCCTTGTTCTCATGAAATCCCTCAAGATTTTCTTCACTATTCGTATGAAGCTGAAGTTATGAGTTCGTCGGGGGTTGATAATTTTCTCCTGTTGAGTTGCTATAGAATTAAACCGATACTCAACATAAACTCTGTATAATTGATGACTATCTTATGGAGTATAGAAATTCAATACCAATGTTCTTTATTGTGTGCAATAATAGCAACTGTGGTTCACTTAGCTATGGCATGTATCTTAGAATTTCTGTTTCAATGTAATGAGAAGTTTTAGACTTTAGTATCAATTACTTATGCAAAATAATCCCAAATTATTTTAAGCATTTGGTGCAAGTTTCTTTAGTTTCTTCCCTTCTTATGTGGAGATTATTGTGCAAAAAAGAAGTTAAATTCTAGGAATCTGATGTTTCCATGAACTTCTATGTTTGAATCTTGATGATGGCTTCATCTTCTACTAATCTGGACCTTTGAATTTGTAAAAGTACAACACATAGATTCTATAAAAGCAATAATACATCAGGTCATGATGTTTGTACTTGGAGGCATACTCCATGTTTAGGCTCAAAAACCTTTGAATAATCCCTTAAACCCTTTTTATGAGGAGATGGACTCCGTGTTCTGGCTGTATAACCAGCCTGAATGCAGGGGAGTGAACATATGCCGGTGATAGAGAGAAGCAAAACTTAGATATAAGCAGAGATAGAGCCACCTTCAGTTCTGCCATTGCGAAGTGTTGTCCGGTGCATATTCTAGCCTCGATGCCAAACGGCATGTAAGCCTGTGGAACCTTGCAAGCCTCAACAATCCCATCAGCAAATCTTTCTGGATTGAACCGGTGCGCATCAGGACCCCATAGCTGAAGAGATTGTTGTAAAGCTGGGATTGGGATTTGGATGTTCATGTCTTTGGGGATCATGATGCCTTTGAAATCAATGTCTTCCAACGCTTGTCTTATCACAAAAGTTGCAGGTGGGTATAGGCGTAATGTCTCTAGAATCACCATTGTGATCTGCCAATCGGGAAAACAATCATTAAACATCCAAACGGATGATCGATGCAAAGCTTGTTGTTACATTGGCATACCGTCTTCATGTTTCTAAGTGCACTAGCATCCGGAAGAAATCCATCTTTACAAGTTTCAAGCACCTCGGCACGAACACGAGCTTGCCAATCTGGAGATGCAGCTAATAACATCAAGGTCCATGAAAGTGTAGTAGCAGTGGTTTCATAACCAGCAAAATACATGTTTTTGCAATTGTCCACTATGAACCTCTCCTTAGATAGTCCTTTGTAATCATCATAGGTTTCAGCACCGTCGAGTATCATCTGTAAAAGATCCTTCCCGTGTGTAGCCTCCTCGGTGCGATGATTCACTACACTCAATATCAACGAATAAATTTCTTTCTCTAACTTCCATATCTCTCTGTTGTTTTTACTTGGCAGGTACCTTCAATATTTTGCAACAGCAAGTTCATATATGTATGTATATGTATATGAAGTTGAAGAATGAATGTGGTGAAATTATATACCTCATACCAGGAATCCCAATGTAAGTTTTAGCCATAGCCATTTGCAGTGCTTTTAGCTTTGAGAATATTTCTTCCTCTTTGGAATAATTGCTGCCAAAACAAGCTCTCGAAATTATATCAGCAGGTAAGCTTTTCAAATCCTCATCAACTATAATCTCTAAAATGCCTTTCTCCCATTCAACTCTACTCTCCCAAGATTTTAGCATTGAAATCGTAGCATCCACCATTAGGTTTGTAATAACCAATTTTTCGGCCCGAGCCCATCAGCCAAAACAAAACCAATAAATAAATAAATAATAAAAAAGTTCAAAAAATAATGATGTTCATTCACAAAAGACCAAATACCAGGCCCAATAAAATCAATCCATTAAAAGGTCCATTTACAAAAAAGGTCCATTAAATCCTAAACTACTAACTAGCCCAAATAAAAAAACACACTCAGCCCAATTGACCCAGTTTACATAAGCCCAATATGGCCCAACAGACTTAGCCAAACAGGAACCCTAGGGTTTCTGCCCATTGCGCCGCAACCCACTAGCAAGCGCCTCGGTCACTGCCCACACGCGCGCCTGCACCACTTCAGCTCCCCACGCATCGGTTCCCACGCCCCTGACGCTCGGAGCTTCCCCGGGTGCCTCGGCCTCCACCGTTCGCACCATTGACCATGCCCTGCAAAGCAAACGGGCAGCAACAGAAACAAGGAAGCAGAGAAATATGGAACAAAATAATAGAATACTAAGAAGATAGAGTAATCTTTTGGCTATAAAGCCATTGAAGAAACAGTGTACAGGGGTTCTTTTTTTTGGGGGGTTTTTACGAACACTTCACGAACTATCAGAAATCAAAAAAGCTTCTAAGGTCAATCTCAGTTTTTTTATTTGTGTTTTCGATTACTAGTCACTATTACTGTGAATTATTTATCTTTTATTCTTAAACCCTCACAAACACAAAAAAGGACGCGCATTCAAGAAATCGAAATAGAAATTTTTAGTTTTTTTTTAATCCGTTTTTTCGTTCTCTGCTGTTTAAAAACTGTTTCATACTTTTTCATTTTTTTACTTACTGTTCTCTTTGAAATTCTTTTACCCATAACAATAATAATAACAAAAGGAAAGAAAGAACCTTACCTGAATCGAAAGGGGGTTTGCCGTCGGAGGGCTCACATCGGCACCGGAGCTTGGCCGAGGTAATGGGGACACACCTTAAGACCCCATGCCTGCGCGTTGTCGGCCCCTAGGAGTGTCGGTGGTGCGACGGATGGGTGGCAGAAGACCAATCGGTCGGGGAGATGAAGGGGAAAGGAAAAGAAGCCTTTAAAATTTTTTAACCTTTTTGAAATGGGAATAAAACGAAACAGGTTGAAAGTAGGGTTTTAAACTTTGAAGAAAGCGACGTCGTTTAGTTCAAAAGGGGGTGATCTGCGCATCCTAAAAGGGGCATTTGCGCGATTGGTCCCTTTTTCTTTGTGATTCTATTCGATTAAGCTTTGTGTATTCCTTTTCTTTCTTTTAAATTCAGAACAGTAATTTTGCACAGTTTTAATTTAGCCCCTTTCAAAACGCCACGTTCCAGGACTCGGGCGAATTTCGTTTTTAAATCCCCTCTACTTTAGGCGCTTTTCATTTGAGTCCTCTGATTTTCTTTTATTCTTGATTTTCGCCCCAGATTCCTATTTTCATTTGAATTAAATCCTTTTGCATATATATTTTGCTTTCTTTGATTATTTTGCTATTTCGTTGTTATTATTATTATCATTATTAGTATTATTATCATTATTATTATTATTATTATTATTATTATTATTATTATTATTATTATTATTATTTGCTTTGAGTTTTTTTGTATATTATCTTTATTAAACCATATATTATTATTTAAATTTTTATTTTCATTCCTTTTTGACACCATTTCAAAATTATCTCATACATTATTTTTTATTACGCATTCTTTATTTAAAAATCATTTTGTTAATTAGATTAAATTGATTCATGTATTACCTCTCCTTAAATTGTTTAATTCGTCGGCTTTTGTTTATTAACGTTGTTTGTTAGATGACGTATATTATTTAATTATCGCTATTGCATGTGCCATAATTTATTTACTTATATTGCCATGTTATTGTAGTTCATTATATGTAATTTCGTGCTCACAAATTATTGTTCTATTATCGTTATTGTTTTCCCTGCATGTTGATATTTTAGGTTAACGATTCCAGTGTTACGTATTATGTGTATTATGTTATCATTGCACCAAACTCATGTCATATATATATATTTGTTAAGTTTCGTTGGGCATAACCTAAAATCTTTTACAAATTTCATCCAAAATTAAAAGTTTCCAAATAAGGCAATATTCTATGTTTGGAAATTCGAGAGATCGTGCCCTATGTGTTGGGTTTCGGTTCTCTCGCTTGGCCAAGCAATCGAATAACCTTTTGTTACGTTAAGGCATGAATCCCGGGAATTAAGAGATGATCTTGGATTTAAGGATTAAAATCATCGTGTTCTACGTACTGGATGTGATATTTTGTTCCTTCGGGACAAGAAAATCTTGATATTCAATTCGAGAAAACTAAAACATTTCCAAAAAAGATCAATTTCCTTTGTTTTTAAAAAAAATTTTCAACTTTCGACATTGAGACATTAAATAATCAATTTGGTACCAATTTTGGGGCGTGACGAGGGTGCTAACCCTTCCTCGCACGTAACCGACTCCCGAACCCATTTTCTCAAATTTCGTAGACCAAAAAAAAAGTACCGTTTTAGTAAATTAAAATGTTTTATTAAAACAAAGGTGATCCGATCACACCTAATAAAAGATTGGTGGCGACTCCCGTTTTTTATTTTTCAAAACCAAGTCGATTCCCGTTTTGTCAAAAAAATGGTTACGATAGCTTGGCGACTCCACTGAGGAATTTGAGAGTCAGGCCATGAATTGATTGATTCTTGTCCTTTTGATCGAAAATTTGGAAAATTGTTTTGAAAAATCGTGTTTCTCTTCGATGCATTTGCTTGTGCTATAGTGTCGAGTCTCGTGAAATACTTTGGCATTGCATTGCATGACCATTGCGGTCACACCCTTAAGTGGGAGTGAGAAGCTACTCTTTCGTGAGGTTTTTACCTCCGTGCAAGATAGTGGATCACTTTCGGGATACATCCGTACCTATGTCTTCGTGAGATTTTTATCTCCGTGCAGCCATAGGGAAATGTATTCCCCTGAACCGAACTCGGTCCATATGAGCCTATAATAGGTGAGGATCGAGGAATCTGCTAGTTCAGGTACCCTTACTTTAGAACCGAACCACATATAGAGAGACCTAAGAGCCCATTGTAGGTAGAGCCGTGTAAACCCTAGTTGTTACCTTAAATAGGGGTTCGATTATTTCCTGCTCATTTTAAGTTCTTTTTGTACATAATACTAACTTGTTGCGTTTCGCTTTTATTGCATAGCATCCCATCATAAAGGTGTTGATTTACATTCGGTTACTAGATAGAAAAGCTTAACATGGAAAAGGGGTTTCTCGATAGAGTAGAGGATAATGCGGTTGTTCAAACATGGTCCGAGAGGATACAGCAAGAGAAAGGAGACAGTCTAACAGCAGGATATGAATCAGAGTTGTGGGATTTCACTCGCATTAGCGTGACTCAAAATGACCTGCGAGAATTGAAGGAAATATGGGATTCGTGGGGCAACGAGGTTAAATAACTATTCTACTATAATTACGGTGATTTGCACTATCTGCTGGATATCAAGGTAGACGAGTACCTACTCCGGGCTATTACCCAGTTTTGGAACCCCGCTTACAGTTGTTTCACTTTTGAAAAAGTGGATTTGGTGCCTACCATCGAGGAGTACACGGCTTTGTTCCGATGCCCGAGAATTCAAACTGATAAGGCTTATTCAAGGTTTGCTAATGTGCCAACATTCTCAAAAAGGCTATTGAACATTACAGGGATGAGCGAGCAATGGATTACAGCTCGGATCAAGCAAAAAGGAGATTATAAGTGCATCCCGTGGAAACACTTGAAGGATCTGATCTTGGCGCATCCTGATAAGAAAAAGAGGGTCGACGTCTTCGCTTTAAGCATCTATGGCTTGGTCATCTTCCCCAAGGAGTTGGGGCATCTAGAGGAAGCAGTTTCAGACCTATTTGATATACTAGACAAGGGAGTCACATCTGTCCCTGCAATCTTAGCCGAAACCTTCAGATCATTGAATGCTTGCCGAAGAGCGAGCGAAGGGAGGTTTATGGGATGTGCACAACTTTTGCTATCGTGGTTCCATTGCCATTTTTAGAAGATAGAAAAAGTCTCATACAAAGTTTATTTCGAAAACTATTCTCCTCTAAAGGAATTAGCCGATACCCCAAGGCGGGACGACCTATCTGGAGAAAAATGGATAGCGATTCTCCAAAATTTGCAAGTGGAAGATGTAGAATGGAAGACTCCGTGGATGATCCCTGACGAGATCTTGTATCGGTGCGGAGAGTTTGACTGGGTCCCTTTACTCGGGATATGGGGAGCTGTTGGGTATGCCCCATTACTAGTGATGAGGCAGTATCGATCAAGGCAGTTCATACCAGCGACACACGGAGTAGCCCAGTGTGAGTTTTCATACAAGGACGATAATTATAAGAAAAGAGTTCGCGAAATATCAGATGCGTGACTCAAACCCGGAAAATGAAGAGATTCGCCATAGGGCCAATGAGACCCCCGAGTATGATCTGTGGTGGGGCAAAAGAATCAATGACAATATCCCAAAGCCAAGCCAAGGAGACGTTCGGCCAACAAAGGAGCAATTACAAGTAATTCCATCCGAATTAGATATTATCAAGCAAGATTTCGAGAGAATGAGTCGGGAATTAGGAAAGAGAATAGAGCAGCTAGAGGAGGAAAAGGTGCAGTTAGGGTTAGATGTCGACATCCACAAGCTCGAAGCCGAGAAATTGAAAAAAGGAAAAAATAAAGCCGAAGAGGATTTGGATAGCTTAAAGACAGACTACAAGAAGCTGCGCATGTCCATCAGAACTGCTGGTCTAGGTAAAACATCAGAGCAATGGCGGCAGGAAATTGAAGAAGAAAAATCTAAAGCCAATCAGTGGGAAAAGAAGTTCCGAGATGCTCGAGTACGGGAAGACATTTTGAAAAAGAGCCTGTTGGAAAGTCAAAGTGAGAAGGAGAGGTTACGCGCCCAAATAGCAGAATTAGAAAAGTCGCTGTATCTGCACCGTAGCCGCAACTCGGTAATCGAATTAAGTGCCAGCCAGAACAAGATTGAGGAGATGAAAGGGAGGATAGGAGAGCTCAAGACTGCATTACAAGATAGTAAAATTCGAGTTGAGCTCCTTGAGGCGAACAATGAACATTGAAAAGAGCAGCTCCACCATTCTCAAGGACAGATCAGAGATAGAGACTATGTGATGGGTGAAGCTATGGTTCAAGTCCGAGAGGTGGCTGACCATTTACAAACTTTGGCCACTCAAGCTGATGTATTAAGTCTACAATACGAGTCAGTGTCGGATCGAGGCCAAAAATTAGCTTGGCTTCTTAGGAAAGTTAAGGATTTAGGCATTAGGGTGAAGTCGTATATGTAATCGTCCATTCTATGAAAGGAAATTTATTTTCTATTAACGTTTATCTAATGGAATTGAATCAAATCAACACCTTTGTGTATTCATATCATGCATCTGCATTACATTGCATACAGTAGCAATCATATCACCTTAATCATTCACTGAGGCTAAAATCGTATAATCCACAGTTGCGACACTACGAACCTGGAATCACGTCATCCCTATAGGACACGTCTAAGAACTAGAGCTATGGATGCTGAACTCAGTGAAAGAATTGAAATAATGGAAAGAATCCAGAGAGAGTTGCAAGAGAAGTTGACCAAGTCGCAGCAAGAAGCAAAGGATCTGATGGCAAGATCCCGAGAGGAATCGCTCGAGCAGAAAGATCAAATGGCCAAAATGATGGAAATGATATCAACTCTGGTCAAAGGAAAAGGGCCCGCTAAAGTCCTGACGTTACAGAAGCCCATTCTAGAGTTAATCAGGATCTACTATATCTCCCAGGATTCACTCCGCCCCACGTCCATGTAACGCAAAGAGGATATCCTCAAGGGGAACCGGTAGGCCTAGAGCAACGACCAGCACCACATGCTCATCCGGGGCAAGGTATGTTTGCATCGAACTCCGGAGACAATTCCGCTAATCCAATAGTTCCAAACTTGGATGATCCGGTAGAAATAGCCAAGTTAAAAATGAAGGATCATGATGCTGAGGACAAGTATAGGAGTCTAGAAGAAAGACTCAAAGCGGTAGAAGGCATTGGAGCCTTCTCTGCACTGAGCGCCAAGGAACTCAGTTTAGTGCCTGATCTGGTCCTACCTCCGAAATTCAAAGCGCTAGATTTTGAAAAATACGATGGGACGAGATGTCCCTAAGCGCATCTTATCATGTTTTGTCGGAAGATGGCCGGTTATGTGAATGAAGACAAATTGTTAATACATTGTTTTCAAGATAGCTTGATCGGATCAGCCCTCCGGTGGTACAATCAACTCAGCACAGAGAGGATCCAATCATGGAAGGACCTAGCAACTGCATTCTGTGAACAGTACAAGCACGTCTCCGATATGGCGCCTGATCGACTAACGTTACAGATGATGGAAAAGAAGCCAATGGAGACTTTTAGACAATACGCTTGTCGAAACCATTTTTGTTTGGAAAACGGGTCGACTTTAAAAATGAAAACAGAGTCGCCACCAATCCTTTTTTGAAGTGTGATTGGGCCACTTTTGAAAAAAAAAAATTTTGGGCCTGCGAATTTTAAGAAAACAAGTTCGGGAGTCGGTTACGCACGAGGAAGGATTAGCACCCTCGTGATGCCTAGAATTGGTACCTAATTGATCAATTAATGTCCTAATATCGAAAATTTGAAAGAATTTAAAATATGATTCTTTTTATTTTAAGGGAAAGAAAATTGAACAAGATATGAGCAATCAGATCCTCTTATCTCGAGGAAGTGAAATGTCACGCCCAGTGAGTTAGGGCACGACATTTCAAATCCCCAAAATTGAGCTTGTCCTTTGATTTTCAAAATTGATGTGTTTAAATCTAAGAAGGATACTCGGTTATTTAGGTCTAATAAAAAATCGGAACCCAGTAAGTTAGGGCTCGATTTCCAGAATACCAAACACGGAATATTGCTTTTGGTTTTTGAAGTCCTTATCCCGAGCTATCAAAACGTCTCATCCAGTAAGTTAGGACACGACGATCTTGAGTTCTCAATAATAAGCTTTTATTTAACTTTTCAAAAAGAAAGTGATAGGTTCTTTAGACTCGAAAAGGGAAATCGAAACCCAGTAAGTTAGGGTACGATTCCTTTCAAACCTTAGAACACAGAGGGTTATTTATTTATTTTGAAATGCAAACTGTAATGAATCGAATAAAATATGATAAAACAGTAAAATAAACAAACAAAACGAAATAAAAGAAAATAGTAACGAAGGGGCAATAATAACCATGAAATATACTAATAAATAATAATAATAATAATAATAATAATAATAATAATAATAATAAGTTAAAAAGAAAATTAACAATTAAAATAATAATAATAGTACTAGTAAAAAATAAAATAATATTAGTAAAAAAAAACAGTCATGAAAAATAGTAATAATAATAATGAAAAAAGTTTAAAATAAAATCACAAAAGTAATAAATAGAAATATTAATAACAAGATAGACTAACTATGAATATAATAATAAGTATAATATAATAATAATACATATATGTACAGTAACAATGAGGAAAAAAAAGTAATACATATGTGCTAGAATATAATGAAAACAATTTTAATAATACTAATAATATATGTGAAATGGAGACACTGTTGATAATATATAAATATAATAACAATATAGAAAAAATAAAATAATATATAATAATAGTAAAGTTACTAGAAGGAACATAGTTATAATAATAATAATATACATATAAAAGTAGTAGTAACCAAAAATATTAAAAATAGTTGATTTAAAGCTAAAAACAGTAAAAATAACCAAAATGGGCTAAATTAGATCAAAACAAAACTTTGGACCAAATTTAAAAACAAATGAAGGGGAAAGGGCCTAATCGTATGGTGCGCGCCACATAGAGGGGCCTGAAACGCAATTATTCCAAGTTCCCAAATACTGCACCTGAATACGGACTAAATTGTAATGAGGGTCTAAATTTGGGGCCGAATTTAAAAGAGAAAAAAATGGAATGGGATGTGATTAAAACAATGGTGCAAATAGGGGACCGAAAGCGCAATTTTCCCATTAAGGGTGAAAAGGCACAAATCCACCTGCAAAAGCAAGTGGTCACGTGGGGCCTTCCCCTTTTTTACACAGAGAACCATTTATGGCTTTTAAAACAAAAAGGAATAAAAAAAAAGAAAAAAACCTTCCTCTTTTTCTTCCAATTTCAAAAACCAGGAGACCAAAGAAACCCCCAAAATTTTCCTTCATTTCATTTGCCCGAAGGCCTGCAAAAACAACAAATGGGGGCTTTCCGTTTTCTCTGCTAGGGTATAGCCCTCATCGCAGCAAGTCCCCCATGCACACCATGAACGGCGGCCGTAGGACCGACGGTAAGTCCTTTCGATTCCCCTCATTTCTCTTTGAAAAAACTTTATTTGTCTTTTCTTAAGAACAGAACCAAAAAAAAATAAAAGCAATGAAAATATAAAAATAAATAATAAAAAAAAAGAAGAAGCAAACAACAATATCCAGACTCGAAAAAGGAATGGTAAAGAAGAGAAACCTCTACTGATTCTTATATCTGACTTCCTATCAACTTCTTTTGATTCTTAATGTATATTTCTGCCCTCTTATTTTTGTATCCTTTTGTGTAAATCGTAAAAAAAAAAAAAAACCCCTTTTACAATTTTTATTTCGGCTTTTATAGCCTATTATTTACAACTGCTTTTCTCTTTTGCAAAGACGTGCTAGAGCATGATACGGACGTGGCGTGGTGGCTTGGTGTCCTGTTGGAGCACGATGCGGCGCAAGAGATGCTGGTGAACGACGTGCGGCGTGAGGGCTGATTTAGGGTTTCTGTAGTTTTTGATTTTGGGCCTTCCGGGCTTCGAATTTTGGACCATTTGTAATTGGGACCTCTATTTTTCTCTGGTTTGGTACTGGTATTGGGCTCCAGGTTTTAAATTGGGCCCTATAGCTGCCCCTCTTTGCTTGTTGTCGTGTAACGAGAATGAAGCAAAGACTTTAAAAGGGCCAATTTTGCCCCGTATTATTGAATCTTGACTTCTTGTAGCTTCATTCCATCCACTGCATCTTCAGGGGTGTAGGAATTTTGTTTTTATCTACTCCACTCCTGATCAGTGGAAATAGAATCTGCTATTCTTTTTAGCCCGCTACCCTACTGCTTAGGGAATTAAGGCTAATCGTCTTCGATCTGCCCCACTCCTGCTCATGGAGATAGGATCTGCTTTCTTTTAGCCTGCTCCACTACTGCTCAATGGAGATAAGGCTAGTGGCTTAAATCTGCTCCATTGCCGATACATGGAGATAAGACTTGTTGCTTTCGATCTGCTCCACTCCTGCTCAGTGGAGATAAGATCTGTTGTTTTTGATCTGCTTTGCTATTACTTAGTAAAGATAAGATCTGCTGTCTTCAATCCGCTCCACTCCTGCTCAGTGGAGATAGGATCTGCTATCTTTAGCCTGCTCCACTCCTGCTCAGTGGAGATAAGGCTTCAGTCTTTCGATCTGCTCTACTCCTGCTCAGTAGAGATAAGATCTGTTGTCTTCAATCCGCTCCACTCCTGCTCAGTGGAGATAGGATCTGCTATCTTTAGCCTGCTCCACTCCTGCTCAGTGGAGATAAGGCTTCAGTCTTTCGATCTGCTCTACTCCTGCTCAGTAGAGATAAGATCTGTTGTCTTCAATCCGCTCCCCTCTTGCTCAGTGGAGATAGGATCTGCTATCTTTAGCCTGCTCCACTCCTGCTCAGTGGAGATAAGGCTTCAGTCTTTCGATCTGCTCTACTCCTGCTCAGTAGAGATAAGATCTGTTGTCTTCAATCCGCTCCACTCCTGCTCAGTGGAGATAGGATCTACACGTTTTAGCCTTTCGATATGCTCTACTCCTGCTCAGTAGAGATAAAATCTGTAATCTTCTATAACTCCCATCCATTTTGCTACATTATCTACTGGGGAACCTACCTGTAGATTTAATTTCATGGGGTCTATGCTTATGTCAAATGATTAGAATGTCATGAAAATGCCCCTAACCATATGTATTGTGAATGAATGGATGCATGCAAAATGTCATGAGTATGATCCTTTTTTTGGGAGGGGTTATCAATGCTCGCTGCTTGTTAGGGCAATATTCCCGTTGTATGACTTCTTGTTCCGCTGATACTTCTAACACAGAATCTGAAGATATCATCACTGCCTAGATCCTTATCTCAAGTACTCCGAACCCTTTAAGTCTGGTTAGTCCTAAATAACTGTCCTGCTTCGGATTCTTGTATTTATTTAGAGACTTTCAGAGTAATACACGAAACTTCTTTTGTGAAAGCATTATTTGTTCAGTAATCATTACTTCAATATGAAATGCTCGGAAAAAGATTACAGAAATAAATAAAACTGCAATTTATTTGGGATAAAACCCGTGAAGAATGGATTGAGCAAAGAAAACAAATTCTACTATGGTAAAAAAATGAGTAAGAATGGCATTAATGCCCCAGATATCACAGCCTGAGCTCCTCTGTACGTACTTCTCGAAGACCATTCTGAGTTCAACATATGTCTAGAAGATCCGTGGTACTTCGTCGATGCCCCAAGACGTAGCATACCTCATCATTGTTAATTCGAGCGTAGCGGAACTACTGCATGCCCCATCACGAGTTGATCATAATTTGAGCCGCCCTTTTTGGGTTTTCAACTCAAAGCCCATTTGGTCTCAAAGTGCCCTTTGCGGGTTTTCACCTTGTACTCACCGGTTTTTTTTTTTTGAAATCAAGACGCCCTTTGCGGGTTTTCATCTTGTCCCACTTTCAAGCGAAGTACTTCTTGATGGAATCTGCGTTGACTGGATTTGGTAGATTTTTACCGTCTATCTCGGCTAGTATCAAAGCCCCCCCAGAAAAGGCCTTCTTTACAACATAAGGTCCTTCCCAATTAGACATCCATTTTCCCCTGAAGTCTTTTTGCATAGGGAGGATCTGTTTCAACACCAAATCTCCTTCATGGAATACTCTGGGGCGGACTTTCTTATTGTAAGCCCGCATCATTCGCTTCTGGTACAATTGACCATGGCGAATGGCTCTTAGCCTCTTTTCCTCAATTAGATTTAGTTGATCATATCGAGATTGAACCCATTCTGCTTCGTCTAGCTTCAACTCTGACAAAACCCGGAGTGAAGGGATTTCAACTTCAATAGGCAAGACTGCCTCCATCCCATAAACCAATGAGAAAGGAGTTGCCCCAGTAGAGGTTCTAACCGATGTTCGATAGGCGTAGAGGGCAAGCGGTAACTTTTCATGCCAATCCTTGTAGGTCTCAGCCATTTTCCCCACAATTTTCTTGATATTTTTATTAGCCGCCTCAACTGCTCCATTCATTTTCGGGCGATATGGCGACGAGTTATGGTGCTTAATGTTGAACTGACTACAGACTTCCGCTATCGTGCTATTGTTCAAGTTTAGTGCATTGTCAAACACGATCCTTTCTGGCATTCCGTAGCGGCATATGATCTCTTTTTTCAAAAACTTGCTAACTGTCGTTTTCGTGACATTTGCGTATGAAGCTGCCTCTACCCATTTGGTGAAGTAGTCAATGACCACGAAAATGAAACGATGTCCATTAGAAGCTTTCAATGAGATCGGCCCAATGACGTCCATGCCCCACATTGAGAAAGGCCATGGAGAAGTCATAACATGAAGGGGTGAAGGAGGCACATGGATCTTGTCTCTATAAATCTGACACTTGTGGCATTTTTTAGCATAATGGATGCAATCCCCTTCCATTGTGGACCAATAATACCCAAATCTCATGATTTGCCTGGCCATTGTAAATCCATTGGCATGTGTTCCACAGAAACCCTTATGGACTCCTTCCAGGATTTTCCTAGCTTCAACAGCATCAACACATCTTAGTAACACTTGATCTCTCCTCTTTTTATACAAGATCTCTCCATCTAGGACATAGTCACTGGCAAGTCTTCTCAATGTTCTCTTATCATTTTCAGTCGTTTGATCGGGATATTCACGGCTCTTCACATATTGCAGAATGTCATGGTACCAAGGATGATCATCTCTCTCCTCCTCTTCGTCAATATTGAAACAATGAGCCGGAGCCTCGCAAATACTCATTTGGATGGGCTTCATATCCTCCTGCTCATTCATTCTGATCATAGAAGCTAAGATGGCCAAGGCGTCAGCCATCTGGTTTTCATCACGCGGGAGGTAAAAGAATGTGATATCATCAAACTCCTCAATTAGTTCCAAAACTAACTTTCGGTAACTGATCAATTTGGGATCTCTTGTTTCCCATTCTCCTTCGAGCTGATATATCACCAGCGCAGAGTCTCCATATACCTCTAGCACCTTAACCTTGCGGTCTATGGCTGCTCGGATTCCCATGATGCATGCTTCATATTCCGTCATATTGTTTGTACAATCGAAGTCCAACTTGCAAGTGAACGGATAATGCTCTCCATTTGGTGATACCAAGACTGCTCCAACTCCATTACCAATGGCATTTGACGCTCCGTCAAAATTCAACTTCCAGGGACGATCTTCTAAGATATTTCCTTCAATTGTCGCTACAAACATCAGATCCTCATTGGGAAAATCAAAATTCAGGGGTTCGTAGTCGTCTAGCGCCCTGCTGGCTAGAAAATCAGCTATTGCACTCCCCTTCACAGCCTTCTGGCTCACGTAGACTATGTCAAACTCGGAGAGCAAAATTTGCCATCGGGCCATTCTTCCATTCAAAGCGGTCGACTCCATCATGTACTTGAGAGGGTCTAGTTTGGAAATTAACCAAGTCGTATGGTATAACATGTATTGCCTCAACCTCCGAGTTGTCCAGATCAATGCACAACACAATTTCTCAATTGGCAAGTATCTCATTTCACACTCGGTGAATTTCTTGCTGAGGTAGTATATCGCCCTCTCTTTCTTCCCTGACTCGTCGTGTTGGCCTAGCACATATCCCATTGAATTATTGAATACCGTCAGATACAGAATCAATGGTCTGTCAGGACTGGGCGGCATTAGCACTGGAGTATTAGACAAGTACTGTTTAATCTTGTCAAATGCCTTCTGGCATTCATCGTCCCAAATGCCCGGATTGTGTTTCTTAAGAAGACAAAAGATGGGATCACACTTCTCGGTAAATTGTGAGATGAATCGAGCAATGTAATTAAGTCTTCCCAGGAAACCTCGGACTTCTTTCTGAGTACGCGGCGGAGGTAATTTTTGTACGGCCTTTACTTTATCCGGATCCACTTCAATTCCTTTTTCACTGACCACGAAACCAAGTAGCTTCCCTGATCGAGCCCCAAAGGTACACTTGGCTGGATTGAGTTTCAGCTGAAATTTCCTCAACCTCAAGAATAGTTTCCTCAACACTTGCACATGCTCCCCTTACGTTCGAGACTTTATGATCATATCGTCGACGTAGACCTCAATCTCCTTGTGCATCATGTCGTGAAACAATGTTACCATAGCCCTTTGATATGTTGCCCCCGCATTCTTTAACCCAAATGGCATCACTTGGTAACAAAAGGTACCCCATAAGGTTATGAAGGTGGTCTTTACCATATCTTCAGGACGCATCCTTATTTGATTGTATCCCGAAAAACCATCCATGAAAGAGAAAAATGAATACCCCACTGTGTTATCTACCAAGGTGTCGATGTGAGGTAGTGGGAAGTTGTCCTTCGGGCTGGCCTTGTTTAGGTCCCTATAATCGACGCACATTCGTACTTTTCCATCCTTCTTAGGGACAGGGACAACGTTGGCTACCCATTCTGAGTAATTCACTACTCGTAAAAACCCCGCATCGAATTGCTTTTTGACTTCTTCCCTTATCTTTACCGCGACATCGGGTCTTATCCTTCGGAGCTTCTGTTGAATCGGCTTGCAGTCTTCCTTTATTGGGATACGATGTACCGCAATATCAGGGCTCAACCCAGGCATGTCCTGGTACGACCAGGTAAAGACATCTTTGAACTCTAACAGAAGCCTGATGAGGTCCTGCCTTGTTTCCCTGGTGATGAGGGTTCCAATTTTCACCTCTTTCCCTTCCTCCAGAGTCACATTTTCAATTGTCTCTTTGTGAGGCAGAATCAGCTTTTCTTCCTGCTCCACCATCCTTAACAGATCCGGGGATATACTACAATCTCTGTCATCTGTAAAGTCCTGAGGTTCTCCTGGGCACATGTCTTGCTCATCAGAAAATTCTAGGTCCGTAACAGCGTTGTTCATGACATCGATATCTGGGGACCTATGGTAAGCATGAAAGAGTATTCAATGAAAATGAATTTAAGACTGACTTATTTATGCGTTATGATTATGAATGGAAAGAAAAGGAACAAAAGAATAACTGCATGGTATGAAAGGAAAATGCACTTTTATTGAAAGTAAAGATGCTCAAACATGAGCCTAATTCACAAAAGATTCTCATTGTTCCCTAGGCTTAAAACAACAAGTGTGTTTTGAACATTACTCTATTTTAGCCCTAAAAACTACAGGAATTTCTTCCGCAGTCCAGTTGTCCAGGACACTTCCAGGCTCGTAGGGGCGAATACCCGCCAAGTTTCCTCTCTCGAACTTCCTTCAGACACAGCATTAATGTTCAGAGTCCCTATCATATTCTCAGCCATTTCCTTATTCTCGTTCTCCTGTCCCGAATGGATAATTCCCCCCGACACGAATGTATTATATATATGGGGAAAGGTCATTGGACCCCACTCGATCTCTGCCCCATTCAGTCGTGCCATTCGTCTTTCACGTTTCCTCTTCAGCTCCTCCTTTCTCTGTCTGGCATCTGGCCTATGCCCCAGGCCAAAACGATCATGCTTGTCAACCAATCCTAGCACTCTGACTGGCCCCTGGAGATATTTTCCGAGTCCCCTCCCAGGCAATGCTCCTCTTCCTGTTGTCAGCTGTAGGCCCATCCTTGTTGCTTCAGAGAGTTTGGGTATCGGGATCTTGCTTCCTTCACTGATGAAAGTCGCATTTACAAACTCCAACGACCTGAAGGAACACTCTATAGCCTTCGTATCATTCTCTATGTACGGTGAATTACTGGTAACGGACGCGATGATATCCTCTTCCGCCCTTATGGTGATCAACCGGCCCTCTATCACCAATTTTACCTTTTGGTGTAACAACGATGGCACAGCTCCTGCTGAGTGGATCCAGGGCCTTCCTAATAAATAGTTATACGAAGGCTTGATGTCCATTACAAGAAAGTCTACCTCGTACGTGTTTGGCCCAACTAGGAGGGGTATCTCAATCCTCCCCATTACTTTTCTCTCGGTGCCATCGAATGCTCTCACTACATTTTGGCATGTTTTCATATGAGAGCTGTCTACGGGCAATCTGTTCAGTGTAGATAGGGGCAAGACATTCAGTGCCGACCCGTTGTCAATTAATACCCCTGGTAATGTATACCCTTCGCATCGGGTAGTGATGTGCAAAGCCTTGGTGGACCCCATGCCCCCTGGCGGAATTTCATCATCGCTGAAAGAGATGAGATTGTCTGCACTTATGTTACTAACGAGTCGGTCTAGCTTGTTTACTGAAATGTCCTCAGCGACATAGATTTCGTTCAACATCTTTATTAGCGCATTGTGATGTACCTCTGAGTTTAGAATCAAAGTCAGTACTGATGTGCGTGCTGGCTGCTTGTGTAGTTGCTCCACGACACTGTACTCACTGTGCTTCAGGAATTTTAAAAACTCTCCTCACTCTCTGCTACTGGCTCATTAACCAGTGGTCTTGCCTTCTCGTCTCCCCTTCTCATCATAGAGGACTCAGATTCTGGGTTGGGTGTGCTGGCCGAACTCTCTTTCCCGGAAACTATCACAGTGCAATTGTAATTCCAACGTAACCTATTGTCATCTTTATAAGGAAAAGTCATGGGTTTTTGAATTATAATCCTTGGAGGAGAAGTTACGGGTTTTCTGATTACAACCCTCGGTGTACCCTTATAAGGAGAAGTCACGGGTTTTTTAATTTCGACCCTCGGTTCTACCCTCACTCCGGCCTCGTCGACCCCTGGCCGTGTGATAATCACTAGTGGGTGATTGACTTTGGGGATCCTTTCTGCAGACCCCTCTTCCGTGGAACATACGTCATCTCCTTCCACCAAGTCAAAGAACTCCAGCTCTTTATTATCCATTAGCCCTTGTACTAGGGCTCTGAATTCGTTACATTGCTGGATTTCATGGCCTTCTTTGTCATGGAACTCACAGTAGTTCCCTGTATCTTGAGATCTGTTTACACTCTCCTGCAGAACTAACCCCCTTTTCTGCATTTCTTTCCAAACCTCTCTCAATGGGGTTCTGACCTTAGCAATCTCATGTTTGAACCTTCTCCCCCTGTTTTCAACTATCACGTTTACCCCATTATCAATATGACTGGGTAACGAATTTCCTCCACCAGGCGGGTCATTGAAGTCTACCACCCCCGCCTTGATAAGTCTCTCAACTAGTCTTTTGAATGAAGCACAGTTCTCTATTGAGTGACCTACTACATCCGCATGGTACTCACACTGAACGTTTGTGTCATACCACTTGGGATATGGAGGATGCAGCGGCTTCAAGTAAAACGGGGATACGACGTACACATCGAATAAAGTCTTATACAACTCCTTATACGTCACCGGTATAGGAGTAAATTGGAATTTTTCAGTCTTCTGCCTCGTGTTGGGTTCTTGTCCTGATGGGGTCTGCTGGCCCACGGTTATTGCTCGTGGTTTATTAATAGTAATGGGTTTGGGATAACCCGAGCTTACATTACCCACTTCGTTCTCCCTTTTCTTTGGAGCCGATCTTTTCATGCTCTCTCCAGCTTCAATTTTCCCACACCTTATCGCATTCTCTATCATTTCGCCGGACATCACTATGTCGGCGAAGCTCTTGGTGGCACTCCCCAACATATGGTTGATAAAAGGTACTCTTAGGGTATTAACAAACAGCATGGTCATTTCCTTCTCTAGCAACGGTGGTTGGACTTGGGTGGCAACTTCCCTCCACCTCTGGGCATATTTCTTAAAACTCTCACCTGACTTCTTCTCCATGTTTTGTAGCGTGATCCTGTCAGGTGCTATATCAGTCACATGGCCGTAATGTTTCATGAAGGCCTGTGCCAAATCCTTCCAAGATTTGATTTGCGTACAACTCAGCTGGTTGTACCATTTTGCTGCAGCCCCAGTCAAACTATCCTAGAAACAGTGAACCAACAACTGGTCGTTGTTGACATATCCCGTCATTCTCCGACAAAACATGGTAATATGGGCCTTAGGGCAGCTAGTCCCATTGTACTTTTCAAACTCCGGCATCTTGAACTTCGGAGGAAGTACCAGATTTAGAACTAGACTCAGCTTCCTAGCATCCACCTCGCATTGGTAATCAGCACTTTCCAATGCTTTAAACTTCTCCTCCAGCCATTTGCAGCGATCCTCAAACTCCTTTGGGAACTCCGCCTTCGCTTTCTCCCCCTCTACTGCATCGTCGAAATCCGGGACTATGATCTTTGGCAAATTGTCTCCAGGGTTAGAGCTCGAGCCTGTCGGGAAGTTTGCCGGTGCCGAGGCACTAGTTTGATACTGAGGTCTGATATTAACAGACACTCTCGGAGGTTGCGCTTGAGAATTTACTGGGGCTAGGCCTGGCGGATAAGTAGAATTTTCATTTTCATCCCCGACATCAACCATAGGGCCTTTTCCCTTATCCTGTGCTCCAGTCAACAGCAGCGTTAACTGGCTCATCATACTTCTCTGGGATTCCAGCTTTTGATCCCTCACGTCTTGTTGGATTTTGGACAACTGCTCTTGCATTTGAGTCTGCAACTGGTCTTGCATCTCTTTCTGCATCTGCTCCAACCTTTCCAACCTTTGATCCATGGTTTTTATTTTCCTTCGTGTGTAGTAGTGGTGTTCCAGGATAACTATAATATGATGTTTAGTTAATAGGGTTGTCTTATGATGTTTGATGCATATAATGTGATGTAATGCAAATGCATGAAATGCAATGCAAATGAATGAATGCAAAAGAAATAAGAGGAGTCGATTTTGGTTCAATTTCTTTTTAGAATACTTATTAAAAAAAAAAACAAAATCCTTTACATAAAACAGAGTCACATATACGACCTAGCCCTTATGCCTAAAGTCTTAACTTTCTCAAGAAGGCTAGCTAACTCTCTACCCCTATCTGACTTTTGTTCATATACTACACTTAACACATCAGCCTGAATCGCTCGTTGTTTGTTTCCAATAGTTGGATCCGAAGCTCACTATTTTGCAGCGCCATTTCGAGTTGCCCCACTTTTCTCTTCAAGTTTTCAATCTGGTTCAGGCTTGATTCCAACTTCACCGTAGACTCACGACTTTGACACAATACCATCTCTAGTTCTGCTATACGAGCTCTTAACATCTCATTCTCGCTTTGGCTCTCACCCACAGTCTTTCTCAGAGTATCCTTTTGTGCATGGGCCTCATGGAACCTCTTCTTCCACTGATCCACCTTGGCCTTCTCCTCTTAAATTTCTTGATGCCATTGTTCTGAGGTTTTGCCCAGCCCAGTGGTCCTCATGGATAAATGCAACTTTTTGTAATCGGTCTTCAAGCTGTCCAAATCTTCTTTAGCCTTCCTTTTCCCTTTTCTCAGCTTCTCAGCCTCTGATTTCTGGACATCAACGTCTAACCTCAAATGCATTTTCTCTTCTTCGAGCTGTTCTATCTGCTTCCCCAACTTTGAAGTTTTACTTTCGAAGTCTTGTTTCAAGATTTCCAACTCGGAAGGAATTACTTGCAGGTATTCCCTTATCGGTCGAGCACCATCTTGTGTCGGTCTAGGAACATTGTCATTGATTCTTTTACTCCGTCAAGCATTATATTCGAGGGTTGTCATGGGACCTGCAGCAACTATTTTCATCCGGAAAGTCTGATTCCAAGCGTTAGAAATCTCTTTAACTCTTTTCTTGTACATATCCCCTCCATAAGTAAATTCACATTGAGCTAGTCCATGCGTCGCTGGTATAAATTGCCTTGATCTGTATTGCCTCAGCACAAGCAAAGGGGCATACCCAACAGCTCCCCAGATTCCTAATAGAGGGACCCAATCAAAACTCCCACATCAGTAAAGAATTTCGTCGAGAATCAACCAAGGAGCTCTCCACTCAACGTCCTCCTCTTGTAGATCCCGAAGAAGCGTAATCCAGTTTTCTTCTGATATGTCATCTCTTCTGGGCGCGACTGCTAACTCCTTTAACGGAGAGTAATTCTTGAAAAAGAACCGACAAGAAACTTTATCCACCTTCCAGAAATGGCTATGGAACCAAACCAATAATAGCTGCGCACATCCTATAAATCTACCTTCTCCTGCCCTCCAAAAAGCGCTCAAAGATCTGAATGTTTCGGCAAGGATTGCAGGAACGGGTGTGACCTCTTTGTCAAGTCGATCCAAGAGATCTGAGACCGCCTCATCTATATACCCTAGTGCCTTAGGGAAAACCATCAAACCATAGATGCTCAAAGCAAAAATGTCAACTTTCTTCTTCGGATCAGGATGCACTAGAATCAAATCCTTTAAAATTCTCCATGAGATGCATTTATACTCACCCTTTTGTTTAACCCTCGCTGCAAGCTACGGTTCACTCATCCCTGTAATATTCATCAACCTTTTAAAAAAGGCTGGGACACAAGTGGCTCTTGAATAGGCCTTATCAACTTGGACCCTCGGACAATGAAGTAAAGATGTATATTCTTCGACGGTTGGTACCAAATCTACTCCCCCAAAGGTAAAACAACTGTAGGCAGGATTCCAAAATTGAGTGAGAGCCCGGAATAGATGCTCGTCCACCTTGATATCAAGTAAGTAAGGCAAATCCCCATAATTGCCATAGAACAACTGCCTAGCCTCTTCATCCCACTGGTCCCATATCTCTTTTAATTCCTGAAGGTTATTTTGCGTCACACTAATACGGGTGTAGTTATATGACTCGGATGTGTATCCCTCGACTATACTATCCCCTTTCTCAAGTTGTGTTTGCTCCGACCATATTCGGACAGCCGCATTATCCTCTACTTTATCAAGGAACCCGTTTTCCATAATAAGCCTCCTAATATAGTAACCGAACGCGAACCGAAACCTCTTTAAAATGAAATGACATGCAATAAAAATGCAACAAGTTAGTATCATGTAGCAAAAAAAAATGAGGCATGCGAAAAAAAAACAACACAGCACATATTTGGGTAATTGCTAGGGTTTGACATAGCTCTACCTAGGGTAAGTTCCTAAAGTCCTCTATATGTGGTTTGTCTCTAAGGCAAGGGTACCTGAACCAGCAGATTCCTCGATCCTCACCCATTATAGGCTCATATGGACCGAGTTCAGTTCAGGGGAATACATTTCCCTATGGCTGCACGGAGGTGAAAACCTCACGAAGACATAGGTACGGATATATTACGAAAGCGATTCACTATCCTGCACGGAGGTGAAAACCTCACGAAGGAGTAGCTTCTCACTCTCACTTAAAGGTGTGACCACTACGGTTATGCAATATGATGCCAAAAGTACCCTAGACACTTAAAATGTAGAGAAACATATGACACGACCCAAACAAATGTGATGGAAGAAACAACAAAAAAAAATAAAAAAATTTATTTTCGACAAAGGACATTAATCGATCAATTCTACGGCTTGACTCTTTTATTGGTCCCCAGTGGAGTCGCCAAACTGTCGAAACCATTTTTGTTTGGAAAACGGGCCGACTTTAAAAATGAAAACAGAGTCGCCACCAATCCTTTTTTGAAGTGTGATTGGGCCACTTTTGAAAAAAAAATTTTGGGCCTGCGAATTTTAAGAAAACAAGTTCGGGAGTCGGTTACGCACGAGGAAGGATTAGCACCCTCGTGACGCCCAGAATTGGTACCTAATTGATCAATTAATGTCCTAATATCGAAAATTTGAAAGAATTTAAAATATGATTCTTTTTATTTTAAGGGAAAGAAAATTGAACAAGATATGAGCAATCAGATCCTCTTATCTCGAGGAAGTGAAATGTCACGCCCAGTGAGTTAGGGTACGACATTTCAAATCCCCAAAATTGAGCTTGTCCTTTGATTTTCAAAATTGATGTGTTTAAATCTAAGAAGGAACCCAGTAAGTTAGGGCTCGATTTCCAGAATACCAAACACGGAATATTGCTTTTGGTTTTTGAAGTCCTTATCCCTAGCTATCAAAACGTCTCATCCAGTAAGTTAGGACACGACGATCTTGAGTTCTCAATAATAAGCTTTTATTTAACTTTTCAAAAAGAAAGTGATAGGTTCTTTAGACTCGAAAAGGGAAATCGAAACCCAGTAAGTTAGGGTACGATTCCTTTCAAACCTTAGAACACGGAGGGTTATTTATTTTGAAATGCAAACTGTAATGAATCGAATAAAATATGATAAAACAGTAAAATAAACAAACAAAAAGAAATAAAAGAAAATAGTAACGAAGGGGCAATAATAACCATGAAATATACTAATAAATAAATAATAATAATAATAAGTTAAAAAGAAAATTAACAATTAAAATAATAATAATAGTACTAGTAAAAAATAAAATAATATTAGTAAAAAAACAGTCATGAAAAATAGTAATAATAATAATGAAAAAAAGTTTAAAATAAAACCACAAAAGTAATAAATACAAATATTAATAACAAGATAGACTAACTATGAATATAATAATAAGTATAATATAATAATAAGACATATATGTACAGTAACAATGAGGAAAAACAAGTAATACATATGTGCTAGAATATAACGAAAACAATTTTAATAATACTAATAATATATGTGAAATGCAGACACTGTTGATAATATATAAATATAATAACAATATAGAAAAAATAAAATAATATATAATAATAGTAAAGATATTAGAAGGAACATAGTTATAATAATAATAATATACATATAAAAGTAGTAGTAACCAAAAATATTAAAATAGTTGATTTAAAGCTAAAAACAGTAAAAATAACCAAAATGGGCTAAATTAGATCAAAACAAAACTTTGGACCAAATTTAAAAACAAATGAAGGGGAAAGGGCCTAATCGTATGGTGCGCGCCACATAGAGGGGCCTGAAACGCAATTATTCCAGGTTCCCAAATACTGCACCTGAATACGGACTAAATTGTAATGAGGGTCTAAATTTGGGGCCGAATTTAAAAGGGAAAAAAATGGAATGGGATGTGATTAAAACAATGGCGCAAATAGGGGACCGAAAGCGCAATTTTCCCATTAAGGGTGAAAAGGCACAAATCCACCTGCAAAAGCAAGTGGTCACGTGGGGCCTTCCCCTTTTTTACACAGAGAACCATTTATGGCTTTCAAAACAAAAAGGAATAAAAAAAAAAAAAACCTTCCTTTCTTTCTTCCAATTTCAAAGACCAGGAGACCAAAGAAACCCCCAAAACTTTCCTTCATTTCATTTGCCCGAAGGCCTGCAAAAACAACAAATGGGGGCTTTCCGTTTTCTCTGCTAGGGTATAGCCCTCATCGCAGCAAGTCCCCTATGCACACCATGAACGGCAGCCGGAGGACCGACGGTAAGTCCTTTCGATTCCCCTCATTTCTCTTTGAAAAAACTTTATTTGTCTTTTCTTAAGAACAGAACCAAAAAAAAAAAAATTAATGAAAATATAAAAATAAATAATAAAAAAAAGAAGAAGCAAACAACAATATCCAGACTTGAAAAAGGAATGGTAAAGAAGAGAAACCTCTACTGATTCTTATATTCTGCCCTTTTATTTCTGTATCCTTTTGTGTAAATCGTAAAAAAAAACCCCTTTTACAATTTTTATTTCGGCTTTTATAGCCTATTATTTACAACTGCTTTTCTCTTTTGCAAAGACGTGCTAGAGCATGATACGGACGTGGCGTGGTGGCTTGGTGTCCTGTTGGAGCACGATGCGGCGCAAGAGATGCTGGTGAACGACGTCCGGCGTGAGGGCTGATTTAGGGTTTCTGTAGTTTTTGATTTTGGGCCTTCCGGGCTTCGAATTTTGGACCATTTGTAATTGGGACCTCTATTTTTCTCTGGTTTGGTACTAGTATTGGGCTCCGGGTTTTAAATTGGGCCCTACAACGCTCAAAGATGGAGGGACCTCTCAGCCCAAGTCGAACCCCCACTAACTAAAACGGAGGTAACGGTCCTCTTTATTAACACTTTGAAAGCGCCATTTTATGACAAGCTGGTGGGAAGTGCCACAAAGGACTTCACCGACGTCGTAATGTCTGGGGAACTCATTGAAAATGGCATCAAGAGTGGAAGGATGGAAGGTCCTGAGAGTTCGAAAAAGCCAGTACCTGTGAAGAAAAAAGAGCCTGAAACTCACATGGTGGGGACTGGGAGCCACTACGCTTCTAGTCCGTACCCAACCCAGCCGAGACCTCAATTTCGCCCACCACCAAGCTTCTATTTTTCTCCTCCTCAAAACCCTTACTATCAAGCGCCTCCTCCTTACCCCGTCTATGCCGCCGATAACCAAAGACTATTCACTATACTCCCGCCAAGAACTATGCCCGCTCAAAGTCAGCCCAAAAATGAGCAAAGACCAACAAAACCCAATCCTGAAAAACTTCAATTCACCCCTATTCCGGTGTCGTATGGAGAGCTGTGCCCGAAATTGCTAGAAAAACAATTAATATCCCCACATTACATGGCACCTTTGAAACCTCCATACCCAAAATGGTACGATCCTAACGTCAGTTGCATGTACCATGCTGGAAACCGGGGGCATTCCACAGAAAATTGCCTAGCTTTTAAGAAAATGGTTCAAGGTCTTGTTAATGCTGGAAGGGAACGTGAGCGTGGTAACGAAGGAAGACAGGTGGCGAGCTAAAAATCGCGTATCTGAAATAAAGACACCTCTGAGCAAAGTATGGGAAGTAATGACTGAGAATGGCCTGTTCAAGAAAAGTTTCAAGGAGGAAAGTACAAAGGGTTAAAGTTTTTGTGTATTTCATGGCGTAGAAGGGCATCACATCCAGTCTTGCGGGAAATTCAAAGAGGTACTTCAAGGCATGATGAACAACAAGGAGGTCAAGATCTTTGACAAAACAGACGAGGCTGAGGAAAGGGAAATATGCGCCTCTGATAATCAACCACCAGCCATCCCTTATAGTGCCGATCGACCTCTGGTGATTTATTATGAGGCCAAGAAGAAGGAAGTCAAACCGATGGTGGTGATTAAAGTACCTTCTCATTTCCATTACAAGGACGATAAGGCGGTGCCATGGAAATACGATGTTAACATTGTCACACCCGAAGTTAAAAAGCCAAAGGTTGTGGTTGGAGATATCGACAGGGTAGGACACTTTACTCGCAGTGGGAGGTGCTATTCTCCTGAAAAGGCTGAACAAAAGAAAAAAGCCGCTGACTTGAATCAGAAAGGAAAGGCACCCATGCATGAGGCAGAGGTGGATGTTGAAGTACAATCGGAATTAGAAATTAAGAGGCCTGTGAATGAGGATGAAGCTCATGAATACTTGAAGTTCATCAAGCACAGCGAATATAGCATCGTGGAGTAGTTAAACAAGCAACCGGAAAAAATCTCGGTGTTATCCCTACTGTTGAACTCAGAGTCACATTGGAACGCCTTGCTAAAAGTGCTCAGTCAAGCTTACGTAGAAAGCAATGTATCTGTAGAAAAGCTTGACAGATGGGTGAACAATCTAAATGCAGATAATTTCATCTCGTTTAGTGATGATGAAATACCATCAAACGATAGGGGCTCCGTGAAGGCATTACATATTACGACCAGTTGCAAGGGCTACATAGTGCCGAACGTGCTCATCGGCAATGGATCTGCACTCAATGTCATGCCTTTGGCCACACTCTCCAGGATGCCAGTTGATATGTCCTATCTAAGGCCTTGTCATTCCACGGTAAGGGCATTTGACGGGACACGACGAGAGGTTATGGGAAAGATTGAAATCCCCCTAGAGGTGGGCCCATGCACATATAACGTAGAGTTCCAGGTCATGGACATTACTCCATCGTACAATTGCCTTTTAGGGAGGCCTTGGATCCACTCCGCTGGGGCAGTCCCTTCGTCTCTCCATCAAAAAGTGAAGTTTATCATGGATAACCGCTTGATCACGGTCACTGGCGAAGAAGACATCGTTGCATCTATTTCTGCTACCACACCTTATATCGAAGTTAACAAAGATGCAGTGGAATGTTCCTTCCGTTCCCTCGAATTTATTAATGCTACATTTGTTGCTAAGGGAAACAAGATTCCCACATCCAGATTATCAAGGAATGCCAAGATGGGAATCAAACTGACGGTTGGAAGAGGAGCCCGAGCGAGGAAAGGCTTAGGAAGATACCAGCAAAGGATAGCTAGAGCGCTAAAGCCGATACACCACAAGGCCCGATACGGTTTAGGGTTCAAACTGGATGTGCGACAAAGAAAGAAATAGCTGCAGAAAGATCAGGAAAAGAGGATTGCAAGAGCTTCAGGCCGGGAAGTGGAATGGGAGCCCATAATGTATCCGCCCTTGTCGAAAACATTTACATCTGCAGGAATGATGTACCCAGAAAAAGATAATGCACGAAACACGCTGTTGTTGGTTGAAAGGGATTTTCAGAACTTCAATATAAACGTTATTGACAAAGCGGATGATACGATGGAAGACATTTCAATGATACACCCTGGTCCTCCTAGATTTGTTTTGAGCAATTGGACTGCTGAGGACCTTCTTGTAGTTTCTAGGGCTCCTCCAAAGTAATCCTCAATGTCCACTCCTTTTATGCCCCAAATTATTGGGAAAACTGTTACAAGAGTTTATGTCTGCTATTTACCGTTTAAATGAACTTCAATAGAGATGCATTTTTTTGTTATGGTCTCTTCATTCTCATTGGCTTCATATTTATTCCCTCTTCTTATAATCTGTCCCTACGTATAGTCCATATCATGCCACGATACTATGTTTGTGTGTCCCAACACCTTGATATTCCTCTATAGTTTCTTTTCCATTTACCTTTCAGGTGCTCAGATATCGACGATGTGAACAATCCCGTTACAAGTCCTAGAATCGATTTCGAGCAAGCTGTTTGTTTAGGAGAATCTGAAGCTGAGGAAAATGCTGAAGATTATGTCTCGACCCCTGACTTAATGAGAACGATAGAACAAGAAGATAAACAGATTCTACCCTATGAAGAATCCGTTGAGGCAGTGAACTTGGGAAACGAAGAAAAGAGGCAAGCAGTGAAAATTGGGACCTCCATCTCAGATCACACCAAACACGATTTGATCGCCTTGCTTCATGAGTACAAAGATGTATTTGCATGGTCGTATCAGGACATGCCAGGTTTGAGCGAGGATGTAGTGGTCCATAAACTCCCACTGAAGCCAGAATGTAAACCCATTCAACAAAAGCTAAGACGAATGAGACCCGAAATGTTGTTAAAGATAAAAGAAGAAGTAAGAAAACAATTTGATGCCGGCTTCTTACAAGTCTCTAAATATCCGGAATGGGTGGCTAATATAGTCTCAGTACCGAAGAAAGACGGTAAGGTGCGAATGTACGTAGATTATCGTGACCTGAATCGAGCAAGCCCAAAAGATAATTTCCCCTTGCCACACATCGACACATTGGTAGACAACATAGCAAGACATTCATTATTTTCTTTCATGGACGGATTCTCGGGTTATAATCAGATAAAGATGGCCCCCGAGGACATGGAAAAAACTACTTTCGTGACGATGTAGGGGACATTCTGCTACAAGGTGATGCCATTCGACTTAAAGAATGCCGGGGCAACATATCAGAAGGAAATGGTGATGCTGTTCCATGACATGATGCACAAAGAGATAAAAGTCTATGTCAACGATATGATTGCCAAATCTCGAGGGGAAGGAGAGCATGTTGGGAACCTCCAGAAGTTGTTTGAAAGACTGAGAAAATTCCAGCTGAAGCTTAACCCAGCCAAGTGTACCTTCGGGGCTACCAGTGGAAAATTACTGGGCTTCATCGTCAGTGAGAGAGGTATCGAGGTTGATCCAGACAAAATAAAAGCCATACAGGAATTACCACCTCCAAGCACACAAAAAGAAGTCAGAGGATTCTTAGGGAGGTTGAACTACATTGCTCGGTTTATCGCTCAACTTACCAACCAATGCGACCCAATTTTTTGACTCCTTCGAAAGCACAATCCTGGAAAATAGGATGAGGAGTGCCAGGCGGCTTTTGGCAAGATAAAACAATATTTGTCTAGCCCCCCAGTGTTAGTACCACCAACCCCCGGGAGACCCTTAATATTGTATCTGACTGTGTTCGATAACTCATTAGGTTGTGTACTGGGGTAGCACGACGAGTCAGGAAAAAGAGAAAGGGCAATCTACTACCTCAACAAGAAATTCACTGAGTATAAAGCGAAGTACCCGTCAATTGAAAAATTCTGTTGTGCTTTGGTCTGGGTAGCTCGAAGGCTCAGGCAATATATGTTGTATCATACGACATGGCTAATTTCAAAGCTAGACCCAATAAAGTACATGATGGAATCACCGGCACTCTCAGGAAGAATGGCACGATGGCATATTCTACTATCAGAGTACGACATCACCTATGTGAGTCAAAAGTCGATAAAAGGGACCGCGATAGCTGACTTCTTGGCAACTCGAACGACAGAGGAATATTAGCCATTGAGATTTGATTTCCCTGATGAAGACTTAATGTGCTTTACAGAAAAAGAATGTGAGTCATCAAAGGAGAAATCATGAAAGATGAGCTTTGATTGGGTATCAAATGCATTGGGGCATGGGGTTGGAGCAGTCTTAGTGTCACCAGAAGGGAATCATTACCCATTCACCGCCAGATTAAATTTCTTCTGTACTAATAACATAGCAGAATATGAGGCTTGCATCATGGGACTTCGAGCAGCTATTGAACGAGGCATCGAAATCTTAGAGGTATACGGAGACTCAGCGCTGGTGATTTACCAAATCCGTGGAGATTGGGAAGTGAGAGATTCGAAGTTGGTTAAATATCGTGATCTTGTAGCAGAGCTTATCAAAGAATTTAAAAGAAGTAACTTTTAACTACTTCCCACGAGAAGAAAACCAATTGGCTGATGCCTTAGCCACTTTGGTTTCGATGTTCAAAGCAAAACGAGAAACAGAAATAATGCCTCTCCAGATGAGCATATATGACGCCCCTGTGCATTGTTTCAGCATCGAAAAAGAGGCAGATGGACAACCATGGTTCCACGATATCTTAGAATATGTTAAGAATCAAAGGTATCCCGAACAAGCAAATGAGAACGACAGAAGAACAATCAGAAGAATGGCTGTGGGATTCGTTCTTGATGGGGACATCCTGTACAAAAGAGGAAAAGATCAAGTGCTCCTGAGATGTGTGGATAATAGTGAAGCCAGAAAGATACTTGAAGAGGTCCACGAAGGAATTTGTGGAACGCATGCCAGTGGTTTTACTATGGCTAGGAAGATCATGAGACTCGGTCATACTGGTTGACGATGGAAAGCGACTGCATTAGTCACGCACAAAAGTGTCACAAATGTCAAGTTTAAGGCGATAAAATTCATGCAGCACCTTCGCCCCTTCATGTCATGACTTCTACGTGGCCTTTCTCTATGTGGGGTATGGATGTTATAGGGCCAATTTCCCCAAAAGCTTCTAATGGACATCGATTCATTTTCGTGGTCATAGATTACTTCACAAAATGGGTAGAAGCCGCTTCGTTTGCTAATGTGACAAAGATCGCGGTTTGCAAGTTCTTAAAAAAGGAGATCATATGTCGATACGGTTTGCCGGAGAGAATTATTTCGGATAACGCCTTGAATCTGAACAACAAGATGATGAAAGAAGTGTGTGAGCAATTTCAAATAAAGCATCATAATTCCTCACCCTATCGTCCAAAGATGAACGGGGCGGTAGAAGCTGCTAACAAAAATATTAAGAAGATTATTGGGAAAATGACCGAAACGTATAAAGACTGGCACGAGAAGCTACCATTTGCTCTATATGCATATCGCACATGTGTGCGGACCTCTACGGGGGCAACTCCTTTCCCTCTGGTCTATGGAGTGGAAGCCGTGCTGCCCATTGAAGTTGAGATCCCCTCCCTGCGAGTCTTAATGGAGTCAAAACTAGAAGAATCGGAATGGGTTCGAGCTAGGTATGACCAACTAAATCTTATCGAGGAAAAACGCTTGAAGGCAATTTGTCATGGACAAAGGTACCAGAAGAGAATGATCAACGCACATGACAAGAAGGTGCGTCCAAGAGAATTTCGCGAGGGAGAACTCGTACTGAGGAAGATTCTCCCAATACAAAAAGACTTTCGAGGAAAATGGGCACCAAATTGGGAAGGGCCATACGTCGTGAAGAAAGCTTTCTCAGGTGGAGCTTTGATTCTCACTGAGATGGACGGGAAGGAGTTGCCAAATCTGGTAAACTCAGATGCCGTGAAGAAGTACTACGCCTAAAAAAAAGAGAGATGAAAACCCGAAAAAGGCGGCTTGATGAACAAAAATTGGGATGAAAACCTGAAAGGGCGTCCTAATGAAGGGGATTCGGGCTTAAAGAGCAAGAGCGATTTGAACTGGGAGTCGAGTGGCGAGATATTAATGTTTGAAGCAGACACGGAAGCTTGAAATCTTCTACACAAGAAGCTTTGTTCGAAAAGATTCAGGATTAGGAAACGTGGAGAAATTCATGCGTTGAATATCTAGAACATTTGCGACATTTGAATTTGCTTTCCTTTCTCTATAATGTTCTTTTTATTGAACCATTCCTTATCAATTTTCTTTGCTTATTGCTTTTGGGGATAAATACGAATGTGAGGTGCTTCTTTCATACCTTTCCCATTTTCGTGCATCTCATGATTGGTTCATTTAAATGATAAATAGTGAAATGGCATACTCTAAGTAGAAGGAACCTTGAGCATTACCTGGATGAGAATCCGGTAAGTACAAGAGCCTCAAAGCAGGGACAAAGTTCAACAGGGGGCAAAAGAGTGATAAACGAGAAACGCAGATTACTCGTAAAACTTGAGGACGGGTACAAAACCTAAAAAGAGGATCAAGGATTGAAGCAATGAATACAGGTCATCCTGAAAGTCGTGACGAAAAGAGATACAAGAGAAACAAACCCAGTGTAATATCCAGAATTTTGGGCTTGTGCATTTTTGCTTAATTGTATGAAGTAGCATGCCTATGTGTGTTTGAATGTGTCTTGTGAATTTTTAGAACTTTAGAGTGTAGGTAAGTGTCTTAGAAAATATTTGATTTTAAGTCTTAAAGGGGGAGCTAGGGAATCAAGGCCTTAAGAAAATATGTAGGGGAAATAGGACATAAAAATCAGCTTGGTAAAGTGGCAGGAAGGTGCCACTTAAGGCTTTGGTAAGTGACGCCATAAGCAGGTTGAAAGGGCCTAGGTTCGAGTAGCAAGGGAAGCAAAATGGTAGTTTTATTTTGCAGCAAGGATGAACAGTGATGGACGGCAATGGGACACTAAGGGGATGAGCTGTGGATGTGGTCTAATCCCTTTTAAATTTTCGGCTAAGGTAGGGAGATAATTGATAATTTATTCAGATTATTTTTAAAGGGTAAAGAAGAGGAAAAATAGGAGATTAACAAGGGATTGGATAGAGAGATGAGAAGTTAGCCGAATAGGGGGATCTAGGTGTGGTATTTTCGGGTAAAGGGAAGAAGTGAGGCCATTTGCATTCTTTTCTTTTCAATTGTGCCTCTACCGAAATTCTCTAGTATCTTCTTCTTCTCTTTTATTTGTCAAAACCGAAAACACAAGTAAGCTTAGCCGATTTCTCCATCTTTTTCTTCTTCAAGATTATCACCATTGCCGAATTGCTCAACCCTTCTCTCCTTCTTCTCACAATTTCATAAAAGCCGAAACTAAGTACTTACTAGACCCTAGCCGATTGTTCATTGAATCCCAAAGCCGAATCTTTTTGTGGTGTCAGGCAAGGGTGCAGTCGATTTCTTCAGTAGGGGTAAGATCAAATTCGATTTCCATTCTTTTTTCTTTTAGACTTGTCGAAATCTAGGAACTAATCCCTATTATTGTTCTTTGGTAGAAACTATGAAGGAGGTTTCGGGATTTCTGCTATAGTCGACTACAAGAGAAGATCTTCGGGATTTTTAAGAATCCAAGGTAAGCCATATATGGTATTCGGCCAAAGGCCATTTTCATAGATTTTGTACAAAAGGTTGACCCTGGTATGTACCATGTAGGATTTCGACATCTTCATAGTCAAGTGACTATTTTCGGGATTTGGAATTGCAAGGTAAGTGAATATGAACATTCGGCCAAGGCCATATTAATGGAGTGGTGTCTAACCGATTCTAACATTGGTTTTTAGAAAGGAGTACAATCGGTTTCAGTAGACTTTCGGGATTTAGGAAACGTTAGTAACCAGGTGTGTAACCCTTCACCAATTCCTAATAGATCTATGGTATTACTATTATGAATGTGTTAATTGAAAGTATGAAAGATGTGGCCAAAAGTACCATTCAATGGTACAGAGTATCCAGGTACGTAAACCTACTATTACTATGTTAATAGTGCATGAACAATGAATATGACATATATGAGAATTGGGCATATGGCATGATATTTGCATGATTTGTATGACATGGGGCATATGGGTGATATTGAAAAGGGGAAGTGATCTGGTGGTTCTTATCACAATATCTGGTGACTTATGTCACATAATCTGAATGTGGTGACTTATGTCACATATTATTATCTGGTGACTCTGTCACATTATTATCTGGTGGCTACGCCACAATTTATAAGGGCGATGTGCAAGTCGTCTGCAGCGACTGCCTTCGATGGTGTGTAGCGGATGGAGGGTCGATTTAGTAATCCCCACGGTGTGATTGGTTGGTACGGGTGATGTGTAGAGGATGGTTATCTAGGTTTTAGTTGGGTTTGCATCATTGCTTATATTTGCTATGTATGATTTGATATGCCTAAATCGATTGGGAATTTGTGTTAGTGATTGCACATTGAGTCCATTGACTCACCCCGTTGTGGGATATCTTTTCAGGTGATACTCAGTAGATGGACCGGGTCGGCAGGAACTTGGGTGGTGGCCATGCTCAGCTCAGACTTATTTTATTTTTTTTGAATTTTATATTTAAGTTTTGGATTTGTTTTGGGTTTTGTTTTGATGTAATAAGGCCATTACTATTAGACTATTTTATGCATGCATTTTAATTGTTTTATTATGATACGATTATTATCAAATCAAAGGTTAAATAAGATTTTCTTTAAAATAAATTCTAAATGTTTTGTCACCTAAACATTAACGATTTTCAACTTAATGTTAAACTCTAAAACTTCGGCAACGTTTTCACAAAATGTAAACTTCAACTACAACATCGTTTTCAACTCAATCACAACATCAATCGATTTCTCTTCAAAATGACCAAACTTTTCAAATTGACAAACAAGATTTCACAAGGAACATGCCAGATTTGGTCGAGGTTCGTGGGCCGGGTTTGGGGTGTTTCAATTTGGTATCAGAGCCCAGTTTTAAACTCTCGGCCTTGGGTTTAAAGCCCACAATGTTTTCAAAATTGAGCCCAAATAAGTTTTTGTGAGAATTTTTGGAATTAAGCAGGTTTTCTGGCATGGCACCTAAGTCTCCGACCCGAAGTCCACCAGGTAAGTACCCCTATCTATTGTGTGATTTATTATATGATTTGTATATGGGTATAAAAGGGAACGTAGATTAGTACACTAGGAACTATTGAACCCTAGGATTAGCTTACTCCAACACAGAATTACATAAAACTTAAAGCCTAATCAAACAAACCTGTGAGTGAGTCGCCGAGTTAGGGTGTGGCAACCATTGTGCGCATGTCTAGGATTGGTTTCGGTGGGAGCTTGGTATTTAAGCAGTCCTAGTGACTCACCTCCTCTCCACTCGAATCCTACCTGGTGCGTAGTGACGGTTCACCCTAACCAAGAGGACTTATTCACGGGCTAAATCCAATAATTAAAACCCGAAAGGGACTAGCTATACTATTTTATAAAAACCTTAGCTTTAAAATCACCCCTTTGATTTGTAAAAACTATTTTTGAAAAAAAATGTTTCCAAAAAAAATTCCCGGTTTACAAAATTACCCAAATACCCCTGGTTTGAAAAATACCCTTGGTTTATAAAATCACCATACTACCTTCGATTTTCACCAAGATATCTTTATTTTACAAAAATACCCGAACCCCTAATTTGCAAAATGCTAAAATTCCCCGATTTAGAAAATTACCAAAATACCCTTATAGGACAAATTACGAAAATACCCCAGGGATTGGAATGAACGAAAATGCTTGAGTGGTGAGTGTGTGTAGTTGATACTATCGAATGAATGTGTTTTCTCTGAATTAGGATAGAAGACTTGAAACTAAAACTTTGATTGATCGAAAGAACTACTACTAAACTTCTTTACATAAAACTTAATCGTGGGTAAACAGTGGAACAAAGGCTGATGCATAAAATTTTTTTAATCAGATCGCGGTCGTAGACATGAGTTCTAGGGGACGTGGTCGTAATGTGCGAGGACGTGGTAGAGGCCAGAATGGCCGTATCGAAACCCGTTAGGTCTGGTCAAGGGTCCGAGAATGAGGTACCATCACCACCAGCTGTTGAGGTTGAACATCAGGATCAGACGGGGGATGATGCAGTATCGCAGGCGATGCTGCGGGTTCTTGAGAGGGTGGCTGGAGTAGGTGGGGGTATGGGAGCTCGGAAATCTGTACCCGAGCGACTTCGAGCTAATGGAGCTGAGGTATTCCGTGGTGTATCCGTCGTGGTACCCAATACGGCTGAGTATTGGTTGGAAGCGATGGAGCGAATCATGGATGAGCTGGATCTGACTGCTGAGGAAAAGTTGAAAGGTGTGGTGTCGCTACTTCGCGATGAGTCATATCAATGGTGGCTCACAGTTCAGGATAGTGTTATAGCTGAGGATCTCACTTGGGAATATTTCAAGGCGGCGTATCAGAAGAAGTATGTAGGGACTAGCTATATTGATGCGCAGAGGAAGGCATTTCTGAGGCTGGTTCAGGGAAGTAAGTCCGTAGCAGAATATGAGGCGGAATTCTTAAGGTTGAGTCGGTATACTCGAGGAATTATGGCTACGGAGCATGAGTGATGTGTCCGATTCGAGGATGGTCTGAGGGATGACCTGAGGTTGTTGATAGCTCCACAACAAGAGCGAGAGTTTACCGTGCTGGTGGAGAAGGCTAAGGTAGCCGAAGGAGTTAAGGAATCTATGAGACAGAACACGGATAGGAATAGGCAGAAGAGAGGATTTGGATCATCAGGGACATCTGGAAATGTACAAAAGAGGCCTAGAGTTGATGGGCCGCGAGGGCAGCAGGTTGTTGCAAGAGGGCAGTATCGTACTTGTGCTCAGTGTGGGAAGATGCATCTAGGAGAGTGTTGGAAGAAGACAGGGGGCTGTTTTAAGTGTGGGTCCAAGGATCACATGATTAAGGACTGTCCTATGAAACCAGATGGGAATCGACCAGCAGGTCAGGGTTTTAATCAGTCTGGAAGAGGTGGACAGCAGCCACCGCGGGGTCGTGGTCCGATGAAAGGGGTAATGGTTCTGGAAGAGGACAGGGAACACCGGGCAGAGGTGTTGGTAATACAGAGGCAAGACAGTCGGGTCTAGTGTATGCGGTTCATCGGAGGGAGGATGGAGACGCACCGGACGTCATAACCGGTATGTTCCTTATAGCTGACAAGCCTTACTTTGCTTTAATTGATGTTGGCTCGACCCACTCTTATGTTGCATGTAGAGTAGTTGAAACGCTAGGTGTAGCATCTGAACTGTCTGATAGGGAGATGACTGTAGTAAGCCCGTTAGGTCAAATTGTAGTAGTGAATAAGATATTTCGGAATGTACCTCTAGAGATTCAGAGAGTAGTATTTCCTGCTGACTTGATGGAACTTCCTTTCAGAGAATTCGATCTTATTCTTGGCATGGATTGGCTAGTGGAACATCGGGCTAAGTTGGATTGTGCAGCTAAGCGAATGGAGCTAAGGACCCCTGAGGATGAGGAGATAATTATGATAGGGGAAAGGAGAAACTATTTGTCTAACGTAGTCTCCGCGTTAAAGGCTGATAAGATGGTTCGAAATGGGTGTAAGGCCTTTTTGACCTTTGTTAGTGTGTTGGATGCGAAAGAGAAAGGAGTTAGTAGAGTTAGAACGGTAAGGGATTTTGTGGATGTTTTTCCGGAGGAGCTACCTGGGTTACCCCCGGATAGGGAAGTGGAGTTCGGAATTGACTTATTGCCGGGAACAGCTCCTGTGTCAATTGCTCCGTATAGAATGGCACCAAAGGAGTTGGTTGAGCTCAAGGCTCAGATCCAAGAGTTACTTGATCGTGGGTTTATTCGACCCAGTGTGTCTCCATGGGGAGCACCGATCTTGTTTGTGAAGAAGAAAGACGGAACTATGCGTATGTGCATAGATTATCGTCAGTTGAACAAGCTGACCATCAAGAACAAGTACCTTTTGTCGAGGATAGACGATTTATTCGATCAGCTTAAGGGGGCTTCGGTATTCTTGAAGATAGATCTACGGTCTGGATATCATCAGCTTAAGGTGAAAGAAGCAGATATCCATAAGACGGCTTTCCGGACAAGATACAGGCATTATGAGTTCTTAGTAATGCTGTTCGGATTGACGAATGCCCCAGCTGCGTTCATGGATATGATGAACCGAGTTTTTCAACCTTACTTGGATAAGTTCGTCGTTGTGTTCATAGACGACATCCTGGTGTATTCCAAGTCTGAGGAAGAGCATGATGAGCATCTCCGGATAGTGCTGCAAGTGTTAAGAGCGAAGAAGCTTTATGCCAAATTCAGCAAGTGTGAATTTTGGCTTAAGGAGGTCGCATTCTTAGGACATGTGGTGTCTGCAGAAGGGATAAGGGTGGATCCTCGAAAGATTGAGGCGGTGCTAGACTGGAAACCACCTAAGTCTGTGGCAGAGGTTCACAGTTTCTTGGGGTTAGCAGGCTACTATAGAAGGTTCGTAGAAGGATTTTCGTTATTAGCCGCACCTTTGACGAAGTTGCTGAGGAAGGAAGTACCTTTTGTATGGACAGATAAGCAACAGGAGAGCTTTGAGAAGCTTAAGACGGTGTTAACTGAAGCTCCAGTTTTGATTCAGTCTGAGGTAGGGAAGGATTTCACGGTGTATTGTGACGCCTCTCACACAGGATTAGGATGTGTTTTGATGCAAGACGGGAAAGTAGTCGCTTATGCGTCTAGACAATTGAGGCCACATGAGGTTAATTACCCGACGCATGATTTGGAACTGGCGGCGGTGGTTTTTGCTCTTAAGGTATGGAGGCATTATCTATATGGAGAAAAGTCAGTGATCTACACAGACCACAAGAGCCTTAGTATCTGTTAACTCAGAAGGAGTTGAACCTGAGACAGCGAAGGTGGGTGGAGTTACTGAAGGACTACGATTGTTCCATAGAGTATCACCCGGGCAAGGCAAATGTAGTGGCGGATGCCCTAAGTCGGAAGGTTGTGTCGGATCTGAGGGCGATGTTCGCACATCTTAGCTTGTATGACGATGGAAGTTTGTTAGCGGAGTTGCAAGTCAAGCCGACATGGTTGAATGAGGTGAGAGAAAGGCAGTTGGCAGATGATGATCTAAGTGCTAAGTTGCGGCAAGTGCAGAGTGGGGAGTTGGAAAACTATTGTGTTAACAGCGATGGAGTATTGTATTTCAAGAGTAAAGTCTGTATGCCTAAGGATAAGGAGTTAAGGCAGAGAATTCATCAGGAATCGCATAGTAGCCTGGTCTAAGGGGTAGTAAGTTGTATAGAGAACTAAGGGAACAGTTTTGGTGGCCTGGTCTTAAGCGGGAAGTTACAGAATTTTTAGGGAAGTGCTTAACGTGTCAGCAAGTCAAGGCTGAACACCAAGTTCCGTCAGGATTGCTTCAGCCGATAAAGATTCCACAGTGGAAGTGGGAGAGAATCACCACGGACTTCGTTAGTGGGCTTCCCCTTACGCCTATTAAGAAGGACTCGGTATGGGTGATAGTGGATCGTTTGACAAAGTCTGCGCATTTCATACCAGTGCGGGTTGACTATTTTTTGCAGAAGTTGGCAAAGTTGTATGTGGCGGAAATTGTGAGGTTGTATGGAGTGTCGGTGTCGATTATCTCGGATAGGGATCCGAGGTTTACGTCTCGATTTTGGAAAGCACTACATCAAGCGCTGGGTACCAGATTAGACTTCAGTACGGCATTTCATCCACAGTCGGACGGTAAGTCTGAGCGAGTAATTCAAGTGTTAGAGGATATGCTGAGGGGCTATGTAATAGATTTCAGAGGAAGTTGGGAAGAATATTTGCCTTTAGCGGAATTTGCGTATAATAACAGCTATCAAGCCAGTATTCGGATGGCACCATATGAATCGCTGTATGGACGGAAGTGTCGCACTCTTACGTGTTGGACAGAATTGGGGGAACGTCGAGTTTTGGGTCCAGAGATTGTGGCAGAATCCGAAGAGAAGGTGGAGGTAATTCGGGCACGATTGAAGGAAGCATCTGATAGGCAAAAGTCGTACACAGATCTTAAGCGGAAGGAAATAGAGTTTGTTGTGGGAGATCATGTGTTTCTTAAAGTATCGCCTTGGAAAAAAATGATGAGATTTGGTCGCAAATGGAAGTTAAGTCCCAGGTTTATAGGACCTTATCGAGTAGTGAGGCGAGTTGGACCAGTGGCATACCAGCTAGAGTTACCTCCGGAGTTGAAGCAGATGCACGATGTATTCCATGTTTCGATGCTACGTCGATATCGATCGGATCCATCTCATGTAGTTCCGATTGAAGAGGTGGAACTAAGGCCAGATTTGTCCTACGAGGAAGAGCCGATTCAGATTTTGGAGCGAGATGTGAAGGTGTGGCGGAGGAAATCAGTTCCTCTAGTCAAAGTGTTATGGCGTAATCATGGATCGGAAGAAGCTTCTTGGGAGCCGGAAGAAGCGATGCGACAGTAATACCCTCACTTATTTCAGTCAGGTAATTTCGAGGTCGAAATTATTTTAAGGGGGTAGAACTGTAATATCCAAGATTTTGGGCTTGTGCATTTTTGCTTAATTGTATGAAGTAGCATGCCTATGTGTGTTTGAATGTGTCTTGTGAATTTTTAGAACTTTAGAGTGTAGGTAAGTGTCTTAGAAAATATTTGATTTTAAGTCTTAAAGGGGGAGCTAGGGAATCGAGGCCTTAAGAAAATATGTAGGGGAAATAGGACATAAAAATCAGCTTGGTAAAGTGGCAGGAAGGTGCCACTTAAGGCTTTGGTAAGTGACGCCATAAGCAGGGTGAAAGGGCCTAAGTTCGAGCAGCAAGGGAAGCAAAATGGTAGTTTTATTTTGCAGCAAGGATGAGCAGTGATGGACGGGAATGGGACACTAAGGGGATGAGCTGTGGATGTGGTCTAATCCCTTTTAAATTTTTGGCTAAGGTAGGGAGATAATTGATGATTTATTCAGGTTATTTTTAAAGGGTAAAGAAGAGGAAAAATAGGAGATTAACAAGGGATTGGATAGAGAGATGAGAAGTTGGCCGAATAGGGGGATCTAGGTGTGGTATTTTCGGGTAAAGGGAAGAAGTGGGGCCATTTGCATTCTTTTCTTTTCAATTGTGCCTCTGTCGAAATTCTCTAGTTATCTTCTTCTTCTCTTTTATTTTGTCAAAACCGAAAACACAAGTAAGCCTAGCCGATTTCTCCAACTTTTTCTTCTTCAAGATTATAACCATTGCCGAATTGCTCAACTCTTCTCTCCTTGTTCTCACAATTTCATAAAAGCCGAAACTAAGTACTTACTAGACCCTAGCCGGTTGTTCATTGAATCCCAAAGCCGAATCTTTTTGTGGTGTCAGGCAAGGGTGCAGTCGATTTCTTCAGTAGGGGTAAGATCAAATTCGATTTCCATTCTTTTTTCTTTTAGACTTGTCAAAATCTAGGAACTAATCCCTATTATTGTTCTTTGGCCGAAACTATGAAGGAGGTTTCGGGATTTCTGCTATAGTCGACTACAAGAGAAGATCTTCGGGATTTTTAAGAATCCAATGTAAGCCATATGTGGTATTTGGCCAATGGCCATTTTCATAGATTTTGTACAAAAGGTTGACCCTGGTATGTACCATGTAGGATTTCGACATCTTCATAGTCAAGTGACTATTTTTTGGATTTGGAATTGCAAGGTAAGTGAATATGAACATTCGGCCAAGGCCATATTAATGGAGTGGTGTCTAGCCGATTCTAACATTGGTTTTTAGGAAGGAGTTCAATCGGTTTCAGTAGACTTTCGGGATTCAGGAAATGTTAGTAACCAGGTGTGTAACCCTTCACCAATTCCTAATAGATCTATGGTATTACTATTATGAATGTGTTAATTGAAAGTATGAAAGATGTGGCCAAAAGTACCATTCAATGGTACAGAGTATCCAGGTACGTAAACCTACTATTACTATGTTAATAGTGCATGAACAATGAATATGACATATATGAGAATTGGGCATATGGCATGATATTTGCATGATTTGTATGATATGGGGCATATGGGTGATATTGAAAAGGGGAAGTGATCTGGTGGTTCTTACCATAATATCTGGTGACTTATGTCACATAATCTGAATGTGGTGACTTATGTCACATATTATTATCTGGTGACTCTGTCACATTATTATCTGGTGGCTACGCCACAATTTATAAGGGCGATGTGCAAGTCGTCTGCAGCGATTGCCTCCGATGGTGTGTAGCGAATGGAGGGTCGATTTAGTAATCCCCACGGTGTGATTGGTTGGTACGGGTGATGTGTAGAGGATGGTTATCTAGGTTTGAGTTGGGTTTGCATCATTGCTTATATTTGCTATGTATGATTTGATATGCCTAAATCGATTGGGAATTTGTGTTAGTGATTGCACATTGAGTCCGTTGACTCACCCCGTTGTGGGATATCTTTTCAGGTGACACTCAGTAGATGGACCGGGTCGACAGGAACTTGGGTGGTGGCCATGCTCAGCTCAGACTTATTTTATTTTTTTGAATTTTATATTTAAGTTTTGGATTTGTTTCGGGTTTTGTTTTGATGTAATAAGGCCATTACTATTAGACTGTTTTATGCATGCATTTTAATTGTTTTATTATGATACGATTATTATCAAATCAAAGGTTAAATAAGATTTTCTTTAAAATAAATTCTAAATGTTTTGTCACCTAAACATTAACGATTTTCAACTTAATGTTAAACTCTAAAACTTCGGCAACGTTTTCATAAAATGTAGACTTCAACTACAACATCGTTTTCAACTCAATCACAACATCAATCGATTTCTCTTCAAAATGACCAAACTTTCCAAATTGACAAACAAGATTTCACAAGGAACATGCCAGATTCGATCGAGGTTCGTGGGCCGGGTTTGGGGTGTTTCACCCAGGGCACATTGCTTAATCATGTAGGCATAAAAGCATTTAGGACAAACACGTGCATATCATGATAACATCACACATGACGATACAGGTACACCAGTAGAACATGAAGATTCGACGATAGCTGTACTAAACCAAAGAAAAAGAGGACATCCGAGTTCCACCAGATGATACGTTTTTCAAAAATCAGCTCATAATACGAGAGGTGAGTTGAGCCTCAGGTCACACCCTGAGGTGTTCTTTAATTTCTGTTCAAAATATCAACTCATAATACGAGAGGTGAGTTGAGCCTCAGGTCACACGCTGAAGTGTTTTTCAATTTTTATTTTTATTTTTCAAATATCAGCTCATAATACGAGAGGTGAGTTGAGCCTCAGGTCACACCCTGAGGTGTTCTTTAATTTCTGTTCAAAATATCAACTCATAATACGAGAGGTGAGTTGAGCCTCAGGTCACAAGCTGAGGTGTTTTTCAATTTTTATTTTTATTTTTCAAATATCAGCTCATAATACGAGAGGTGAGTTGAGCCTCAGGTCACACCCTGAGGTGTTTTTCCAATGCTTGTTCAAATATCAACTCATAATACGAGAGGTGAGTTGAGCCTCAGGTCACACCCTGAGGTGTTTTTCAATTCAAAAATCAACTCATAATACGGGAGGTGAGTTGAGCCCCGGGACACGCCGAGGTATTTAATTTCTGTCTTTCAATTTCTATTCAAAAATAAACTCATAATACGAGAGGTGAGTTGGACCTCGGGACACGCCGAGGTATTTAATTCCTGTCTTTCAATTTCTGTTCAAAAGTCAACTCATAATACGAGAGGTGAGTTGGGCCTCGGGACACGCCGAGGTATTTAATTCCTGCCTTTTAATTTCTGTTCTTCAATTTCTGCTAAAATCAACTCATAATACGAGAAGTGAGTTGGGCCTTGGGTTACGCACGCTGAGGCATTTTCAATTTCTGTTAAAATCAACTCATAATGCGAGAGGTGAGTTGATCCTCAAGTCACACACTGAGGTGTTGTAATTTCTGTTTTTCAATTTCCATTCGCAACTCCTCAAGTCGCACGCTGAGGTATTTTCAATTTCTGTTTTTTAATTTCTGTCCAAAAAAAAAAGAGAGAAGAAAAGGTCAACTCATATTGCGAGGATAAAGAAGCAGCCTGAAAAGTTCGGGTTTCATCAAAATCCCAATAGAGCAATTAGTAGATCGAAGCTATAGATCTCTTTGTGTCGTGAAGTCACATTGGAGCAAGCAAATCCCATCCTTTAGAAGATTGAGGAGAAGCGATTTAAAGCTGCAGGTTATATCTCTCAGAAGTAGCGGTGAATGAATCGAATCAACAGGTTGCATTGGAGCTCGAAGACGTTTGGGGAAAACGAGGACCAAGAAGTCAAGACTTGGCCAAGATCGGAAAAATTGGTTCCTTTATTGTCTTTGCTCTATTCTCGTTTCACGACAACGAGCAAAGAGGGGCAGCTGTAATAACCAATTTTTCGGCCCGAGCCCATCAGCCAAAACAAAACCAATAAATAAATAATAAAAAAGGTCAAAAAATAATGATGTTCATTCACAAAAGACCAAATACCAGGCCCAATAAAATCAGTCCATTAAAAGGTCCATTTACAAAAAAGGTCCATTAAATCCTAAACTACTAACTAGCCCAAATAAAAAAACACACTCAGCCCAATTGACCCAGTTTACATAAGCCCAATATGGCCCAACAGACTTAGCCAAACAGGAACCCTAGGGTTTCTGCCCATTGCGCCGCAACCCACTAGCAAGCGCCTCGGTCACTGCCCACACGCGCGCCTGCACCACTTCAGCTCCCCACGCATCGGTTCCCACGCCTCTGACGCTCGGAGCTTCCCCAGGCGCCTCGGCCTCCACCGTTCGCACCACTGACCATGCCCTGCAAAGCAAACGGGCAGCAACAGAAACAAGGAAGCAGAGAAATATGGAACAAAATAATAGAATACTAAGAAGATAGAGTAATCTTTTGGCTATAAAGCCATTGAAGAAACAGTGTACAGGGGTTCTTTTTTTTTGGGGGTTTTTACGAACACTTCACGAACTATCAGAAATCAAAAAAGCTTCTAAGGTCAATCTCAGTTTTTTTTATTTGTGTTTTCGGTTACTAGTCACTATTACTGTAAATTATTTATCTTTTATTCTTAAACCCTCACAAACACAAAAAAGGACGCGCATTCAAGAAATCGAAATAGAAATTTTTAGTTTTTTTTTAATCCATTTTTTCGTTCTCTGCTGTTTAAAAACTGTTTCATACTTTTTCATTTTTTTACTTACTGTTCTCTTTGAAATTCTTTTACCCATAACAATAATAATAACAAAAGGAAAGAAAGAACCTTACCTGAATCGAAAGGGGGTTCGCCGTCGGAGGGCTCACATCGGCACCGGAGCTTGGCCGAGGTAATGGGGACACACCTTAAGACCCCATGCCTGCATGTTGTCGGCCCCTGGGAGTGCCGGTGGTGCGACGGATGGGTGGCAGAAGACCAATCGGTCGGGGAGATGAAGGGGAAAGGAAAAGAAGCCTTTAAAATTTTTTAACCTTTTTGAAATAGGAATAAAATGAAACAGGTTGAAAGTAGGGTTTTAAACTTTGAAGAAAGCGACGTCGTTTAGTTCAAAAGGGGGTGATCTGCGCATCCTAAAAGGGGCATTTGCGCGATTGGTCCCTTTTCTTTGTGATTCTATTCGATTAAGCTTTGTGTATTCCTTTTCTTTCTTTTAAATTCAGAACAGTAATTTTGCACAGTTTTAATTTAGCCCCTTTCTAAACGCCGCGTTCTAGGACTTGGGCGAATTTCGTTTTTAAATCCCCTCTAGTTTAGGCGCTTTTCATTTGAGTCCTCTGGTTTTCTTTTATTCTTGATTTTCGCCAAGATTCCTATTTTCATTTGAATTAAATCCTTTTGCATATATATTTTGCTTTCTTTGATTATTTTGCTATTTCGTTGTTATTATTATTATCATTATTAGTATTATTATCATTATTATTATTATTATTATTATTATTATTATTATTATTTGCTTTGAGTTTTTTTGTATATTATCTTTATTAAACCATATATTATTATTTAAATTTTTATTTTCATTCCTTTTTGACACCATTTCAAAATTATCTCATACATTATTTTTTTATTACGCATTCTTTATTTAAAAATCATTTTGTTAATTAGATTAAATTGATTCATGTATTATCTCTCCTTAAATTATTTAATTCGTCGGCTTTTGTTTATTAACGTTGTTTGTTAGATGACGTATATTATTTAATTACCGCTATTGCATGTGCCATAATTCATTTACTTATATTGCCATGTTATTGTAGTTCATTATACGTAATTTCGTGCTCACATATTATTGTTCTATTATCGTTATTGTTTTCCTGCATGTTGATATTTTAGGTTAACGATTCCAGTGTTACGTATTATGTGTATTATGTTATCATTGCACCAAACTCATGTCATATATATATTTGTTAAATTTCGTTGGGCATAACCTAAAATCTTTTACAAATTTCAGCCAAAATTAAAAGTTTCCAAATAAGGCAATATTCTATGTTTAGAAATTCGAGAGATCGTGCCCTATGTGTTGGGTTTCGGTTCTCTCGCTTGGCCAAGCAATCGAATAACCTTTTGTTACGTTAAGGCATGAATCTCGGGAATTAAGAGATGATCTTGGATTCAAGGATTAAAATCATCGTGTCCTACGTACTGGATGTGATATTTTGTTCCTTCGGGACAAGAAAATCTTGATATTCAATTCGAGAAAACTAAAACATTTCCAAAAAAGATCAATTTCCTTTTTCTTTTTAAAAAATTTTCAACTTTCGACATTGAGACATTAAATAATCAATTTGGTACCAATTTTGGGGCATGACGAGGGTGCTAACCCTTCCTCGCACGTAACCGACTCCCGAACCCATTTTCTCAAATTTCGTAGACCAAAAAAAAAGTACCGTTTTAGTAAATTAAAATGTTTTATTAAAATAAAGGTGATCCGATCACACCTAATAAAAGATTGGTGGCGACTCCCGTTTTTTATTTTTCAAAACCAAGTCGATTCCCGTTTTGTCAAAAAAATGGTTACGACAAGGTTCACCATTCCCTTTATAAGCATTGATATTACACAATTGAAATGCTTGTAAAATGAAACATGAAGAGAACATTGAAAGGGTTGGGGACCTTACCTTAACCTTGTCAGGAAAGAACTCAGGAGCTATGATTTTTCGTTGGTGTGACCAAATGGGGCCACTAGACGATAAAATGCGTTGTCCTAGCAGAGGTCCTCGGTCCTTAGTTAGATAGGATGGCTTCCCTAAGCTTAATGACTTGTGTAAGCCAATTTCTTTCACCATCTTCATATCTGTTGTGCAAAGTAGTTGCAGGTTTCCAGTTGAATACAAGAACATAGACCCTGTCACCACAAAAGTGAAACTCTTACATCTGGAAACTATCAAATACTGCAAAAAGATCCCATTTTTATTGGGAAGAAAAGTGCCTACCATGTTCATTTCTCCATTTGTCTAAGTAAGGAAAGAGAGTGGGAAACCAGTGATGAGAAAAATCCGATTTGAGATCCTTGTGAGCAGATTTTGCAGTAGAAGTGCTTGAAGTTGGATCCTTTTCATTTCATGGATATTCCCATATAAGAAAGAAGGGCATGGTCCTTTGATTCCTTGGTTTTGAAGTTTCAATCTAGGCTTTTTTAGCTTCAACAACACACCATTGTAAAGATGAAAAAGCAACCCCACAAATCCAGTCAACACAACTGATAAAATCAACAAATTTAGCCCTTCTGTTTTTTCCTCCATTTTCCTTTGATACCTGCTTCAATCTAAGCTCTCCCCTCTTTCCTAGTAATCCACCAAACTCAATTTGTTAAAATATACTCCACTTGTTAATCAATGACAAAGAAGGCTTGAAAATGTCATTTCTTTTTAAACTTATTTTTATTATATTTGCTGATTTTATAATGGCTTGAGTATGGGCTTGGGCATTGTCCAATGGAATCCTAAGGAATTAATTTAATAAAAAGAATCTGCCAAGAAAAGAATTGAAAAATGGAAAAAGGAAATGGAAAAGGAGAGAAAACATTACAAGCACCAAGCTTAAGCCAAGCCACCAACAAGGACAAGAAAGACAAGGGAGACAGAGAGCACCTTGTGGAGCTCGTGTGTCCTTCTTTCTGATTAAGAAACCCTAGTTTTCACCGTCTCTAACTAGCCCCTTTTTTATTCTCCATTAATCGCCGCCGTTTCATCCTCCCATCTCCCTCTTTTAAACCCCTTATTTCTCGAATCTAGGGCTCCTTCTCGTCTCCAAAAAGCTTGAATTTTTGTATTAATATCGAAAAAGTTGGGAGCTTTTGGAATTTGGGTTGTTAAAAAAAAAGTTATGTATAGTCATAGAGATCGGGAAGGAGGGCCATTGGATCGGAAGCGCATTAGTGATGTGCTGGATAAGCATCTAGAGAAGTCGCCCTCTTCGACTTCGAGGGGATTGAATAGCAAAGACAAAGAAAGGTCCTCCGTTCCTTCAACTTCCACTGGTAAATCCCAGCTTGATCATCGCTCTGCATCGCTCTCCAAAGCCAAATATTCTGATGGTTAGTGCATTTCCATTTGAAAAAGTGTTTTATTAATCTTATCCATTTGCAAAGTGCATTGTTGAATTAGGATTTTGGCTTGCTGAAAATAGGTTGTTGGTAAAGTTGAAGTTTGTGCCATGTCCTCATAAGCTTTGTTTTTCCTTAGAACTCTAAAGATAAATTCTTAGTATTAGCATGTTTTAGCTAGTTATAATTCCTTTCTTATAACCTTATTGTCATGTTCTACATAAGCCACAACAGAAACTATTTGGATCGTCAATAATGATTGATAAACAAGTAATTTAAATGTGAGATTCTTCTCAATGACCTGTTATCACTGTTCTTGATTGCAGAAGAATCTGAAACAGACAGTGAAGAATCTGATGTTAGTGGTTCTGATGGAGACGACACGTCTTGGATCTCGTGGTTTTGCAATTTACGAGGCAATGAGTTTTTCTGTGAAGTTGATGATGAATACATTCAAGATGATTTCAATCTTTGTGGCTTGACCAGTCAAGTTCCTTATTACGACTATGCGCTGGATTTAATATTGGACGTTGAATCTTCTCATGGTAAGCATTTCATTGACATGGATTGCAGCATATGAACTTTGTTTGATTCGATATTCACTCATAGTACGCGGTATCATTTTCCCAATTTTAATCCTGTCTTAAGTAGATGTTTTTGCCTACTTGATTCATAAATACATAAAATCTTGTTCTTGGTTCTTCATTGAGTATTTTGTCCCGGAAAGAATTTTAGATAGCCGATGGAAGTTTTCTGGGAAATAAGGTGTGAGACAAAAAAGTATCATGGAGGTGTAAGCATTTCATTGACATGGATTGCACCATATGAACTTTGTTTGATTCGGTATTCAACCGTGGCATGTGATATCATTTTCCTAATTCTAAACCGCTCTTTAGTAGATGTTTCTGCCTACTTGATTCATAAATACATAAAATCTTGTTTTTGGTTCTTCATTGTGTATTTTGTCCCGGTAAGAATTTTAGATAGCCGATGGAAGTTTTTTGGGAAATAAGGTGTGAGACTAAAATGTATCATGGAAGCCCTAGGAGTCGGATTGTATTTTGCCCCATTTACTAAAAAAAAGGCAAATTAGTCTCTATATATTAAATCAAAGAGCAAATTGGTCCTTCTGTTAAAAATTCCATCCATTTCTACTATTAAAAACCGGTCCTTGATCCTCAGAATGAGGTATACGTGGCCCACTACATGTAACTTTTTGGTTATTCTGTCAGCCACACTAGTTTTTATCAATAGAACTGGATGAAATTTTTAATAGAAATGACTAGTTTGCTCTTTGATTTAACGTATAGGGTCTAATTTATTCATTATTTGAGTAAAGATGCACAATGCAATTTGACTCCTAGTATAAGGGCCTTCATGGTACTTTTACCGCTATGAGACAGCTAATTTTTGTAGCATTTCCAAAATCACAAGCTCATGTTTTTAAAAAGCATTACACTGAATGAATTGAGGAAATTGATTGTTGCAATTGCTTTAAAGCTTGTGTTTGTATAGCATTTCCAACTATACAGCTTGCAGTGATAATGTTAGCATTTGCTTTTCACACATTTTTTATTGCTTGATTTCATTTGTATCATCTGTCTTTTGGGTTTTATAGGTGATATGTTCACTGAAGAACAGAATGAATTGGTTGAATCGGCAGCTGAGATGTTGTATGGTCTTATACATGTTCGTTACATATTAACTAGCAAGGGCATGTCTGCTATGGTAAATTTGCTGTTATTTAACTTGTTCTTTCTTTTTGCTTTATGTTGAGTTTGTCATGTTTGAAGCTCTGCTTGCAACTTCAATTTCAGTTGGAGAAATACAAAAGCTATGACTTTGGGAGATGCCCAAGAGTTTATTGTTGTGGACAACCTTGTCTCCCAGTTGGTCAGTCAGATATTCCTCGTTCAAGTACGGTGAAAATCTACTGTCCTAAATGCGAAGATATATATTATCCTCGATCCAAGTATCAAGGAAGTATCCTTTCTATTTCATCTAGAATTTTAACTTTTTATTATTTCTCCCTTGAAATTTTCTAATTTGACTGGCTTTGAGGACTAAAAACCTATAGTTTTGTTTCTCTAATATGGTACACTTGTGAAATAAAAACACATATCCTACCAAGACTACTTATGTTTTGGACTACCCTCTGTCCTGCATGTGCTTGTATGCTGTAAAAGTACCATGGTGGCCCCTATAGTTGGAGTTAGATTGCATTTTGCCTCCTTTACTCAAAAACTGAGCAAACTAGTCCTTGTAAATTAGATCAAAAAGCAAATTGGTCCCTTCTATTAAAAATTTCATCCCATTGTACTGTGAAAAATTGTCGTGGCTGACAAAATAACCAGATAGTGACATTTGGTGTGCCACATGTACTTCATATTGACTTACGGGGACCAAATTTTAACGGTAGAAATGGATGAGATTTTTAATAGAAGACCAGATTGCTTTTTGATATATAATATAAAGGGACTAATTTGCCCTTTTTTTGACTAAAGGAGCCAAAATGCAATCATGACTTTTTTGGTCTAAGTGGATTAATTTGGTGGATTGGAGTAGTTGTGCTAATTTTATGATGACAATCAGAATTGGCATTATTTGGATGTGTGTATTTCAATACATTCTTTCCTTAATCAGTTTTTAACTTCTCTATCACACCCTTCACCTACATTTGATGATTGGGTTTGGTGGGTCAGAAGAGTACCTACATTAGTGGGAGACACCGGTATATATGTGTGCATGTGCATATGTAGCATAGATGGAGTTTGACATTGGTATGACTATTGTTTTATTTCATGTTAGCTTTGTTGTTCAGCATGGTTATGATTTTCTTGACATTAACAAGATATGGATGGAGCTTATTTCGGAACAACATTTCCACATCTATTTCTGATGACGTATGGGCACCTAAAACCACAAAAGCCAACAGAAAACTATACCCCAAGAGTTTTCGGGTTCAAGATCCACAAGCCCTGAGATCATGTAATATTTACTGTAAGTTGTATTGAGCGGGATGACGATTTTAACTTGAGCCTATCATGGCCTAACATGCAAGCTGAAGTAGGATTCCATAAAAAAAACAGGTATGGGAATGAAGAAATAGCAGAAGGAATCTGTCTACAATTAAACTCACAGTGCGTTTGTAAACATAATTTACTTTTTGCTTTTCATGTTTTGTTTTGGGGGGGGGGTTGAGGATCTGTTTTTGTGGTTTAGCTGAGATATCCTTTCCACCCTTTGTTGACTTTTGACTACACATTTCGCGTTTTTCTCTATATATAACTCTATCAAATGTACTCAGCTTCCTCTGGATTTGTATTCAATAACCCAAAAAACAAAAACAATAAGAAAGCCAGTTATATGATATATTCACTGTTTCATTGTTCTGTAGTGGGTTTTTTTGTTGGTATTATTCCTACGTTTTGGGTAAGAGTAAATTATTGTCACACATATAACGAGTTCTTGACAAGAATAAATCATTATTACATGTATATAGTAAATAATTCTTACGAATCCAATAAACCAAACATGGGAGCTGGTTGTCATGTTAATTGTATTGCATCGTATTGAGAGAAATGAGTAGCCCTTATTTGAAGGGATCCGAGAATTATTTTTTATATTAATTTAATAATTTAAAGAAATAAACTCTATTTGTTAAATAATCTGGTGTATGTTTATATTGATTCAGTCAAGATGAGAGAAAAACTAGAATAACAAAATTAGATTAATGGTTTAACAATAAATAATTAAAATTAAGGATTTTTTTTTATTTTTTGCATCCAATACAATTACTTAACCAAAATATTCTTTTTTGAAGGTATTATTAAGGTCCTACTTTACTTTATGTACAAAAAAATATAGCTTTAGAAAGGATAAAAGTGTATCGTAGAAGTTATATTAGTAGTCAGATTGCACTTTGCCTCTTTAGTAAAATAAATTAGTTTCTATATGTTAGATAAAAAATAAATTAATTTTTTATAAAGATTTATCATTTTCTATTTGAAAATTGCGTATTACAGAATTTAGGTGACTCGAAATTTTACAATAGAAATTTTTTTTTTTGAGGATTTTCCAATTTTAGTAAAAAGATTTTACAATCATATGGTGATTTTTTAAGTAGAGTTGTGTAATTATAATATTTTCGTTTATTATTTCTATTAAAAAAGATTAATTTATTAGATAAAGCGTGCCATGTATATTTTATGCTAAGTAATTAGGTAGGAGGAGTTGGTTATTTTCTGAAATAAAGAAATTAAAATACGATAGTTTTACAACCCATTCTCAAAAACCTAAAAAAAGGAGTGGCATTTTGAGTAAAAAGAGTTTAATTCAGAGGGGGATTCAGAGAAAGGAAAAAGGTCGGTCTATGGGTTTAAAATTAAACCAGAAATTCCACGCTCCTCTTTTGAAAAAAAATCCCCAAGAAAGGCTTCTCTGCTTGAAAAGCCAGGAAAGATTAGAATTAGAAGGAAAGGGTGATTGAGAGAATTTCCCAATTCGATTCCGAAAGGGCTAAACTCTTTTTTATTAGCAAGTGTTATTTGTACGTATGTAATGCATCACAAGAAATCTGAACTTCAGATCGGGAAAGAAAGCAGCGGCGTCTCTTCCGATTTCAATCCTAAACCCTCCACCGTTCATCATCATCAACTTCCACTTCATCACCTTCAGAAGCATTTTAATTACCATCATCGTTTACAACAGCAATCCGATGCAACAGCGGCGGAAACGGTCACCGGTACCACACCGATTTCGGCTTTCCCTCAGATAATTACCCAGAACCCTCCAGAAAATGGCACGATTGCTCCTCCTCCTCCATCTTCTTCCTCTTCTCCGACCCCTTACAAGAGACCCCTTTTGACCCAGACGCGTTCTCTTACCAAATCCCCTACTTTGTACCGCTTTACGACGCCCCGTCATTTCAATTCCCAAAATACCACTTCTTTTTTTTCCTTCTCCGTTGCTGCTAAATCCTTCGTTTATAGGATTCTCCGTCGTTTCAAGAACCTACGTCGTCTCCGAGTTCACCTACGTTTAATCCTTCTTTTATCTCTTCCTTTCTTCTACTTCTTAGTTTCGCACCCAAGCCACTCTTTTTTACTCGACTTCCTATCCGCTTTTGCTTTCTCAGCTGCCCTTCTTTTTTCCCTTAACCTTGCCCTCCCACGCCTCCCTTCAATTCGTTTGTTCTTATCCCGTTCCTTTCCAATTAAGCTGAAATCGTCATCTTCACTCTCAAGGTCTCATTTTCCAGTGTTATGGTCAGTTGGGTCTCGACCAAAATCCGAAAAGAGAGCAAATTCGGGGTGTTGGGTTCAAGTTTATAGCAACGGAGACGTTTATGAAGGGGAGTTTCATAAGGGGAAGTGTTCAGGGAGTGGCGTATATTACTATTATATGAGTGGACGATACGAGGGCGATTGGGTGGATGGGAAGTATGACGGCTATGGGGTTGAAACGTGGGCTAGAGGAAGCCGGTATCGTGGACAGTATAGGCAGGGTCTTAGGCATGGATTTGGGGTCTATAGGTTCTATACTGGGGATGTTTATGCAGGAGAGTGGTTGAATGGGCAGAGCCATGGCTGTGGAATTCATACATGTGAGGATGGAAGTCGATATGTTGGGGAATTCAAATGGGGAGTCAAGCATGGACTTGGACATTACCATTTTAGGTAGCATAAAGATTGGTTTATTGGTTTGTTATTGTTTATATCTTTCTTGGCTTATGCTAGGAATAGTTTTTAGTTTCTGTTTGTTGCTTTAATTGCCAGTTGATTGAGAACTTTGTTCATTTTCTGCCTTGTTCTTACATGGTTGGCTTGAGTAGCAGATAGGTACAACATAGGGAAGTTAGTTTCTGTTTAAATAAAGCTTTGTGATGTCCTGGTTGCCTTTGTCATTCGAAACTAGCTACATGTTTCCATAGTATTGTATTTAACCAACTCATTCTGGATATGAACCTTTTGATTGTTTTATTTAGGAATGGAGATACATATGCTGGGGAATATTTTGCAGACAAGATGCATGGATTTGGTGTCTATTGTTTTGCAAATGGCCATAGGTACGAGGGGGCTTGGCATGAGGGTAGACGACAAGGGCTTGGAATGTATACATTTCGAAACGGGGAAACACAATCTGGACATTGGCAAAATGGCATTCTTGATGTCCCAAGTACACAGAGCACTTCATATCCCGTATCTCCTGTTGCTGTTTATCATTCTAAAGTGCTAAATGTGGTGCAGGTACTTACGCTTTTCTGCTTTTAACTTCCACTGGTATTTCTTTTTAAATATCAATGAAGAGGTATTTGGTGCAGTAGAGAGGGAAAATAATTGCTCAGCCTTGTGTAATTTGTATATAATATGTATAGTAGAAAATGTGTAGAAGAGAGGCCTAATACTTTTAGGCCTTGTGTCACTTGAAAAATGCAAAATTTTCCGTGGCTTGTTTTGTTATTATGAATTATGCCCTTGGATGTGATGCAATTCGCCCTTACAGTTTTCATCATTTTCCCGTCGTATCAGACGGAATGTGACAGTGTGAAACTTGATGATGATGACTGATTTCTTGTTTATGTTATGAACAGGAGGCTCGAAGGGCAGCAGAGAAAGCTTATGATGTGGCGAAGGTAGATGAGAGAGTAAACAAGGCAGTAGCTGCAGCTAATAGAGCAGCTAATGCAGCAAGAGTGATAGCAGTTAAAGCGGTACAAAAGCAAATGCATCATAATAACGGTGACAGCATTCCCATTGTGTGAACTTTCTAACAATGGCTCATTTACCTTTGAAAATGCATTAGATAGCAGCAAGCAGCAAGAGATTGATGGCTAATGCGACTTTACTTTCAAATAGCTTTGTGTTTTATACTGTCATCTACTTGCAGTCTTGGTTCTTTCATCAAGAGACTGTAGTTTTTAATTTGCTTGAATGAAGGGTAAAAGAATGTTCAATCCATTTTAACATAAAAGCCTGTATACATGCTGGGAAGAAAATCCTTTGCATAGAAGAGAAGAGAAGAAGTGGAGAAAGATGGTGATGGTGATGGTGATGTCACCTTTTTCTAATTATTTTTTAGCTTTCCTTTCTTGTTACGGTTTTGTAAAGATGAGTTAAGATGTAATATATAAGTGCTGGTGGGCAGGTGAAACCTCATCCAGTCAATGTCGTATTTGAACTTATTTTGTTCTTTCAATGAAGAAAATCATGCTATATGCCATGTTCTTTTAAAGTTATTTTTAATTAATTTTAGCACATGAATTTGCTCAGGTTTCATTCAATGTTAAAACACACCAAGATCAACCCTATAATGGTGCTTTGTGATTCAAGTTGTAGGAAATGTTCAAAGGAGGAAGAAGATCCTCAACAAAATATACATGAGTTAGAAACTGGACACCACTGAGTTAAGTCCCAATGTTAATTACAACCCTTTGGCAATGCACCATTTTTAACATAACTAGAACCATCAATCTACATATTTTGGCGTGGATTTTGCTGGCATGATATCCCGGTTCCTCTGTTTACCAGCAAGTTTTTTTTTTAACAAAGCTCCACGAGTGCAACTACATGCTTCCTTGCCAAGATGATCCTGTCCTTGCCTTCGAAGTGCTTTGAGTTGGAAAGAGAACAAGCACAGAAAGGGCACAAGAAGTTGCCCTTATCGTCATATCTTGCAGTAGAACCCAAGCAGCTTCTGTGAACCGCGACTGCAGAATCACTAGAACCACAGATCAAAACCTTGCCGCTTAGGTTACACTTGACACATAAGTTCTGTTTTCTAGGGCCAGCTTTCCCAACAGGATCTTTACTTGGTCTGCTCTGCGAACTTACGAAAAGACTCCTCTTCATGGCAATATTAAGCCTCTCATCTTCATTTTCACATAGTTGATCCATACAAGGATGCTCAAAGGTCCTTGTGGCAACATGCACATCTTCTTCACCTTCACCTGCTTGAGAATCATATCCCAAATGCCAACCGTCTATTTTAGTAACTTTAATAGTAATTCCTGACTCATCTTCCATCTGCTTATCACCATGCAAGCAATCAAACTTCTTTATATCACCTTTCAACTGTTTGAAAAAGGGTCAAGAAAGTAATGATAAATAAATAAAAACATGAGCGCTAAAAGAAACTAAATGAATGAAGATTCTCATCATTGCAACAGAAACAAAGACATGAAATTCTGACTTGTTCTAATGAACATTTAGGTAAGAGGGCCTTTTTATGCATAATAAAAGCTCGGGTCCAGCCTTTTTCAGGTTCGAAAATGAGACCTGATAAATAAAGACATTTGTAACTTGCAATGTATTTCAAAACAACCTGAAGTTCATAAAGCAATGCTGAGATGGGAATATGAATGGTGTATAATTTTACCTCCTGCAGTATTTGTAGGAGAACTGAAATATCAAACTTAACTCTTGAATCAGGAGGAGCAACATGTCAGACACCATTTTCGGGGACAATTAGCTCCTTTAAACATCTTAATGCGACCCTTTCGGTTGTATTTTCCCCTGATTCATCTGGAGATACTGGAGCTGATTGACCAAGTCTGAAAGAAGAGAGAAAAAGTGAGTCAACAAACATCAACAGATTTATATTTGTCCATACCGGGTACAATCGAAAGATCTAGATGGGGGAAGCTTGATAAGTATTCAATGCTCCAAAGCCATGTAAGGCAAGGACCGTCAGAGCGAAAGCTGAATATCGGACCTCGTTTATCCATAAGAACATTGAAGTTCAATACTGCAAGCAGGCATTTGATCTACCTATTATTAAAACAGCGCATTTTCAAGAATTTGAACATCTACTTTCCTTTTTCTACAATAATTAAAACAATGAATCAAGCATATCGGAAACGATACACCTTTATAAATCTAAATGGAGCACATTCCAGATTTTCAAACAATACCGGAAATCTTGGTTCTCTTTGTCTGTATATATTAAAGAAGTAGAGAGCTAATATCAGCTATCAACTTCACACAAAATACAAAATGATACGGGTTAAATCTAAGATATGGAAACTTAAGAGGAAAAGGGGCAAATGGTGCATTTTAGTTTGAATTAATGAAACGGTGCGCAACAAGCTTTAATGAAAACAGGGCGTTTTGGTGTAGCATCCATACCGTTAGTTTTAACAATTTTTAAACTGTTTTTATTTCTTTTCTTTTCCAGATATATTCAGTTGTATTTTGGGTGGAAGGTTATGCAGTTAGTTATCACAATTTTCATCAAATTTCTCCTCTTTTCTTCCTTTTTTGATTCTCTCTCTTTTTCTTCTCTTGCTCCTCTCTTTTTTGGTTTTATCTTTATCAAAGGTATCAGAGTTTCAACATTTCTCCATGGCCGAGGAGGGTATTACTATGCGGTTATAGAAGGACGTGGGTGTGTTGTAGGAGGAGATGATAAAGATCCAAGAAGAGTTGTCTCAACTCGATGCTAAGGTGGAAGCAAAGCTCGAGGCTCAGCTACAGGAATTCAAGCACGAGTTTAAGTGTGAGATGCGTTTGGAACTTCATAACCTTTTTTAGCAATATTTTGGCAATTCAAACTCTTCCAACAACATGACAACAACACAGACAAAAGGCAAAGGCCTCTTGGGAGGGCCACCACCTGGATTTCCTCCTAAGGACCCTTTGGAGGTGCCTTTGCCATTAGTCGTTACTGGCGTGACTAACTTCCTTGATCCTACGATGGAACCTTATTAGACCGTTCGTATAGACTAGATTGCCCACGATTTGATGGATTTGACTTCAGAGATTGATGGTCAAAGCTTGAACAGTATTTTGTGGTTGAAGGAGTGGCTGAAGGTGACAAGATTTGAACATTCATGATGCATTTGGAAGGGAGAGTTTTGGACTGGCATCACTTCTATGCCCCAAAGCATGGAGAGCTTCACTTGTTGGATTGGGCTTGTTATGCCCATAGTATGAGGGAATGGTTTGGATCTAGCATCTTCAGAGATCTTACGACTGAGTTGGTGACTTTGAAATAATAAAGGACAATGAAGCAATTTCATGATCAGTTTGTCAGCCTACTAAATCAATTGCAACTTTCTGAACCATACGCTTAAGTATCTTTGTAAGTAATCTAAAACTTGAGATTAGCCAATACTTACAATTGTTTATGCCTCAATTTCTTGTAGAAGGGTTTCATATTGCTAGGCAAGTGGAGAACATCTTAGGCCAATCTCTTAAAAAGGGATTCTTTGTTAGCTCAAGTTCGTTGCCTAGATTTGGATCACATGTGTTATATTTTCCTGCTCTTAGCAAGCCAAACACTTTTGCTCAATCTGGATCTTTTGTGCAATCGAGCAACTCTGTGGCTGGGGGATCTGATGGCTCTAGGGTGCATTCCAAAGGGCTGAGTCCAACTGTTATGGAAGGCAAGAAACAAAAGGGATTGTGTTTTTGGTGCGGAGCCAAGTATCTAAGTGGCCCAACTTTACCATAGGTTGTTGGAGTCTCCTTCTGAGAAGGATGGGGATGAATTTCAAGAATGTTTAGAGAAATTAAAACTTTTTTGGAGAGGGTGGTCAACCCTAGGGACTTATCTTATCCTTTTAGGGCTAAGGTTGGGGCAGTTGAGGCCATTTTTCTGGTGGATTCAAGGAGTACACATAATTTTGTAGACACTTGTTTCATAGCTCGGTTAAATTTACCAATCTAGCAACAATAGCAATTAAGGGTGATTGTGGCTAATGGTAGGTGTTTGTTTACCAAGGGCACTTGCAAGGGAGTTCGATGGGAGACTCAGGGTTCGAGTTTTACTACATATCTTATGGTTTTACCCTTGAAGGGTTGTAATGTAGTTTTGGGTATGCAGTGGCTTTTGTCTCTTGGATTAATTAATTGGAATTTTTTAGTCCATGACCATACAATTCTCCTCCAGTAGTATTCCTTGCACCATTAAAGGTATCATCCTTGGTTATATTTAGGTGATGTCTACTGGCCAGTCTGCTAAGTGTCTATCCATGGCAGGCCAAGATTTGGGACCTTGTGTCAGATCAGGTCACTTTGACAACAACTCTTGTAGTATATCCTGTTGAATTACAATTGGTTCTGGATGAATTTGTTGATATATTCAGAGCTCCTCCTGGTTTACTTCCATCTAGGTTCCAATACCATAAAATACCACTTAAAGATGAATGTGTTGTGGTCAAAATTCAACCCTACAAGTACTCCACTATGCAAAAGGATAAAATGAAAAAATGATTATGGAGATGCTTTAATGTGGTATTATCAAGGACAAAAATAGTTCATTTACCTCCCCAATTGTTATGGTCAAGAAGAAAAATGGCAGTTGAAGATTGTGTAGACTAGACAACTCAACCAGTAGATCATCAAGGATAGATTTCCTATTACATAATTGAGGAGCTTTTGGATAAGTTAAGAAGGTTAGAGTTTTCTCCAAGTTAGACTTGAGATCTAGTTACCACCAAGTTAGAATGTGTGAAAGAAACATTCACAAGACTACTTTAAGACTCATGAGGGTCATTATGAGTTTTTGGTGATGCTCTTTGGGCTCACCAATGCTCCTTCAACTTTTTAAGGGTTGATGAATGTCATTGTCAAGCCATTTTTGAGGAAAATTGTACTAGTTTTCTTTGATGACATACTTGTGTACTTCACTTCTTAGCTTGACCATTTGCTACATCTTAAGGAAGTGTTTCTGATTTTAAGGAAGCACCAATTGTTTGTTAAACAGAGCAAATGTTGCTTTGGTACTAACCAAGTGGAGTATTTGGGGCATATTATCTCCAACGGGATAATAGCTATGGATCAGGCTAAGATTGAGTGTGTAGCCAACTGGCCAGTTCCTACATCTATCAAAAAAATTAAGGGGATTCTTGAGACTTTCAGGGTACTATCGAAGATTTATCAGAAACTATGGCTCAATGACTCAACCCTTAACAAGTTTACTCAAAAAGAATGCTTAGAACCGGATTGATCAAGCCACTGTTATTTTCCAACAACTTAAGAGGCCTTATGTTCAGCACCAATCTTAGCTCTTCTTGTAATATCTCGTTTTTTACTGGTAATGAAACAATGGTTTCGAGACCACAAATTCCAATATGTGAAATCATGTTCTATGGTTTAGTCAATGTTTATGGAGTTACATTAATGTTATATTAAGTTTTAGTGAAGAAATTTTAATGTTTACTTAGTTAAATTAAGAAAAAGGACTAAGTTGTAAAAGGTTCAAAATCTGGACACAATTGAATTCTAATGATTTGATAGCTTAACTATCAAATAAATGAGGACTTATGAAGTAATTAGTCCATAAGATTTTGGATAGACGGTTAAAGGCCTTTTAGTTATTAATTTATAAGTTTAATTCTAAGAGTAAAATGGTAATATAATAAAACAAAACTTATGACATCTTCCACAAGAGAGCAACCGAAAATTAGGGTGTTAAAACACCATTTTTATCAAGCTTGAGGTTCGGCTATGTGCATTGCTTGCATGTAAGTATTTTCCAACCCGTTTCATGTAATTTTTATGTTTTTGAGATCATTACAATTAGGTCCAGCTAACACGTACCTTTGTTTTTGAAACTGACAAAGATTTTAGATGTTGTCCTTGATGAATCCTTGTTATTTTGGATGTTAAATGATGATATTGAAGTGTTAGTTGTTGATTAAAAACTAGCTTATTAAGTAAATTGTTAGTTTTTGAGTAAAGGATTAATTTGATTAAATATTAAAAGTTACAAGAAATTCTTGTGAATTTTGAATAATTAAGGATTGTACTAGTTTTTAATAAAATTCGGCTAGTCTGGGATATTTGGGAATTTTATTAAAATTGGAATATTGAGATTAGGGACTAAATTGTGATAAATGAAAAAGTTTAGGAAACATGTGTAATTAATGAAAAGTTAAGGGTCATATGCATTAAATTGGGTGTGAAATGGATGTGAATTTAATAGATTGTATTTAATTATTATATAGATCAAGACTTGAATAAAAAAGACAATAACTAAGGAAAAGGGAAAATTGTGAAGTAGCCCTGCGTGTTAACCGGAAGTAAATTATAGGTAAGTTCGTAGTGACTTGTTCTTATTGCGATTATCATGTAATTTATGTTGTTATATTATTTTTAGATGAGTAATTGGAAGAAATGTTTATATACTCCTATGAATGTTGCAAAATGTTAAATATATAGGTAAGAATTGAAGAAAATATTATAAGAGTGTTATTTGAATTGTGTCAAGTCTTTATATGAATGAAGTGAATTGGATTGTGATTATGGAAATGATGAAGTGCTTTTTGAATGCACAAACGTGCCCATGTTTGTACTTTGGTACCCCTAAGTGCACATACGTGCCCCTGTTTGTATTTCGGTATCCCTGAATGCACATACGTGCCCCTGTTTGTACATTGGTACCCCTGAATGCACATACATGCCCCTGTTTGTACTTCGGTACCCCCTAAATGTATTATAATGTCTCAATATTTCACCATGTATGCTTTCGAAACTTTGAGTAATTACTTAATATGTGAACCGAGTTTAGTCATATTTAGAGTAAATGTTATACAATATCCTTACTAAGCTAAGTAAGCTTGCGGGTTTCCTTGGGTTGTTTTGTAGATAATCATTGCTGAATTTTTGGAATGATCAATCAACTAGCTTACACTATCCATCTAAGTCAGTAGTTTTTGCATCTTATTTTTGGGTGGTGGCATGTATATATATATATATAGATGAATATATGAGTTTTATGAATGTTGAAAGTAGTAGTTAATGAGTGAGATTTTTGGTTTTCTTATAGTATATTTTGTAATGATGGAATAAGTATATATATAATGCATAGATGAATACCTTGATGTGTAGTTGTTGAATGATGTCATTTAGAGTTGTGGTGTGATGATTTATTTTGTAATGACATATATAGGGAGGTCTTTTGATTGTTTTTTTTACAATGTTTTGGTATATGTTTTAGTTTAAAGCTTTGTTGCTTAAATAGCTAAATACTGGTTCAAATATAGCAAAATTTGGTATGTATGTGAATCATGAATGTTTGATGCTTTGTTAATGTATTAAAAAATATAAAAGTGGTACCAATGAGAGTACATTGGTTCGGCACTTAAGATGGTTGTTTTGGCATGTTTTGAGCATGTTTAATTATGTTTTGAGTAGGTTAAATGGCTAGTAATTGGGTTGTTTAGTGTCCAAGTAAGTATGATTTGGTAAACTTGATGTTTAAGGTTCATTTTGGTGTACAAGGCCTGGGACATAGGTTGCCACACGGCTGTGTGCCATACACGGTCTAAGACATGGCCTGCGACACGGCCGTGTATATCAAGCAAGTGAGTTACACGGTCTGACACACGGCCTACGACACAGCCATGTGATCTAAGTTAGTAAGTTACATGAGTAGAGACACGGGTTGGGACACGATCGTGTGTCCCTACTTCGAATGCCCACACGGTCTGGGCTATGTCACATGGCCTGGACACACGGCCGTGCGACCCCTACATCTCACATTTTCATGTTTTTCTCAAAAAAATTTGATTTGTCTCAAATCAATCCCTGATTGTTTCTAATGTAATTTTAGGGTCCCGTAAACCCGAATAAAGGCTCATGTGCATATTTATTCTATGATTTGTTATATGTTTAAATTAATTGAATACTTGTTATAGAATTAAGATAAATAATTTTGTTTGGTTTTGTAACACTTAGATCCTTAATCCGGCAATGGAGACGGGATATGGGAGTTACATTTCTAGACTTCCAGCTGAAATTTTGTGTAAACACTGATGCCTAAGGATATGGAGTAGGGCAGTGTTATCGTAACAAGGTAGACCAGTAGCTTTCTTTAGCAAAAGACTTGGAGTGAGGCATCAATCACTGTCAATATACGAGAAAGAAATTCTTGATGTATTGCTAGCTGTCAAGAAATGACATGCCTATTTAGTACGCATACACTTCAAAATAAGTACAGATCACCAAAGTTTGCATTTTCTTTCTGATCAGGTTGCAATCACCCCTTTTCAGCAACGTTGGGTGGAAAAAATGTTGGGTTATGATTATGCAATCCTATATAAGTAAGGGTCAAACAATGTTGCTGCTGATACATTATCCAGGACGCAATCTTTGATGGAGGGTCAATTTTTACAATTGTCTGGCAACACTGTGAGTTTCAGATTGCTTACCAGAGTGCAAGCTTCTTGTCAACTTTATGATAAGCTCAAGAGGTTGTGTCTTAAGGTCTAACAATAGAACCAAATCCATCCAAAAGACACTTCAGATGGTAGATTTATAAGAAGAAAGGGCAAGATTGTGGTAGGAACAGTGGCAGATCTCAACTAGGAGTTGTTTCAGTATTTTCATGCCAGTACTATAAGAGGGCATTCTGGGGTCTATGTGACAAAAACAGAATTTCAAGTGTACTCTACTAGAGGGAAATAACTAGGGGTATCGGAAAATGGGTGAAAGAGTGTTCCATTTGCTAGAGGTGTAAAACAGAAAATGTGGCTAAGCTAAGACTATTGCAACCTCTTCTCATACTTGAAAGAGCATGGTCATCTATCAATATGGACTTCATAGAAGGGTTGCCGAGTTCCAAGGGAAAAAAATATAATTCTAGTGGTAGTGGACCATCTTACCAAATATGGCCACTTCTTAGCTCTCTCCCATCCCTTCATTGTTGCTGTGGTGGCTCAAGAGTTTATGGATCACATTTACAGATTACATGGGATGCCTGTAACAGCCCAATTTCAGTGAAATCAGAACAGTGGTTTCAGGACTACAAATCTGAGCCGAAAATAAAATTTATTTTTATTTTATTTTATGGTCCGTAATATGATAGAAATTTCATGAGAAAATTTTGATAAGAAAATTTTACCGATTATGTGCTCTTTTCCAAATCGCATAAAATGCAAAAGTTGAATTCTAGTAGCTATAAGGATTAAATAGCTATGGAATTCAAAACATAAGGTCCTTATATGGTAATTAAACCATTAAAGAAAAATATGTAGATTTTTGGTGACTCATCCATGGAAATTTAGAAAAATGGCAAGGACTAAATTGAAATTTGACATTAAATTAAATAAAAGATGAAAAGAAAATATCATCTTATTTTCTCATCTTCTTCAACCTAAAATACATGGAAACCCTAGCATAGAGAGAAGAAACTTTCATGGCCTAATTGGGTAAGTTTTCTTGTCCCGTTTTTTTAGTAATTTTAATATTTTTGAAACCGGGATAGCTTAATCTATCTATTTGGGGGATTAATTTGAAAAGTTATCAAGGTATGAAATTTGGGTCATGGATGAATATGCTGAAAATTAGAAATTTATGGTAGAAAATGAAAGGTTGTTGATAGATAAACAACTTTTACAAGGTGATTTTTGATGAAAACATGATTTAGGGACTAAAATGTAAAATTGTGAAATTGAAGAAAAATGCTGAATTTTTTTGAATACATGTGCTTTAAATTTTGTAATGGGATTTTGGTTAGGCTTGGAATAGGGAGTAAATTGCACAAATTTCATTTTCCGAGCCTAGGGACGAAATTGAAATTTGTGGAAAAGTTAAGGGCAAAATGGTAATTTTGCCTAGGACGTAAATTGAATCCAAATGAGTATGAAATATGAGAAATTGATGATTAAAGCTATTTATATAGATCCGGACAACACAAATTCAAGTTTAGACCAAGGAAAAGAAAAGGTTTCAGATTAGTAGATTACTTACGCGAACAAGTGTCAAGGTAAGTTCGTGTAACTTAATCGAGCATGTAAATATGTTTAATTGAATGTTGTATTTGTACGGAATGTGACTTATATTGATGCACATTATTGGAATGCTATAATGAAAAATTGAATATATGTTTGAAATGGTGAAAAAGGCTTAAGTCCCGATTAAATATTGAATTCCGGTGAATATATGTGCTTTCCCGAATGAATAAGGTCCTGCATTTGTTGCGGACGAGATTTAGCTCAGATGAATAATCCTATTGACCTCATTATAGAAAGGATTTAGCCCGGACGGATAATTGTGATATAATACCTCTTGAGTATACATTACAACTAGGGTTTAGCCTGGACTGGTAATCCTAATTGAGCTCTTCTGAGCATACGTTATATAAAGGATTTAGCCTGGACTGGCAATCTTGTTATACGATATGTGGCTCGAGAGTATTTTCCTTGATTAAGTGCCCTAATGGGTACTCTTGAAAAAGAATTGGCGGGTTATTAAATCGTACACCTCGAGTGTACCACTTAAGTATCCATCGGAATTTCAATGATTCAACGGACATAAAAATCTTGACATGGTATGAGAATTATGAGATGAAATGATAATGTCTTGAAAGAATATTGCATGATAAGCTCATCTATCCTTATTTGATGTATATGTAAAGTTTGTGACTAACATGTTTGATTGGATGCATGTGTTTAGGCAATTTTGCCAAATGGATGGAAAACATGATATTTAATGCTTATATTTAGTAAACGGGATTGGTAAGTTTAGTTTCCGTTATACAAACTTACTAAGCATGTAATGCTTACTCCGTTTTATTTTTCCCTGTTTTATAGTGCTCGGAAGCTCGTGAAGGTTGGATGTAACAGTCCGAATTTGACCCTAATCAGAACGGTGGTTTCAGGACCACTAATCCGAGTCTGAAAAATTTTTAAATATTATATTCTGTGCTAATTATATGTGATCTATAATGTGTGAAAGTTTCATATGAAAATTTGATTGTTTGTGTGCTTAATTAGACAAAAGGACTTAATCGCGTAAAATGTAAAAGTTACAAACTATAGTGAAAGGTGCTAATGTGATAGTGGCTTGTTAACATGGGGTATTAAAAGGGAAAATAGCCCATTATTAAGGTGAGTGGACGACATATGTCTAAAATAACCTTATATATATATGATAATTTTATTATAATGAAAGGTTATTTTTGTACTTTGGTAATTAAGTTAATTATAATAAAAACAAAGCTTAAAATAAGCCATGTTCATCATCTTCCTATCACCGAAAATAAGATAGAAAGAAAAGGGTGTGAGTTTGTTACATTTGGCCATATTTCAAGCTTAAATCGGGTATGTGTTTTTAGTTGGTTTTCGATAATTTTTACGTTTTTGTGATCGTTGCTTCGAATATTGTCCGACCCATGCTAGAATTTTTGAGATTAGTGTATATGTGATGTTCGGCCATGATAGAAGCTTATGCTTTGTGATGTTTGATGAATATATGTTAAAGTTATGTTATAGAATGGCCGAAGCTTATGCTTTGTGATGTTTGATGAATATATGTTAAAGTTATGTTATAGATTAACATGTTTTGTATTGGAAATTTTGGTGAATTTGAGTATTTGGGCTAAATTGCAAAAAATAAATTTTTGAGGGGTTAAAATGCTAAATAAATGAAATAAATGGACTTGTATAATCCTTATGAATATTCGGCCCTTAGGTTGTGTAATGAAATTTTGTGTATTTTGTGTTTTGTGCAAATAGGACTAAATTGTAAAAATGTGAAACATTAGGGGTAAAATGGTAATTTGCCTATTTATGTGTTTTGGGACTAAATTGAGATGAAATGTGCTTGAATGAGCTAAATTTTAATGTGTTTAGATCAAGAACAAAGAAAGACGGATTTGGATCGGGGAAAGGCAAAGGTTATCGAATAGCCGGCCTTCGTTGTCCGTCGATAGTCGAGGTAAGTCTTTAAGCAAGTTAATATCGTAAGTATCGATTATAACATAGTATACATGTTGAATTACGAGCTTGTAGATTGAAATATGTTAAAGCCGAATGTATGAAAGTAATTTATCAATGATATGTAATCGAATTAATTGAGTTCACTATGTGAAAATGATGTGAATTATAAGTGATAATTGTGATATTGTTAATGTGTAATGTGAATGAGTTGGTTTGGTAATATAAATATCGGGCTTAATGCCTAGCAGGCCTTGTGCCGGTGAAGTGTTTCGGGCTTATTGCCTAGCAGGCTAAATGCCGGTGATAGAATTTCAGACCTCTGGTCTAGCAGGCTTAACGCCGGTGTATATTTCAGGCTTTGATGCCTAGCAGGCGTAATGCCGGTGATGTGTTATAAATGGAGAAATCATGAATCATACAAGGTGAAACATATTTAATGCAATGAGCTAAAAGCTCAGTTAAGTATAAGCCTTTTATATTTATAAAGAGTAAGGTAAGTTGGTATAGTATTATTTGAATTAAGTATGATATGATATGGTTGATGATTCGATAAAAATTTTGATATATGCTATTGAGCTTACCATTGTTGTGTATGAACATTATATAATAGAATTTGAGTTTAAATGTGTTATTTTGGAAAATCGGCTATAACTGAAAAATGTTAAGAGTGAAAGGGTTTGGATGTGCTTGCATATGTATACAAATGAGTATATGTGATTGATATGAATGTTGTACTCACTTGACTTGAAGTATGCTAATACATGTAATATATTTTTTGTGTTTTGATAAATTACATGTTTATGGTAATAAAGTACAAATACTTAGGTTAATGAATTGATAGCACTCGGCCATGTTTAATTCACATGTTGAAATGTTTATATTCAATGTCATAAACTTAAAGATTAAAATGCTTAAATGTTTGATGGTTATATTAAAATTTGCTTGAGACTTACTAAGCTAGTAAGCTTACTTTGTGTGTGCTCATTGTTCGGTTTTATAGACTTTGGATCCAGCTGCGGGCTCAGAGGATTGTCGGTGAAGTCAACCACACTATCATCCCTTTTTGGTACTTATAAACTTAGTTTCTAAATCAAAGGCATGTATAGGTTAGACTAAGTTGTAAAATCAATGAACTTTGGTCTTGTATATAAGTATGCCATGCGAAAATGGCTAAGAACATGATATTTTGAACTTATGAGTGTTTGGCCATAATATTAAATTATGATGAAAGTAAAATTTAGGATGTGTCATGTTAGGTGTTTAAGTATGTGGCTTGAATGATCTTTGAAATTAGATTATAGTTATGAAATTTCGATCACGGTATTTATATGATGTGGATATGATTTCATGATGGATATAATTGATGTTATAAGTTATGTATTTTGGTTGTATATACATTGGTCATGACATGCATACATATGTGTAATGAGTTTAAATTTTTATGTGTTAGATTAATTATAAGGTAAGTATGGTATTGGTATTTAGTTTTGATAATTATAAGAGACGCAATTGTCTATATGTTTGAATGATGTTGGCAATTGCATATTCGGTTTTTGTAATGTCCATGACCAAATGAATGGTAACTTTTGCTTGATGAAAGATGTTACAGTATGAAAGGTAAATGGGGTCATATGTTTTGATTAAGAAATGACATGTATGGGTTATAATCAAATCTCTTATTAAGTTTAAAATATGATCGAATGAAAGATGTAAGTTGTTATGAGATTCGGCCTTAGTACTTATTTTTAATATTATAAGTTGTAATGTGTTTTAATAAATATATTGGGACCTAAATAAAATATAATTGTTGTGAGTAGATGAGTACATTATTGATAAATATTCTTTAGAATTAGATCATCTATTATATTATGCTTTGTGCATATTCGACTTGATGGGTTGCCTTATTGATTTAGTCATGGTATGTTTTATATATATATATATATATATATATATATATGATAAGTAATGTTAGTCTATATATGTTAATATGCTAAGGATTAAATAGTAATATGGTATGGATTGTTTGGTTATAAATGCTCCTGTATTAGTATTATATTTAGTAAAAAGTTATATGAGAATGTTAAATTGTGTTTTGTCAGGTAATACCTCGTAACCCTAGTCCGGCGACGTATATGGGTTAGGGGGTGTTACATTGGAGATCATTGGAGCATCGTCACACTATCTATTAGCTATTTTGGGTACATATAGTAAAATCATTTTGGTATAATGGCATGTATAGGACAACTTGGCCTTTAGTGGCTTGATAATGATGTTTGTAATCTAGCCATTGGAATGGGTAGTAATGGTTGTTTTGATATACTTGTAATGTCATGGTATGGTTGCTATATATATGTTAAGTAGTTGATCAAATCATGTTTAACACATGGATTGAACCAATGTAAGATTGCAAACATTTATGCATGCAATGATATGCCACGCTGAATGATGGAAATTGCATAATTTGAATACTTGAGATGGTTGGACTATGTTTGGTATGTTTTAGTATAGGAAAATGGTAAATTTGGGTGACAAATAAGGCTAGGAAATGGCTTTATTTTGTCCACACGGCCGGGTGCATAGGCGTGTAGTTAGGCCGTATGTCCCCTGCACCTTAATTTTGAGAAACAGAATGCTCAGAATTGAGCATACGGGCAACGACATGAGCGTGTGTCTCAGCCGTGTGTGCTACATGACCTAGAACACGGGCGTGTGTCTTGGCCGTGTGAAACCTGCACCTAATTTCGAAAGAATTTAATTAACCACACGACCTAACACACGGGCTTGTGAGCCCTGTAACTTAGAAAAAATTTTGTAATTCCGCGAAAAATCCTTAGAGTTTCCGATTAAGTCCCGACTCGATTCTAATGCTTGTATTGGGCCTCGAGGGTCCATTTAAGGGACAATACCAGTAATCTCTGTTAATGAATAGTAATTTACATGAATTATTTGTAAATGTTCTGAAAGTTCTGGTAATGCTCCATAACCCTGTTCCGGCGACGGACACGGGTTAGGGGTGTTACAATGCCAGATTCGATAATGTGTTACAATGCCAGATTCGATAATCTCTAATAGGGATAAGATCTTCATCAGTAATTTCTGGCAAGACTAGTTTAGGAAGGCAAGAACCAAACTGTAGATGTCAATTGTATATCATCATGAATCTGATGGGCAAACTAAAGTGTTAAATAGATGTTTCGAGGGATATTTGAGATTCATGATAGGGGAGAGGCCAACGATTAGCTAAGCTGGATACATTGGCTAGATGGTGGTACAATTCATCCTATCACTCAGCCATGCAACTCACACAGTATGAGGCTTTATATGGGGAGCCTCCACCCTAATATATACCTTACTTAGCTAGGAGATCTATAGTAGCCATTGTGGACAGAAACCTCCAGCATCATGAAGCAGCAAGAAAAATGTTGCAATGTCACTTAAACAAAGATCTGATAGACAGTTTGAGGAGGGAGACTTTGTTTACTTGAAGTTACAACCTTACAGACAACATTTACTAAGGAGAGTAATGAATCATAAGATTTCTCCCAAGTTTTTTTTACCCTTTCATGATAGAAACCAGGGTGGGGAATGTGGCTTACAAACTACAGCTACCTCCAGGGTTTTGAGTGCATCCCACTTTTCATGTTTCTCAACTCAAGAGACATGTGGGAGCAGTTCAGGTTCAGCCTACTTTACCTATAATGGATGTTTATGGTGCTTGGGGTAAGGAACTGATCAAAATCATTGACAGAAGAATGGTGAAACGGGGCCTTCATGCTATGACTGAAGTATTAATGGTGTGGGTAAATTCTTTTCCAAAAGATGCCACGTGGGAGCCTTTGCAGCAACTGACGGATGCCTTCCCTCATATTAATCCTTGAGGACAATGGTCATTTCGAGGAGGAGGTATTTGATACGGGTCAAATCTGAGATTATGGAAACTTAAGAGGAAAAAGGGCAAACGGTTCGTTTTAGTTTGAATTAATGAAAAGATGTGTATCACACTTTAATGAAAACGGGGCATTTTGGTGTGGTGTCCATAATGTTAGTTTTAACCAATTTTTAAATTGTTTTTTTTCTTTTCTTTTCCCGATATATTCAATTATAATTTGGGTGGGAGGTTATGCAATTGGTTATCACAATTTTCATCAAGTTTCTCCTCTCTTCTTTCTTTTCCGATTCTCTCTCTTTTTCTTCCTTTGCTCCTCTCTTTTTTGGTTTTCAATAAAACCAGAAACGGAATTAAAATGTGAAGTTCTTTCACTTAGGTTTCCAGTAAAGAAAGTAACTAATATCTTTCAATTCTTACCCAGAAATTGAACCTTAAAAATTTAGAGTTTCCACCATTCAAAATAAGATCGCAAATGAGGGAAAGAGAGATTGGAAGGCTTTGGAGATGTGAGACGAGGGTCCCGACGACAAAAAGCTTAGTAGACAGGCAACCGAAGTCCCAAAAGCTAAGCTGCGTGGCCAATTCCCAACCTCATTTGTCTTTAATATTTCCGCCCTAAAACCCGACCGAACAGTAAAAATGAAAACTTCAATTTTTTTCCCATTTTTCTTTCGGACATTTTACAGGCTAGGGTAATTAAAATATTATCTCTTAACATATTTAAAATATTATTAATTAATACATTTAAATGTTATAGATTAACTGTTGTTTGATTACTATATCATGCCGATTAAAGAGTACCAATACTGTCTTTTCATAATTGTTGTGAAGTGAATATTTGCATTAACGATAATAATAATAAAGTTCAGACATAGCCAAGAAGCATGGAACTTAAGAAGAACCCAATGCTAGATTAGGCTAGGCCAGACATGAATTTTCTTCTAACAAAATCAAAGGGAGCAATCACTATTCACTACACTTTGCTATGTGCTAATTAAAGAGAAGTTTCTAAAATCCTTGATCTGTTGGGATGCGAAGGCCGAAAGTCCTCCAGCCGCAAAGAGGAGCTACCTTTAATTTCATTCAACACACTTTCTCCTTTCTCTCTTTTAATCATCCCCAAGGTGCTTCCCATAACATCCCCGCCCAGCCCTATTTCCACTAGCTGCCCTGCTTCCACCCCACCCTCAACTATTAACCGTCCTATCTCCTTCAGGCTCATCACATTTTCTACTATCATTTTCCCAAAAATACGTCCCAGAAATTCTGGAGCTTTTGGCGCGTCATTCACTGCGTCCTCCAATGTACTCAGGACAGATTCAAACCTGAATATAACACAACATCAATATCATCACTACAAAATGTTATTATAATCAATCATTACAGTAAGCTGGCTTTATATATCTTAAATGATCCTCCTACCCTTTAACAAGTTCAGCCTGGCTCAATACACCATCATGGGACCTTGTCAGGTTGACAAGTAGCTTCGCCAAAAGATCCCGCTCCATGTCTTTCCTCTCAAAACAGTCCGTTACCCATAGCGCAATCATCGTCGGATGGAAGCTTGAAGAATTCAAATCTTTGATGCACAAAGCAACTTCTTTCTCATCTCTAGCGCTGTTTCAATTATGACAAACAATTGCCTACTGCTTAATAATAGTTATCAGATAACAACTAACGACAGCAAATATAGATATGCAGTATAACTTCAAAATATACCATCAACACTCACTACTTGTATTTTAAATCAACACATCAGTATCATATTAACATCATACTTCAAGCAAAAGAATTTTCTCAGGTCAAATAAATTTGTTTGAGCATATATATACATCTTATAGGAAACAAGTCTAGTCTAACAAGCTCTAAAATCAAATAAGCCAAGAGGATACCTGTAAAATTCTTTAATTGCCTCCATGGACAAATCATGCAGACGCTCCTCGGAACATCCCTTTTCAGGAGGAATATTTTGACAGAAACCAGATGATTGGCTTTGTGAGGAAGGTGAAGCTGCAAGAGGTCTAGCAAAACTGCGATCTGGGGTCGTCGAGTCCCTATTACCAAAATGCATGCCACGTTCCTGGGAACTTGGCTGCTCATAAGCAGCTGTAGGTGCAAACCTATCTGACCCAAACCTTGCCATGAGATCCTCTCTAGAACCATAAGTCATTCGCTCTGAACCAGAACTAAATCCATTCGATCCAGCAGTTCTTGAATCTCCGGAAATTGGAGAAATATTAGCTAAGGGAGTACTGGACATTACAGGTGGTCCTCTAAAAGACATCCCTCTACCAAGGCCACCCTGGGGGCCCAAAGTAATAGAATCATCACCAGTAGGTCTTTGAGGCAAGGGAAATGACAGAGTCCTAGACTCCAAAGACTGTCTGTCATCCATGCGAACATCCTGAGCCCCAAAACTATGAGGTTGACCCTGCAGCCCCCGGAAACTACCCATTTGAGAACCTGGAGAAGATAACATTGACCCTCGTGCACTAAAATCCATGGGTGTTCTCCTAGCAGCAGCATTGAAGCCAGGACCACGAGCAAGCCTACTGGATTGTGCTTGTCGCTCTTGAGCAGCATCTCTGTGCACTTCCTCAATCTTTTTAGGCCCTTCAACTTTCCTCCTCTGCTGCCATTTATTCTTTCTCAGATCAATAGCATCCTTCAACATGAACCTGATCCTAGAAGATAATTTCATATTGTTTGACAACTTCGCCATCATCTCAAAATAAGCATCCATATGCACCTTTGCCTTAGGATGGTCAATCATTTCTCCAATCGTACTCATTAATTTGCACAAAGCCTCGACATCTTCCTCATCAGGATTCTCGTATTCACCAAGTAGTTTCTTGATGCATTCATGCATTATTCTCTCAGTTAACATTTTCTTCTTGTACAACTCCCCAATAAGTCTAATGTTACCTAACATTCGTCTTCGAGCCTTGATTCTCTTCTCCTCTCTTTCTTCCTCAGACAGCTTAGTCTCACCCTCTTCCTCTATTTTATTTGCTTCTTCTTGCTCTCTCTCCCCTCTCTCAAATTCCTCCTGGCACTTGTTCAGCAGCAATCTCTTGAAAGTTATCTTTTCATTGTCTTCGATAAAATCAGGCAACTCCCCAGCCAGACACTGGCAGAAGTTTGCATACATTTCACAAAAAGTAGGCTCCATTAAAGCTTTGTCAAAGATCTGTGAGATGACACCAGTGAGTGTACCTGCATTGTCAATGTTAACAGCTTTTACTTGCTCAAAGAGTTTCTCAAAATTTTGAGGGGTTAGCTTGTTCAAAATGCCCTTCAGCTGCCTTTGCTTGGCTTCTTCCTCATCAGCCACTTTACCCACTTGATACTTCCTTTCAGCTCTGTGCATTGTCTGCAGTGGACTTTGTGGAGAGGGAATCAAACCCTTTTGCTGATACATAACACCACGATGCCACCTGTCAGCATCAGGACCACCGTGCTGCATCCCTCCATGTGGACTCATATGCGGCATTGGTCCAGCAGGAACCCCTCCAAGATATGGAAGAGGTGTTTGTGCCCGCGGGTGCCTTAGAACACCAAAGTTACCTCCTTGGACAGGCCGAAAACCTGCAACAGCACCATAACCAAGATCAAGTCGCGGATCCCTTCCAGGGCCAAAAGAACCAGGTGGTCTAATCCATCTGTCATCATCAACAATTCCACTAGCACGGCGATCCAATCGAGATCCACTAGATTGCCTATCTAATTTTCTTCCAGGACTAGGGTATGAATCATGATCAACAGCATGAGATGCACTGACATTTGATGCCATCAAGGCCGCTGCAATATCAGAAGCAATCTCAAATCCCTGTGGAAGATCTGTATATTGTCCTGCAAACTTAAGAAGAAAATCTCTGGAATACTTCTTTATATTCCCACTTCCATCTTCCTCATGGCTTGCTAAACCCCCATGATCGTCGGTGTCTGAAGTTTCCATGTTTGGGGTAGATATGTCAGCAGCATCTTCCCAATCATCGAGTTCAGCTTTACTCTGTGTAATTTTCTCACTTTCTGTGGCATCCACCTGAAGGGCCTCATGAGATGCCTGTTTCAAATTAACACCAACAGAACTGATTTCTGTACTTGCTAAAGGTGCGACAGTCTCTTTCTTTTCCTCAGGACCTTTATACGCCATATAGAGATCAGAAGTTGTCCCAGCAGCATCCGCTTTCTGAAGAATTTCTTTTAGTTTTTTCTTCCCACTAGTTATAGTACTCTTTGTCCTACTAAGTTGTGGCACTGGTTTGTCCTTTGAACTAGGTAGCAGAACACCTTCCCCTTCATAATTTGAAGTTGACTCCAAGAGGTCAGGAGTTGGGACAGGTGCAGACTGCTGGGCTGATATAACAGTTTTAGTAGCAGTCATCTCATAGCTATTAGAGGCACTAGAAGAAGGATTGGAACCAAAGGTCATGAGAACATGAGAACTTCCGATACCAGTAGGGTCAGCAATTCTAGAGGTAGAGATATCCTTACTATCAGTGACTTTCGCATTTTCTACCTTGCCTCCTAAATCTTCATTGTGTACCCTCTGCTCAGTTCCTGGGGTACGAACAACATTGTTGGTAACTACTACCTTTGATGCAGAATACTGGTCAGATTTAAGCTCTGTAGATTTCAAGGGAACCAGTTGAGAAGATAAGTGCTCTTCAGGAAAATGTTTTTCCTCTTCATTAATTCCACTAATTTCAGACCTTGATTGTTCATCCAGCTTGGAAGAACCATCAATCTTAGCATGCTGAACAATGTCAAAGCTATCAACTTTACTGCCAGTACCAGATACTTCAGAAGAAACAGTGTTTAAGCTTTCTATCTTGCTCTCTGTCTTCGGGTCTAAGGAAGAAGGCAAAACATCATTAATGGATGATAATTCCCTGGTAGATTGAGACAAAACATCAACAGCTGGTAATGATGTTAAAGCTTTTTTAGCCTCTAGAGCTTCAGTGACTGCACCATCTGAAGAAACACCACATTCTGCAGGGTTGGTAGCCAAGTTGGATGTTGATGTAGACTGTACAGAAATGTGTCAGACAATGAAAACTGTAACATAGTAAGTTCAACAAAAAAAGAGAAAAGGAAGATACCTGAAGTGGTGGCTGAATTTGTCCTTCCTGACCTGGTTTCTTCTGATAATTTTTTATAGAGTTTGACCTGCTCAATCCCTCCCTCCTCTTGCCTTCATTACTGGCAAGAACTAGCGTAGACTCCCTAGACGTGGAGTCTGAAGCAGACAATACACAACTAGATGTCTGGCTCTCATCCAAGTTAGTCACTGGAACTCCACCAGAGTGTTTAGCTGCAGCTGGTAATGACTCCGATGTTAAAGATTCATTACCAGATTTTGGCTGTTGTGCAGAGCTCTCCTGGCAAGTATCCAAGTCCCTTTGAGCCTCAGATGAACTAACCTCACTAGCTGGTGTAGAAGGTTTTAGTGCCCCAGCCTTTTCAATAGAAGGCAAAATACTAGAAGAAGAGGAATCTTCAAACTTCTCCCCGGCAGAAACAGAAGCTGGTTTAACCGTCACCTGTGCTAAACCTGAGGTAGTAAAGGGCATAACATTTTGTGCATCACGTACAGGTTCCACATTCGCTGATTCTAAACTGCCACGAACAAGATGAGCGGATTTATTAAATGCCAATGAACCATGGGCAGCTGCTGAATTCATGAAAGAAATGTTTTGATGACCCTGGCTACCAGGATAGTTAAATCTCGGTCCTTGGGCATTGGGTGCTATCTGGTTACAAGCCAATGGCCGTGAACTTGGTGGCGGATAAAATCCAGATTTGGTATTATAGGAATTGGAATAGTAATTGATTGAATGAGAAGGAGCAAAGGATGGAATTGGCTGGGATTGGATTGGCATGTTAGGATGAGGCCTTGGAACTGAAGAACCACCATCTGCACGTGTATCTGTTCGTTTATCAAGCCTTAATTCTTCATGAGTATCGGGGTGAGTAATCTTGACAGGAGTGGTTTTACGTGGAACACCAAACTTTCCACCTTGCTGTTGAGAATACTGAGGGGTAATGCCCATCCCCAAGTTGCCCAATTGTGGCGGAAGGTGGCCACCTATGGATGGTGTGAAACTCAAGCCCCCACCCTGATGCATCATCCCATGAGGTGGCAATGGAAGAGCCTGAAGACCTGCAACAAAGACTTGCTGCTGCACCTGGGGTCCATTTCCCATAGCTAAGGAGATATGCATTGGCATTTGCATTGAACTGGCAGTAACACTTTGAGACTGAATCTGTGGATTAGGCCCACCATATTGAATGGGAACATGAGGCTGGTGATGAAATGGCATCTGCATAGATGTCATTGGTATATTAAGAGGAGACGGCTTCTGTGTCTGGTTTGCAGGGGGTACTGGAGAAGGTTGTGCATCTTTTTTTATCTTCGGCACTGGATAAACCTCCCCAGAACTAGATTGCTCAGTTGCAACTGAATCCTTTCTTGGTAGCTGCTGTTTAGGAATGGGAATGGGCAAATTCGGCACACATTTAAAAGAAGAATCATGGCGTGCCTGCAGGAAAAAAAAATTCATTTAAATATAAGTATATCCCTAATAGTCCAAAACTATATCAGTTAAAAAGCATCTAGAGTATAAACATGAGAGACCAACAACTAAGATGGGCCCAAACTTGTGTTATTCATATTTTTCTTTGGTTCTATAGGAACTGTCTCTTAACATTCAAAAATGTAACCAAAGTGAGCAGACAGAAGAGATCTTTCAGTTTTATGCGTCATAACTTGCATGTTTCTTCAAAGTTAAACTAAATGAAGGAGAATCACTCACTAATTTTATGATCCAATACTCCCTTATCTTATAAAATTTTTTAAAAAGCGAAGGCAAAACCCTTATATGGTACAGTTTATGTAAGAGACGAACCTGATTACGTTTCTGTTCATCCAAATTTGGGGGTGCTGAGCTAGTTCGAGCTGGAACCTGATTCAAATAAGAACACAAGCTGTTAGAAACAAGTTTTCGAATGGTGAAAGATGGAACGCCAAGATGACAATAGTATGATACCTGCATTCCGTTCATGAAACCAGGAGTTATGGAGCCGAACTGTAAAGAGAATGCTTTGGATGCATCTTCTGGTGTTACTCCATCAGAGACAACAAAAAGCATATAAGTAGTTGCATCAGCTTAGAGCTAACTAGAAAAACTATCAAGTAAACAAACAGCCAAAACTATTACCCAATTGAAGTAAATTTGATCCTATAAGCTTAGTACACAAGCACAATATAAACATACCCTTTTCGCTGGTTGAAGGGAAACTAGTGTCAGAACTTATGGCGGCAGGTTGAGAAGTTGGAGCGTTTGAAACAGGTCGAGTGCTATTCTGAATGGTGTGCGATTGAACAGGCTGGGCAGCATTGCCTGCAATTGATGCATCTGATGCTCCTATGAGAAAAATAAAGGCAGATGCAAATAACACAAATTTAATCATGTTTCTTCTACTGTAAACCTATAGAGCTAAGCAAGTTTAAGAAATTTGAATCATACCCAGTAACTGGGGTTGCAAATGAGCACCATTTGGTTTGGTGCGGGCAGCAGAAGTACTACTAGACTCGGTAGAACTCACGGCCGGTGAATTTAACCGGTATTGCCCTCCTTGTGCATTGCTAGACTTCTTAAGACTATCGTACAGAGTACCAACCAGAAAAAAAAAAGTAAATCATGAAATTGCCTATAAAACCTTAATCCTATGAACCCTAAATAAAGTGGCAATCAAAACGGATGATGACCAGTTGTTGTTACCTTCGATTAGAAGACAAAGAAGAAGATGAAGAAGGAGACCGCGAAGGGGCAGGGCCGCCGCCAGCGCCCTTAGTGTAAACGCCTGAGGAGGACCGCTCTTGATTAAAACTGGCTGATCGCCCGGATTTTCGGTATTGTTGTTCGCTTTTATCCGACCTAGATTGATTGAAGGACATATCCCACACTTGATTCCTCCTATTCCCCTCTTTGTTTTTTGTTTACCTTCCTTTTATCTCTGCATCCAAACAGATCACAAAATCCATATAATTAAAGAAACAATCATGATATTCTAACATAACGGCAATGAGATCAATCAGCGAAAGACAGTACCTGTGAACTCCAAAGAGTTTGCAGAGAGAGAATTAGGGTTTCTTTTAATGGCTAGTCATGTCGATTACGCAGCAGAAGTAGAAGAAGAAACGAAAATTAAATAAAAATTAAAACTTTAGTTTTTAAAATAAATAGAAAGAGAAAGAAAGATAAGCCAAATTAAAAAAACAAAATAAAATAAAATAGAGAGAGAGTTACTGGTTAGAGTAGTGAAGCGGAATTTGGTCAAAAAGTCACTTCTAGTTTTTGGAGGTGAAAAACAGAGAACGACTCGTAATTGCCGCTTTTGAGTTTTTTGTGAAAGAGATATCCCATCTAATAATAATATATTTATTTGCTAAAAATACATAGTAGTGTAAAATTGATATTTAATGTTTATATGCACTCATTAACTGGATTTTCTTTATATCTTTTATTAAAATATACATTAATATAATATAAAAAAGTTGATTGAATTTTAGCTCGATTAATATTATCAGTATAAGAAAATGTAAGTTCGAATGTGTTGCATTTATTGATTGAGAGAATATATATAATGAGGGGATTATATGGGGAGATTCTTTCCGTCGGAGGTGAGAATTAATGTAAAATACGAAACCTTTTTGCACAAACCAAGTTGGGGTTGATGGATATTAAATATCGATTTGGCCCCTGGACTTAATTAATCCAACACATCCTATTCAAGCTGTACCCCAAAACTGAATCCACCGCTATACAACAAGATCATCTAACAGCATGCTACCCCCAAGCCGAAGCTTACTTGTTGTTGATTCCCATCACTCTAGATCGGATGCAACAATCTGATCGTGGACACATTCATTTCAACCACTAGCTATTCAAATGGAGGGTGGATTCTCGTAGTCAATAAGGAAGACATTCAGCATCCACGACCTCTGCATGTTACTGTAGAAACAAGCAAGCAGCCAGCCAGCCACCAGTAATTTATGCAATAGCTATTATTCGGTTTAAGAAGCAGGTCGAAAAGATCCCTTTTCTCACTTCCATTCAAAAATTATTGTATGGAACACCGTGTCTTCCCTCATAGTTCCTGTACCTCTGTTCTTTCTGTCTCCTTTCTCCTTGAGGTGCTTTCAGCTCCACGCATTTTGTTCCCAATGCGGTAAAAGTCTCTGACAGACTTCTGCAATCATCTCAACCATCAGCCACATCTTTTCCAACTGTTGCTATTTTTATATTCATCCCTGACAGATGCGAAGCACTCCCTGTAATCATGAGAATGCCAAAATACCACCAGGGATTACGCAATCAATTCAAGAGATTCTGGATTCATTTCCTGTTTATGTCTGCTTCTAGAGAAATAATCATATGTAATGTACATGAGAAATTCTAGTAGGAGACTTTTCCCCGATGTTGCTTTAGAAAACTCAACATCTTCATGTATGTTACGGTATGCTTGGTCCATTATTTTATACGAAACCTCGTCAAATTCAAAGGAAATCTCACTTAGCTTCTGACACCACATTAGTGCCCTTCTAGGCATCCCCTGCTTGCAAAAATGGGACAACAATACATTAGTAGTAATGACGTTGGGAATAAAGGCCATCTTAAGCAATTTAGCGGTTATGATCATAGCACGATCCAGTATGTCTTTACAAACACCATTCATCATTGTGTTGTATGTCACGGTGTCCGGAACAACACCTGCTGAAAGAAGTTCATCTAGCATCATCACAGCTCTATTCATTTTTCGACTACTACAGAAAGCATGAATCTGTATATTATAGGTTGTGATGTCTGGTTCCCACCCATTAGCATGCATGTTATTCATGAACTGATTGACTTTGACCATGTCAAATGCTTCACAATACCCACCAATCAAAGTGTTATAGGTTACAATATCTGGGACCAAGCCTGCACGATGCATGTCCATAAATGCATCAAATGCTGATTTCATCGTGGCGTGTTTACAAAATCCATTAATGATGATATTGAAGGTAAAAATGTCGGGAACAAGACCATTTTGCTTCATCTCTCTTCTCAATTTCTGCGCTTCATTTATCCTTCCAAGGTTACAAAACCCAGCAATCAAGGAGTTATATACAAAATTATTTGGCATTAATCCTTTGTCTGACATTTCAAGAAACAAATCATATGCCTCCTCAATCAGACCAGCTTTGGAAAGTCCATTGATAAAGGCTGAGAACGCAACAGCATCAGGGTATATCCCCCTACATTGCATTTCATTCCAAATATCTTTAGCCCCAGCTAAATCTCCCTTCCTGAAATAACCTTCCAAAAGCACAGTAAAAGCCACTTTATTGATGGGAAAACCCTTGTGCATCATCTTATACAAAAGCTCCCTAGCTTCCTCCAGCCTCCCCTTCCTGGATAAACCCATTAGCAAAGAACTACATGTGGACGATGACGGAATCAGGCTGAATTTTATCATAAGTTTAAAGACTTTGTAGGCATCCTCTTCCAAGCCAGCTCTGCTGTATGCAGCAATAACAGAGTTAAAAGCAACAACACTAGGTCTCATCCCTTTCTCCAGCATACTCTCTAAAAATTCCATGGCTTCATCCAAACGGCCTGCCCAACATAACCCTGCAACTGAAATGTCACACAATGAATGATCTGGAAGCAAATCCATTACCAATAACTCTCTCAGCAACCTATCTCCATCCTCTTTCCGTCCAAACTTGAAATGCCCTGCAACCAAAATATTAAAAGTTACAGCATCGGGAATTATACCCTTGGATCTCATTTCTTCATAAAGCATGTTTGCCTGACCAACATCTCTTGCCTTAACATGCCCATTTATTAAGGTATTATATATTGCGACATTAGGAGAAAGACCAATCTCTTGAATCTCATTAAGAACCTTTCTTGCCTCCACCACATTACCCTCAGAACACAAGGCATTAACAATTATATTAAATGTTAAAATGCTTGGGTTACAACCCTTCTCTATCATCAGTTGGACCCAACCAAGTGCGCTTGAAGTCCATCCACGGATGCAATTGGCATTTATTAGAATATTATATCCACAAACATCCGGATTACATTTATACTTCCCCATCACATTAAGCAAACTCTCCGCAGTCCTTAGATGACCCTTTCTGCAAAAACCAAGAATCATGGCATTGAAAGTATAATTGGAAGGACAAGGTCCTTCACGAATCATATCCCTAAACAGCTTCCACACACTACCATAATCACCAACTCTCAGCAAAAACTCAAAAAGGGTTGTCATTGCAGAAGAACTTGGAACCGCACCCACATCCCTCATCCTACACAAAATGCCTAACGCCCGTGTACCCATGCCTGCAGTCAAAAAAGCCCGCATCAACGTATCAAGAACCGAGAAATCCGACTCATAATCATAATGACCTTCCCACATAAACTCCACCAAATCCTCACTCCTAGTTTCCCCAATTCTCCTAATTACCCAGGAAACAACATCTTGAGCAAGATATCGTAGGTTCTGAGAAGCTAAAATATGAGCAACGGTGCAAGAAGATCTAATAGCATCCTCAGAATCATCCCTAAATGCAAACCTAAAGAATGCAAATGCAGTGTCTCTGGTTCCTATAATATTCATGATTCTGACTAAGAAGCTCGGGCAAAATTTGTCAGAAAAAACGCTCAATAGATATCCATGTCGCAACTTGATCATCTTCGAGAGGCCAACAGTGATTCTACGGCGTTCATTCAAATTAATGAAGTTTAAAGAACTGGTGACAGCTGCTTTATTAGAGTTGCAAAAAGGGGAAAACTGATTCAAGTAATCGAAGTCTGTTGAAGTTGATGAAGAAGAAGAAGAAAAAAATGGCCGAGTCTGGATATTTGGGGATTTGTGGAAATTAATAAGATTGAATAAAAATAGGGTTCGTAAGGAGTGAGTAAAATAAACTCGTTGTTTTGGTAAACAAGTGAGATAGATAGGGGAGTAATGCACCTGGAAAGTAATGCCCATGTAGCGTACTTTAGCAGACATGCAGAGCTGCCCTAATCTTTATCGACGAGTTTTCCGGCAATCGTGCGGCGGAATCGGTGATCGGGTGGTTCAGAAAAGGCGGCAACGATGGGGAAAGATCCGTTGCCGAATTCAACTAAGTGGTGTTTCATTTCCATCCTTTTTCAATTATGTTAGATGGTATACATGGGCCCTTTTTAGATCTTGTGCTTGTGGGCTTTATTCAATTTTTGAAACTATAAATGTTTGTTCTTTCTTTTATGGACTTGTTTGGTTCTGGGCTTTTCGTGGGGGTCTATCATAGCTGCCCTTAACATCTCTCAAAACTATTTTTCAAAAGTGATTAATTAAAGATAATTCGTCACAATTTTGATGTATTTTTGTTAATTGTACAAAATTTCATGGGTAAAGTAACAAATTTAGCCCCTAAAGTTAACACATTTTGTTAATTTGGTCTTGATTTAACACATATAGCTTACAATATTTGCACATCCCATCAATTTTTTCTTGACTTGACAAATTTAGCTTGCAATATTTACATATCATGACAGCATTCACATAGAATATATAAACATTGAGTGCTTAATTTCTAATTACAACAATCAAAATAATTTACAATTGAATGAAAGCATTAACACCCTGATTAATTTTCTTTAGTTGCTCACTTTCAAAATTGACAATGATTAAATTGCTCCAACTTTTTTTAGTGGGACCAATTTGCTCAATATCGAAATTGATAATGACATGAGAGATTTTTTTTATCTAATTAATTCGAATTTGATTAAAAATGTAAAGTTGTAAATTGAACTTGATGTTTAGTTCAGGTGATAGAAACTTCATCTCGAGCTCACATGTTGGTAATGTCTTACCTTAATCACTCTTGGTTCAATAAGGATTAATCTCAAAATTTCATGTGATTTGGTGTATATGTAAAATAAAATAGATCTTAGAATAAAATTAATATAAATTGTAGATACCAAGAATCAATAGGAAGGAAAAGCTAGCGAAAGTGAATGACGATTCACACATGGAAGGCGGAGAGTTGTCGTAGAGAGTCGGTGAAAGAGAATGTGAAAGAAAGAGCGATGGGGTTGGTCAAATGGTAGAGAGATAGAGAGCGATGATTGTCTCCATCCCACTTGTTCAGATAAAGCAACTTATATATGAGATGTCTAAGATGCCATGTGTAACTGTAACGCCCTGAATAATTTAAGTCTGTTTTTGTGGATTTTAACATAAGTGTGTATCTGATTTAGTGGTTAAGTGTTTTGGATGTGTGTATGAGGTCTTGGGTTCAAGTCCCACATTTGGAAATTATGTTATTTTTTACCCTAGCCTTATCCTTAGTGGGTTGGGTTTATTTTTTTATCTTTAGTAAATTCATATTAGAATGAGTATGTTGGTTCGAGTAGTAAGGAGTTAATTTGTTGGAGGTGTTGTGTTCGATTCTCTGTGAGAGCGTGGTTGATATTTTTGTTTCGGTTGTGAGATAATGGTTGGGTGGAAGTGAAATTCTGATGGAGTTGAGAGTTAGTGGGTTAGTGGGTTAGTGGATAGTGGGTGGTTAGAATAGATATTATTGGATTTTATTTTATTTTATTTGTTTTTTTTTTCAAAATTTTGGTTTCTCTCTCTCCTCTAAAATTTTGACGTGAGTTTTCTTCCTCCATTCTTCCCTTTTTCTTTCATTTTTTCCCCTTTCTAATATGTTCGTAATTTTGTTCGTTACTCGCGTTGTACCTTCGATTTTTGGTACTCTTCATGTGATTCAGATAAGAAGGGCTACTTTTGTTTGGAGTAGCGGTTTCGGTAAGTTGTGTTGATGTTTTCTCTCTATAGTAGCGGATTCGATGTTTTAGGGAATTTGATTTCTATAAATTTGTGGTGTAGGAGAAGGTTGTGAGCAGTGAAGTCTTACTCCGACAACCAAAATCGAGCTAGTGTCTGTTCGTGTCATCGGTAAGTTGTGTGCATTATTTTAGGTTATGTGTTGATTCGTAAATTGATTGCTAATTGGTCAATGAGATGCTATTTCTTAGGTTTCAGAGGGCTCGAGATTGCTGTAGCATTTAAAATGAATCAGGTGTGTACCCTAAACACGAAAAACTGAGCTTCGACGAAAGCCGAAAAAGTATTCTGTCGACGCCACACGGGCGTGTGCCTGGCCGTATGCGAGACACAGTCGTGTGTTTGACGAAGGCGTGGCTGTGCCCAGGACACGACCGTGTGATGGTGTTAGTGTGGCCGTGTGGGCCACACGGGCTAGGCCAAGTTGGGCGTGTGGGTTTGGGCCAAGCCGTGTGGGCTACACGGGCAAGGCCAATCTGGGCGTGTGAACCTACATGGGCATGTGAGCCCATAATTCTGTAATTTTTCCTAAGGTTGCATGGGTCATTCCGATAGACAGTGGGCCTACCATAGGGTTGGTAACGACTAACCAACCCCAATTTATATGATATGATATTCTAATAGCCTACTCTGAGTAGGGCACTAATATATATGTTTGACTGTTCTATTAAGTAAATATATGTTATCTATATGTGAGCATTTTAAGCATGTTATTTCTGTATCTATATTCTGTATCTGTGTTTGGGGTGGGACTTGTATATGTGGAGAATGTAACATCCTGAATTTTTGGGCCTATGCGTTTAGTGTGTGGGTATGCTTAATGTGTTAATTTAAGTGTAAGGGGTTCAGAATGGGCTCAGGTTTGGGCTGAGGCCTTGATTAAATATTCTGCTTAGACACTCTAGGGCTTAAAGTGAAGTTTTGGTAGCTTATTTGACATAGTGGGCTTGTGGCCTAGAGGAAAATGATGCCACTAGGAGGAAGGGGAGTTGGCGTCACTAGTGCAAGAGGAGGGCCCAAATTTTGGTTGCTTGAAGCCCAAGTTATAGGGCCAAATTTCGGCACTTAAAAGGGGACTAGGAAGGGATGGCACAAGGCTAATTTTTAGGGAATTTTATTACGTTTAATTATGAGGATAATAAGCAGATAATGAAGAGAGGAGTTGGTGCTAATTAGGGCTATTTTTGAGGAGATAATAGATCAAGATAAGGGAAAAGATGATAGCTCATCCAGGAGGCTAGAGTTGGCCGGAAATCAAACTCTGTGAAGGGGGAAATCGATTTTGGTAAAGGCTAGGGGGTGTGCCGAATTTTCATTTATTTTCTCTGAGAATAGCCTTTAGTTTTTCTCTTTTGTGAATCTTCTTTTCTTCTTTTTCTTTTCTGTCAGAAATCGAAACCCCTGAAGCCCTGCCAATCACCTTTTTCTTCTCCTTAATACTCATTGGCCGAATCTTTCTTGGCTATCTCTTCAGTTCTTAGTTCTTTCAAAAGCCAAAAACCACGTCAGATCATCTTTTCGGGATTTTTCTTTAAAGAGCCGAAACTCCTAGATCACTAATTTTCTACAGTTGCCGAATCTTTCTACAAGGGATAGCCGAAATCTTCTGTAGGGTAAGTAACAATTTGGGTTTTCTTTTGATTCTTTTCCGGCTTTTGGAGGCCATAGTCGAATGGCTATATGGATCTAATATTTTGCTTTCTTTGCGGCATTTCGGGATTTGAAGGAGGATTCATTTGCTTAGATCTCTAAGTCAAAGTTCAGTAACACACGAATCGTGTTACTTTCGGGATTTCAAGGTAAGGAGATCTACTGATTTTTAACGTATAAATTCGGGTATTTATTAACCTTTGGCCGAATGTAGGGGAGCCCAAATCTTTGTATTCTTCCGGCTTTTGAGCAAGGTTTTAGACTAAGGATTGTAGATCCAGATAGTAAGGATTTAACTAAGGGAGTAAAACTACGCGATATCAGGTGTGTAACACTTCCACATCATTTAGATTGCCTGTTAAAAATATGTTATAAATCTGTTATATTCTGATAAATGCCGAAATTCCGGCATAATGGTTGAAACCCTAGGAGGGTAAAAGCGAATCACCAGGTTAGTGATCTCTGTCATTCCTAAGTGAATGTTCCTGTTAAGATTACATATGTGACAAGTATGCCGATTTCTGTGATTGCATGGGGTTGGGTTTATTGAAAGGGGAAGTGTTCTGTTGTAGCGGCTTTTGCCGTGACCTGTTGTAGCGGCTTCTGCCGTGACCTGTTGTAGTGGCTTCTGCCATGACCTGTTGTAGTGGCTACGGCCATGATCTGACGATGAGCAGTATGACTGCCATCAATGGTGTGTAGCGGTGTGGGTTGATTGTAGAAATCCCCAATGGTGTGACTGGCAGGTAAGGGTGGTGTGTAGCGGATGGAAACCTAGGATTTGGGTTGGGCTTTGCATATTTTCTGATATATTATATTCTGTTATATGTTCTGTGGGGTTAAGGCCCAAATCTAATGGTGCGTGAGGGTTGCACACTGAGTCTCGCGACTCACCCTATTATTTTAACAATTTCAGGTAGCACCTAGTGCATCGGACCGGGCTGGAGAGGAGCGCAAGGTGGCCATGCTAAAGAGTACTCGATCCAGCAGAAGATTTTACTTAGAATATTGTTTTTAATATTTTTGATTAAGGGTTTTGAATTTCGTTGTAATAAGGCTTTGGGCCACTAGACTATTATTTATGTTTTAGTTTTATGTTGGGCTTTTATTACTGGGCATTTAAAATTTCATGTTTTAAATTAAGCTAAGACATGTATGAATTTTCGGTTCTTATTTAAAATTCACCAAGGCATTTTATAACTTTATATCTTAGATGACTTAATAAATCATTAAGTTTTCGGTATAAATAATTAAATTCGATAATTGTTTTCCAAAGTGTCACATATTTTATAAAATTTCCTTAGTGACATACCAGATCCGGTTATAGTGTTTGGGCTGGGTTTGGGGTGTTACAGAGAAAGTGATCCGTATGGCGACACATTGCCTATATTTCGGTAGCTTGACTGCATATTATCTGTAATGTGTCGCATCGACACTATATGGTGTGTAGGGATGGGTGGGTGTTTTCTAACCCCACACGGTGTGATGGGATGGTTGGAGATTGTCTGTAGAGGATGGGGGTAGAATTCACTATATCTGCTCTGTTTATCTGATTTTGTTATCTGCATCTGTTATGGACCTAAGTCCGAATCTGTATCTGTCTATATACGAGGTTTCTGTGTATATCGCATGTTTAATTCTATTGGGTTACACACTGAGTTTATGAAAACTCACATCTGTTTGTCTGTTTTGTTTAGGTAATCTACAAACTTAGGCGAATCGGTGCAGCGGAGTCTCATGGTGACCACAAGTTTGTGAACTGACTTTAAATAATGGTTTTTATTTAATTAAGGATTATTTCTGGGAGTTTTGTAATTAATGGACTCCCTGGACTATTTGGTTTTTATTTTGGATTTTGGATTATCGTTTTGACTCTTTATTTACAATGGTTGACTAAAAACATGGTTTTTACTAAAACAAGAGTTTTTCTGAAAAAAAAAATCCTATTTTCAAAATATAACGATTTCTAGTAAATTATGTTTTGGCAAGTGAATTAATTAAATAATGCTTTCAGTAATAGTTATAAACGAATATGGGTTATAAAACTTGGATGTTTTATCAAACAACTTTAGAAAGCTTAATCGAAATAACACTATTTTCAAAACCCTTCTTTGTAACATCTCCAGATTCAGCCATAACGTCTAAGCCAAGTTTGGGGTGTTACAGTAACATCCACATTTTTACTCGGAGCTAGGTACAGTGATGGATAGGATCAGAAAATAGTGAAGAATTTTTTAAATAGACTAAATAGGGATTTTTAATATTAAATTAGGAAGTATTTAGACCCGATAAGAAATTAGAAAATACTTCTTAGATAGAAAATTTTAAATAGAAGCATTGACTAAATTGAAAAAGTATAAAACTTGTTGTGGTGGAAGTAGGAATTTAGAAAGTTATGAGAATTTATGTAGTAATGGAAAATCAAGAAAGGACTAATAGGAAATTTTGCCAAACTAAAATATGATTCATACATGGAATTGTGAAGATAATTAAGGGTAAAATACGTAATAGTTAAATAAGATATTTTTAAGGTACAATCATTAGGGATCAAAGTGTAAAGATGATAGGCTAAAGGACTAGCTAGTAGTTTGATCATTTTAAAATAAAAAACATGGATTTTTCTTAAGAGTTGTGTAGAAAATTTCAGAAAGGATGAAAGCCACCTTCCTTACTTGAGAAGCCAACTGTCACTTTCTTTTCTCCATCAACCAAACTTTTGTTTTTCTTCCATTTATGTTTTCTCCACCATTTTTAGCCATTCCAAGTTCATTTTCTTCCATTTATTCGATGTTCTCTTGCTACTAACCTTAGAGGAAGCTAGTAGAGATCTTAATTTCTTAAAGAGAGCTTCCATAGCTATATAGACAAATAGAAAGTTAAGGATTTAGTGGTGATATCAAGTGGTAAGGTAAGACATGATGAAAACTTTCATTACATACATGTTTATTTCAATAGATAGCCTGAAAAGAGTTATTTGATTATAGTTTTTAACATGGAGATGTATTTTTGGATATGGGATTAAAGAAAAAGAAAAGAAGATTAAAGATCAAGTTGAAGGAAAAGGGAAAGATTTGGCTAAAGAGTAGGAACGAAGAAGAATCTATCATCCATATTTTGGTTGTAAGTATTTCAAGAATTCTATAACACCCCTTGTTAAACTATAAGAAAAAGATTAATTCTAAAGACGCTGGCGAGAACTTTTTCTCGAACAAAATGATGATCAATCTCTACATGTTTTACTCTAGCATGATGAGTAGGATTTGCAGCCATGGAAATAGTAGACATGTTGTCGCACCAGACCACCGGAGGCTGACATAAGGGTATACCAAGTTCATCTAACAACTATTTGATCCACATCAACTCAGACATACAATTAGCTAGGCTATGATATTCTACTTCAGACAAGGACCTGGACACTACTGGTTGCTTTTTGGAGCACCATGCGATAGGGTTCGGTCCTAAATAGACAACATAACCTATGGTGGAACGACGATCTTTAATAGAGGATGCCCAGTCAGTGTCAAAATAGCAGACTAACTCAAACTGGCCCTTGGAGATATACAAGCCATGATCTATAGTTCCAAGAAGGTATCTCAATGCTCGTTTAACTGCCTTCCAATGAGCTTTTGTAACAGGCCAATTTTGACCCAAATCGGAATGGTGGTTTCGGGACCACGAATCCGAGCCTGAGAAATATTTTAATATTCTATTTCGTGTTTATTATATGTGATTTAGTGAGTGTGAAAGTTTCGTAGAAAAATTTAGTCGTTTAAGTGCTCAATTTGATAAAAAGGATTAAATCGCGAAAAGCGTAAAAGTTGCATACTAAAGTGAAATGTACTAATTTGCTTGTGGCTTTTTAAGTGGGTGTCCTAAAAGGACAATTAGCCCATAAACCATGGTGATGGACGGCAATGGGCCAAGCTAGCCTAATATATATGTTAGTTTAATTTTATTTATAAGGTTATGTTAGTTTATTAATAATAAAAAAAAATGTTAGTGTATATATTAAACAAAACATAAAACAAAGCCATTATCATCTACATTCTCTCATGGCCGAATGTGAGAAAAGAAAACCCCATTTTTGGAGCTTGAAATTTCGGCAATTGGGAGCTTAATTTGGGGTATGTATTTTGTTTAGTTTTGATAATTTTTACGTTTTTGATATCGTTGCTTCGTATATTACCCGACCCATGTCTAAATTTTTGATAATACCATGTATATAAGATTCGGCCATTAACATGTTTAGATAGTTTTGATGTTTAATGGTTTTAGATTAAAGGTATGTTAAGGATTTACAAGTTTTGCATTGGAGTTTTTGATGATTTTGAGTATATAGGGCTAAATTGAAAAGAATAAATTTGTGAAGGATTAAAATGTCAAATAGATGAAATGCATGGACACCCATGGCTATGGGGAAGATTCGGCCTAGCCATAGTGTTAGGAAATTTTGCATATTTTGAGTTTTGTATAAATTGGACCAATTTGTAAAAATGGAAAACATTAGGGGCAAAATGGTAAATTGCCCATTTGTGTGTTTTGGAACTAATTTGAGATGAAATGAGATTAAATGAGCTAAATTCTAATGTGTTTTAGATCAAGAGCAAAGAAAAACGGAATTAGACCGGGGAAAGACGAAGGTGCTCGAATAGCCGATTCGCACGGACTATCGACAACCGAGGTAAGTCCTTTAGCTAAAATATGTCAATAAATTAATTATGAACTTAGTGAATGATGAATTGTGGAAATTTAGAGTATAAATTCATGATATAGCTGAACGTGAATGTATAGTATTGAAGTGAATTTATTTTGGCTAATGCAAGGTGAATAAGTAAGTTCTTGAGCTACCTTATGTTTAAAGGTTATTTACAAATCTAATGAATGATAAAATTTGTATAAGTTTGGTGTAAAACCATGAGTTGGCCGAATGTGATGATGATGGATTGGATTGATTTCAAATATTTTTAATGCAATGTGAATAAATGCATATGGTTCGATATGTGATAGTGAAATGTGAAAAGTATGTAAAACTATTCTGACATTCGGGCTTCGAGCCTAGCAGGCCTCGTGCCAGTGACATATCGGGCTTTATGCCTAGCAGGCCTTGTGCCGGTGTTATTTATCTGGCGTTACGCCTAGCAGGCCTTGTGCCGGTGTTACTTTTCAGGCTTTTATGCCTAGCAGGCCTTGTGCCGGTGTTTCTTATCGGGCTTTTATGCCTAGCAGGCCTTGTGCCGGTGATTCTTATCAGGCTTTTACGCCTAGCAGGCTTAATGCCGGTGACATAGTTTACAAAAGAGAATCGAATATTCTTCAAGGTAAACCTTAATTATGGTATTTAGTTAACGGCTCAGGTAAGTATGTAAGGTATGTTATGCGTAATATTAATTGAGTCAAGTTAATACTATGAGAACTATGTTATGTATATTTGAGTTTATGATGGATATGAATGCTCTAATTACATGATTTGGAGTATGTGATTCTTGGAATATATTTAATTGTGATTTCGAAGTAATACAGGTTTATGAAATGAAGTGCAATTATTTGGGTTGATGAACTAATAGTAATCGGCCTTGTGAAAATTTACATATTTTTCTAATGTATATGTGCAATGTCATAAGTTGAATATTTTAAATGTTATATTATCATGAACTTAGGACTTACTAAGCTAGTAAGCTTAATTGCGTAAAATGTTTCCCCTGTTTTATAGATTGAGTACAAGCTACAAGCTCGTCGGGATCGTTCGGAAAGTCGCCCACACTATCAATCTATATTTTGGTACTCTTTCATTTTGGTTTTAGAATGAAGGCATGTATAGGAAAGACTTTGTCTTTGTTTTGAGAAAAACTTAAGGTTCATGTATATAACAGCCATGCGAATATGGCTAAATTTTTAGTTATGTATGCTTTTGTGTTTTTGATACGAATGTCGGGTTATGTTGGCGATGTTTATGCATTTTTAATCGAAGTTCAATCATTTTTGATAAGGAAATGTATGTATATGAAATGAATCCTTGAATTAGGGATGTGGGTATGTTCGGTTAGAAGCTAGTTTTTCCATAAATTGCAGCGAAACAGCATGTAGTAGCAGCAGTGATGTGATTTTGAAAAATCACCAAAAATAGGGTATATTGAATTAGAAAGTGAATTAGACATGAAATTAAACCTTATTGTATCTATTTTTACATGAAAGAAACAGAGTAGGAAAAGGATTTTTCTATTATGAGATATTTAATTTTTAGTGAGACTTACTCTAAATGAATTCGTGAGTCGCTGTTCTGTATTGGAAAAATTGTTATAAATTGTAAAAAAATAATTAGGAAGCATGATTTATATGTTTAGAATCCTTAATGAGTCTATTTTTTATTGGTATAAACAAGAACATTATTGAAAATTTGTACAATGATATAACTGTATTTTTGTAATGATAGGTCAGAATTGTCGAGCAGTGAAACAGGGGTAACTTTGATGAATAAACTGTACTAATTGGCCACATGAAAAATTCTGGAAAAATTATGGTAAATTCTTATATGAGTCTAGTTTCCAGGAAAATTTACGGATCTGAATTTAGAGTTTTGTAACTCGAGTTATGGTCAATTTAGTCAGCATGACGCAGTTTGACAGCTTTAAATTTTTATGCCCTGAACTTCTAGTCAAGTCTAGTAATGCCACATACTCGATTCCGGCGAAGGTCTCGGGAAAGGGGTGTTACATTTTATTGGTATCAGAGCTTACGGTTTAGTCGATTCTAGGACTACCGTAGCGTGTGTGAGTCTAGCTATACATGCCTTTATCATGTATTGATAGCGTGGTGACTTCTGACCGCCTGAACTTTGTTTTATATAGTAAATGGACACAGATCCTGAAAGAGCCGTAGCTGATGATGTAGAGAGTGTAGCGCCTGACCGTGCACACGGATCAGCGCCGGTAGACTCTCGACCTGTTTCGGGTAGCCATGAAGAAGAGACTAAACAAGCCTTTTATCAGATGATGAATGAGTGGTTTGCCCAATTTATTCGAACTAACCCGGCTGTACACCAACCTCCACCCCCAAATAATCCAACTCCGATTCCTTCAGCAACCCCGATGATAGATCCGGTGAGATCTAGTAGGCCCCCAGTTGATAAAATCCGAAAATTTGGGGCTGAAGAATTTAAAGCCAATGATGACGATGATGCAGAGCGAGCCGAATGTGGCTTGATAATACTATACGGGTACTTGATGAGCTATCTTGTACTCTGGATGAATGCCTGAAGTGTGCTATATCTTTATTGAGGGACACTGCATATCACTGGTGGAACACACTAGTATCAGTGGTTCCGAAAGAAAAAGTGACATGGGATTTCTTCCAAAATGAATTTCGTAAGAAGTACATCAGCCAAAGATTTATTGATCAAAAACGAAAGGAATTCCTTGAGCTGAAACAAGGACGAATGACCGTGACGGAATATGAACGGAAATTTGTCAGACTCAGTAGATATGCTAGAGAATGTGTTTCTACTGAAGCTATTATGTGTAAAAGATTTGAAGATGGCCTGAATGAGGATATAAAGATGTTTGTTGGCATTCTTGAAATTCAAGAGTTTGTGACTTTAGTTGAAAGAGCTTGCAAAGCTGAAGAGCTCGGGAAAGAGAAAAGAAAGGCTGAGACTGAAGCTAGAGACATTCGTAAAAGATCTTCGGGTAAGGTCTTTCATTCCACAACCAAGAAGTCCAGAGATAACTACAACCAATATAAAACTACTACAGATCCACCTAGACGGGATCGACCCCCTATGAGCTCTCAAGCTACTTCGATAGCTAGTGTTGGTAACGTCCCTCAGAATAGAGTTGAATGCGAGCACTGTGGGAAATGGCACTCAGGGAGATGTAGATTTCATGATCGGTCTTGCTATAAATGTGGATCGTCAGATCATTTTATTAGAGAATGTCCGAGGTTAACTGAGCAGAATACAGTTCAGAACACTAAGCCGAGCAACATATCAATGCGAGGGAGACCACCCAGACATTCCGGCAATATAAGTGGTAGTCAGAAAGGAACGAAGAACACTACAGTTCGATCTGAGGCTAGAGCTCCAGCTAGAGCTTATGCTACACGAGCCAGAGAGGATGCTTCCTCCCCCGATGTCATTACCGGTACTTTCACCCTTTATGACACTACTGTAATTGCATTAATTGATCCTGGTTCGACTCACTCATATGTGTGTGAAACTTTAGAATTCGGAAAGACTCTGCTAGTTGAGTCTACCGAGTTTGTGATACGTGTGTCCAACCCATTGGGTAGATGTGTGCTTGTAAATAAAGTGTGTAGGGGTTGCCCGTTGATGATTCGGGATTATTGCTTCCCAGCTGTTTTAATGTTGTTGCCCTTTGATGAATTTGATATAATCTTGGGTATGGACTGGTTAACTTCACAGGAGGCAGTAGTGGATTGTAAAAGAAAGCTTATCCATTTGAAATGTCGAAATGGTGAGACCATCAGAATTAAATCCTGTGACGTAAATGGGTTGCCTACAGTAATATCTTCAATGTTAGCTCGAAAGTATGTGAGAAAAGGGTGTGAAGCTTATTTAGCTTATGTACTGGATAATAAAATTTCCGAGAAACAAATTGAATCTGTATCAGTGGTGTGCGAATACCCCGATGTGTTTCCTGAAGAACTACAGGGTTTACCCCCAGAACGAGAGATTGAGTTCGGCATTGAATTAGTGCCGGGTGCGACTCCGATTTCGATAGCTCCGTACCGAATGACACCTACCGAATTAAAAGAATTGAAAGAGCAGTTGCAAGAGTTGACAGATAGGGGCTTCACGCGACCGAGTTTTTCTCCGTGGGGTGCACCGGTTTTACTTGTGAAAAAGAAAGATGGGACTATGCGAATATGTATCGACTACCGGCAGCTAAATAAGGTAACTATAAAGAATAAGTACCCGTTACCTCGGATTGATGATTTATTTGATTAGTTGAAAGGGGCTTCAGTGTTTTCGAAAATAGATTTGAGATCGGGCTATTATCAGTTGCGAGTCAGAGATTCAAATGTGCCAAAGACTGCATTCCGAACGAGGTACGGACATTATGAGTTTTTGGTTATGCCTTTTGGACTCACTAATGCATCTGCTATTTTTATGGACCTAATGAACCGAGTCTTCCGACAGTTTTTGGATCGGTTTGTGGTAGTGTTTATTGATGATATACTGATCTACTCCAAAAATGAAACGGAACATGCTGAACATTTGAGGCTAGTACTACAAACTCTGAGAGATCAACGATTGTATACAAAGTTCAGTAAGTGTGAATTCTGGATGAATGAAGTCAGCTTCTTGGGTCATGTTGTTTCGGTGTCAGGTATTCGGGTGGATCCAAACAAAATAGCAGCTATACTCGATTGGAAACCACCAAATAATGTTTCTGAGATCCGAAGTTTCCTAGGCCTTGCGGGATATTACAGAAGATTTGTAAAAGGTTTTTCTGTTATAGCTACACCTTTGACGAGACTACTACAGAAAGATGTCAAATTTGAGTGGTCAGAAAGGTGTCAGAAAAGTTTCGAACAGTTGAAAGCCCTTTTGACCGAAGCCCCAGTGTTAACTCAGCCTGAATCGGGTAAAGAATTTATTATTTTTAGCAATGCTTCCTTGAATGGGTTGGGTTGCGTTTTAATGCAAGAAGGCAAGGTGATAGCCTATGCTTCGAGACAATTAAAGCCGCATGAGAAAAATTATCCAACTCACGATTTGGAGTTAGCAGCCATTGTGTTCATTTTAAAAATTTGGCGTCCGGCGAAAAGTGTCATATTTATTCAGATCATAAAAGTCTAAAGTATTTAATGACTCAGAAAGATCTAAATTTGAGACAACGCAGATGGTTAGAATTGCTGAAAGACTATGACTTAGTAATTGACTACCATCCGGGAAAAGCTAATGTTGTTGCAGATGCGTTAAGTCGAAAATCATTATTTGCTCTTCGTGCATTGAATGCACAAATGGCTATGTCTGATGATGGTTCGATCGTAGCCGAGTTACAAGCAAGGCCGATGTTTATTCAACAAATTTGTGATGCACAGAAAGTTGATGAAAATTTGGTTGCTATTCGCATTCAGTGTGAAAATGCTACAGAATCAGATTTTCAGATTGATGTAAATGATGGTTTGAATTATAAAAGTCGATTGTGTGTTCCTAAGAACTCAGATTTGATACAGATGATTCTGAGTGAGGCCCATAATGGTCGAATGTTGATACACCCGGGTAGCACGAAAATGTATAACGATTTGAAACAGTTCTATTGGTGGTCTGGCATGAAACGAGATATATCTGAATTCGTTTCCAAGTGCTTAATCTGCCAACAAGTGAAAGCTGAGCATCAGGTACCATCCGGATTACTTCAGCCAATCATGATACCCGAATGGAAATGGGATAGAATTACAATGGATTTTGTATCCGGTCGTCCTATGACACCTAGTAAGAAAGATGCCGTATGGGTTATCGTTGATAGACTGACTAAATCAGCTCATTTTGTGCCGGTACATACTTGATAAGCTTGCCGAATTGTATGTGTCGCAGATTGTAAGGTAGCACGGTGTACCGAGTTCCATTGTTTCTGATAGGGACCCAAGATTCACATCGCGGTTCTGGAAGAAATTGCAAGATGCTTTAGGTACTAAACTTCATTTTAGTACAGCCTTCCATCCGCAAACAGACGGTCAGTCTGAGCGAACTATTTTGATACTTGAGGATATGTTGAGGTGTTGCGTTCTCGAGTTTGAAGGTACGTGGGAACGATACCTACCTTTGGTTGAATTTGCTTACAATAACAGTTTCCAATTTAGCATAAAAATGGCGCCTTATGAAGCCTTATATGGACGAAAATGTCGCACACCATTGTATTGGACTGAGTTCAGTGAGAATAAGATACACGGGGTTGATTGGATTAAAGAAACAGAACAGAAGGTGGTTGTTATTAGGAGTAATATGAAAGCTGCTTCGGATCGTCAAAAGTCCTATGCCGATTTGAAACGTAAGGACATTGAATTTCAGGTCGGAGATCGGGTGTTCTTAAAAGTTTCTCCGTGGAAGAAAATACTCCGATTTGGTCAGAAAGGCAAGTTGAGTCCGAGATTTATCGGACCGTATGAAATCATAGAGCGTATAGGGCCTGTTGCTTATAGATTGAAATTGCCCCTTGACTTAGAAAAGATACACAATGTATTTCATGTTTCGATGCTTCGCAAATATAGATCAGATCCGTCCCATGTGATTGCACCGTCAGAGATTGAAATTAGATCTGATTTGACATATGATGAGGAACCGATCCGTATCTTAGCTCGGGAAATAAAAGAGTTGAGAAACAAAAGGATTCCATTAGTAAAGGTTTTATGGAATCATCACGGAGTTGAAGAGGCTACGTGGGAGCCTGAGGAGTCAATGAGGCAACAATATCCGAACTTATTTAACGGTAAGATTTTCGGGGACGAAAATCCTTAAGGGGGGAGAGTTGTAACAGGCCAATTTTGACCCAAATCGGAATGGTGGTTTCGGGACCACGAATCCGAGCCTGAGAAATATTTTAATATTCTATTTCGTGTTTATTATATGTGATTTAGTGAGTGTGAAAGTTTCGTAGAAAAATTTAGTCGTTTAAGTGCTCAATTTGATAAAAAGGATTAAATCGCGAAAAGCGTAAAAGTTGCATACTAAAGTGAAATGTACTAATTTGCTTGTGGCTTTTTAAGTGGGTGTCCTAAAAGGACAATTAGCCCATAAACCATGGTGATGGACGGCAATGGGCCAAGCTAGCCTAATATATATGTTAGTTTAATTTTATTTATAAGGTTATGTTAGTTTATTAATAATAAAAAAAAATGTTAGTGTATATATTAAACAAAACATAAAACAAAGCCATTATCATCTACATTCTCTCATGGCCGAATGTGAGAAAAGAAAACCCCATTTTTGGAGCTTGAAATTTCGGCAATTGGGAGCTTAATTTGGGGTATGTATTTTGTTTAGTTTTTGATAATTTTTACGTTTTTGATATCGTTGCTTCGTATATTACCCGACCCATGTCTAAATTTTTGATAATACCATGTATATAAGATTCGGCCATTAACATGTTTAGATAGTTTTGATGTTTAATGGTTTTAGATTAAAGGTATGTTAAGGATTTACAAGTTTTGCATTGGAGTTTTTGATGATTTTGAGTATATAGGGCTAAATTGAAAAGAATAAATTTGTGAAGGATTAAAATGTCAAATAGATGAAATGCATGGACACCCATGGCTATGGGGAAGATTCGGCCTAGCCATAGTGTTAGGAAATTTTGCATATTTTGAGTTTTGTATAAATTGGACCAATTTGTAAAAATGGAAAACATTAGGGGCAAAATGGTAAATTGCCCATTTGTGTGTTTTGGAACTAATTTGAGATGAAATGAGATTAAATGAGCTAAATTCTAATGTGTTTTAGATCAAGAGCAAAGAAAAACGGAATTAGACCGGGGAAAGACGAAGGTGCTCGAATAGCCGATTCGCACGGACTATCGACAACCGAGGTAAGTCCTTTAGCTAAAATATGTCAATAAATTAATTATGAACTTAGTGAATGATGAATTGTGGAAATTTAGAGTATAAATTCATGATATAGCTGAACGTGAATGTATAGTATTGAAGTGAATTTATTTTGGCTAATGCAAGGTGAATAAGTAAGTTCTTGAGCTACCTTATGTTTAAAGGTTATTTACAAATCTAATGAATGATAAAATTTGTATAAGTTTGGTGTAAAACCATGAGTTGGCCGAATGTGATGATGATGGATTGGATTGATTTCAAATATTTTTAATGCAATGTGAATAAATGCATATGGTTCGATATGTGATAGTGAAATGTGAAAAGTATGTAAAACTATTCTGACATTCGGGCTTCGAGCCTAGCAGGCCTCGTGCCAGTGACATATCGGGCTTTATGCCTAGCAGGCCTTGTGCCGGTGTTATTTATCTGGCGTTACGCCTAGCAGGCCTTGTGCCGGTGTTACTTTTCAGGCTTTTATGCCTAGCAGGCCTTGTGCCGGTGTTTCTTATCGGGCTTTTATGCCTAGCAGGCCTTGTGCCGGTGATTCTTATCAGGCTTTTACGCCTAGCAGGCTTAATGCCGGTGACATAGTTTACAAAAGAGAATCGAATATTCTTCAAGGTAAACCTTAATTATGGTATTTAGTTAACGGCTCAGGTAAGTATGTAAGGTATGTTATGCGTAATATTAATTGAGTCAAGTTAATACTATGAGAACTATGTTATGTATATTTGAGTTTATGATGGATATGAATGCTCTAATTACATGATTTGGAGTATGTGATTCTTGGAATATATTTAATTGTGATTTCGAAGTAATACAGGTTTATGAAATGAAGTGCAATTATTTGGGTTGATGAACTAATAGTAATCGGCCTTGTGAAAATTTACATATTTTTCTAATGTATATGTGCAATGTCATAAGTTGAATATTTTAAATGTTATATTATCATGAACTTAGGACTTACTAAGCTAGTAAGCTTAATTGCGTAAAATGTTTCCCCTGTTTTATAGATTGAGTACAAGCTACAAGCTCGTCGGGATCGTTCGGAAAGTCGCCCACACTATCAATCTATATTTTGGTACTCTTTCATTTTGGTTTTAGAATGAAGGCATGTATAGGAAAGACTTTGTCTTTGTTTTGAGAAAAACTTAAGGTTCATGTATATAACAGCCATGCGAATATGGCTAAATTTTTAGTTATGTATGCTTTTGTGTTTTTGATACGAATGTCGGGTTATGTTGGCGATGTTTATGCATTTTTAATCGAAGTTCAATCATTTTTGATAAGGAAATGTATGTATATGAAATGAATCCTTGAATTAGGGATGTGGGTATGTTCGGTTAGAAGCTAGTTTTTCCATAAATTGCAGCGAAACAGCATGTAGTAGCAGCAGTGATGTGATTTTGAAAAATCACCAAAAATAGGGTATATTGAATTAGAAAGTGAATTAGACATGAAATTAAACCTTATTGTATCTATTTTTACATGAAAGAAACAGAGTAGGAAAAGGATTTTTCTATTATGAGATATTTAATTTTTAGTGAGACTTACTCTAAATGAATTCGTGAGTCGCTGTTCTGTATTGGAAAAATTGTTATAAATTGTAAAAAAATAATTAGGAAGCATGATTTATATGTTTAGAATCCTTAATGAGTCTATTTTTTATTGGTATAAACAAGAACATTATTGAAAATTTGTACAATGATATAACTGTATTTTTGTAATGATAGGTCAGAATTGTCGAGCAGTGAAACAGGGGTAACTTTGATGAATAAACTGTACTAATTGGCCACATGAAAAATTCTGGAAAAATTATGGTAAATTCTTATATGAGTCTAGTTTCCAGGAAAATTTACGGATCTGAATTTAGAGTTTTGTAACTCGAGTTATGGTCAATTTAGTCAGCATGACGCAGTTTGACAGCTTTAAATTTTTATGCCCTGAACTTCTAGTCAAGTCTAGTAATGCCACATACTCGATTCCGGCGAAGGTCTCGGGAAAGGGGTGTTACAGCTTTACTGGGAGAGTTCATGTATTGACTGAGCTTATTAACACAGAACGACAGATCAGGACGTGTGATGCACACATATTGAAGCATGCCAACTATGCTACGATACAAGTGTCCATCAGCAAATAGCGAACTGCCATCAGAAGCGACTAACTTTCAAGTGCTCACTATGGGTGTGGTGTAGCATTGATCAAGAATAGGCTATTATATAACAAGCAAGTATACCAACTGACTACCAACTAACAGCTTAACTAATATCCACTGACTAACGACTAACAGATTAACTAACGATTAACTAACTTCATCAGTTACTATAACATTCTCCTGGTTTCTTCAACTTTTTTTATGGTACATTGTAGGTCAACTTTATTCCCTTTGACAAACAAGTTGCTGATGTTCTTACTCCCCTAACACGTATTTGTCGCTGGATTAAGATTACGGAGCATTATCGTATAAACGGAACATTAAAACATACATTTCATAAATCATCGAAAACATATTATAAAACATTCATTCACATACATATCATCCCTAAATCAAGCCCTCAAGGCCTTAGAAACACCTTAGAAACAATTCGAGACCAAACTGGAAACATTTGGAAATTTTAAGAAAAAGTTAGAAATATTTGACTACAGGGGTCACACGGCCGCGTGGCCAGGTCATGTAACAATCGAATTATGGACACACAGCCGTGTTCCAGCCTGTGTGCCAAGTTGTGTCACACGCCCGTGTCCCAGGCCGTGAGCTAGGCCGTGTAACTGCCTGACTTGCATGCAAAGGAACCTATAGGGGACACACGGCCGTGTCGCCAGGCCGTGTGTCACACATGGCTGAGTCACATGCCCGTGTCTCAGGCCGTGTGAACATGAAATTTGCCCAAAATAAAGCCATTTCTACACTAATTCATGCATGACCATTTGAACAATTTGTGCACACTAATAAGGCATCAAAACATAACTAAAGATACGTATATTTGCCATTCCACAAGCAATTCACACCTAACCAACCTAGTCATTTAAACATGCTTCAATGAACATAACCATCATTCACCACTATACAAACATACCATTTTAATGTCATAAAATAAACCAACCAATGTTTCATTCATAGACACCACAATTATGTCCAAACATCAACAACTAAAACATGTCAACATTGATTCGTTCCTTGCATAGCAACTTAATTCAATCATATACCAAAACATACTACAAGTGTTCACTTTCATACCATTCTAATTATACAAAAAAGATACCTATTTACAAGCTTGATAAAATACCTAATAACATAGTTTAGTATAGTATCAAATTGTACCAAAACAACCTATTTAGCCACATATACATGCCACTACCCTAAGAGATACAAGAACTACCAACATTGATGGATAGTGTGAGCCCAAAGTTCGATCCGTCCAAATGTTAGCAACACCAATCTACAAAACAATCCACAAGAACGAATAAGCTAATAGAGCATAGTAAAGACATAGTATACCATTTAATCTAACAATAATTGAATACGATTCATATATTATTCGATTCAAGGTTACCGGAGTGTACATAGGGACACAAAAGTGCATTCAGGGCTACCAAACTACAAATAGGGGCACGTATGTGCAATTCAGGGGTACCGAAGTACAAACAAGGGCATGCATGTGTAATTTATGGGTACCAAAGTACAAACAGGGGCACATATGTGCAATTCATACAATAATTAACTATAAGCATTTAATCAATAACTATAATGTGAAAATACAAGTAGAGAATCAATTACATATTGAAATACTATGGACTTACCTTGACGACTAGAGCGTAGAAATATGATCGAGCTAATCCGTGATTTTTGCATTTCCTTGATTTAGATTCGGTTAAGATTTATCTTCATCTAAATAAATAATTATATTCAATTAAGTGTTACAATCAATCTCAAACATTCAATTCAATCCATATTTCACATTTATGCACAATTACCATTTTTACCCTTAACATTTTAACTTTTCACAATTTAGTCTTTAAGCTTATAACTTAAAATCTAATCATTTCAATCAAATTCCATGCTAATCAAACATTCAAGGGACCTTGAAACTACTCATATTTATCACTTTTTCACAATAAAACCCTATAATTTATACCTTTAACAATTTAATCCCAAATTCTAAAATTCAACAAAAACCACTTAACAAAACTTGTTTATTTTTCAACAAGGACTCATAATCTATCACTAAACATCAATAATCATAAAAAAGCATTCATGGAATAACCCTCAACCTTTAACAATTTTACAAATTGGTCCCCGAGCTAGCTAGATTAAGCTACAACGATCTCAAAAATATAAAAATCATTAAAAACGTGACTCAAAATCATACCATGCAAGTGAATTAACCCTAGCCGAATTCAAAGCTTCCTCTCCCATGGAAGTTTCAGTTGAAACAAGAAAGAAATAAGGAAGATGACATCTTTTCTTAGTTTAATTTTAACTTTAATTACCAAATTACTTTTTTACCCTTTAAAAAAATTCAAAATTTAAATAAAACCTTGCCATGAATATCCACTAACTATAGAAATGGTCTAATTATCATCTAAGTCCATTCACTGTAAAGTTTTATAACCATTTAGCCCTTTTAACTAGTGGAACTCTACTTTTACACCTTTTACGATTTAGTATTTTTTACTTAATTAATCATGCAAACATCAAAATTTCTTAATGAAATTTTAATACGACTTTACTAACATCCCATAGACATTAAAGTAATAATAAAATAATAATTTACTCGTCGGATTTGTGGTCTTAAAACTACTATTTCGATTTCACTGAAAATGTGTTGTTACAACTCTCCCCCTAAAGGAATTTTCATTCCCGAAAATCTTACCAGAAAATAGGTTCGGGTATTGAACTTTCATAGCTTATTTTGATTCCCAGGTAGCGTATTCTATTCCGTGCCGCTGCCAGAGAACTTTAACTAAAGTTATACTTTTATTTCTCAATTCTTTAACTTTCCGAGCTAGAATTCTAATTGGTTCTTCACCGTACGTCATATCAGACTGAATCTCAACATCAACCGGGGATATTACGTGTGAAGAATCTGATCGATACCATCGTAACATCGATACATGGAATACATTATGTATCTTTTCTAACTCTGATGGCAAATCTAACCTATAAGCTACTGGTCCAATCTTTTCAATAATCTCGTACAGTCCGATAAAATGCGGACTAAGCTTTCCTTTTCGACCATATTGAAGAAATTTCTTCCAATGGGATACTTTCAAGATACTTTGTCACCGACTTGAAATTCTATATCTTTTCTTTTCAAATCTGCGTAAGATTTCTAATGATCTGAAGCTGCTTTCAAATTATCACGTATCACTTTGATCTTTTCTTCGGTTTCTCATATCAACTCAACACCAAACAAATTTTTCTTGCTCAACTCAATCCAGTATAACAGAGTTTGACACTTTCGACTATACAGAGCTTTGTATGGTGTCATTTTAATGCTCGCTTGATAGCTGTTATTATATGCAAATTCAATTAACGGTAGAAATCTCTCCCAATTACCTTCGAACTCTAAAACATAACATTGAAGCATATCTTTGCATATCTATATTACTCACTCAGACTGACTATCAGTCTGTGGATGAAATGTTGTGCTAAAATGCAGTCGAGTACCTAGAGCTTCATGTAACTTGCTTTAGAATCGAGATGTAAATTGTGGATCCTTGTTAGAGATAATAGAAACTGGCACACCGTGCAGTCTAACAATCTCGGAAATATACAACTCTATTAATCTCTCGAGTGAAAAACTCATATGCACTAGAATGAAATGTGTGGATTTCTTTAATCGATCTACAATGACCCATACAACATCTTTCTTTCTCAGTGATAGCAGCAATCTCAATACAAAATCCATTGTAACACGTTCCTATTTCCACTTTAGAATAATCACAGGTTGTAACAAACCAGAAGATACCTAATGCTTAGCTTTAACCTGTTGACAGATTAAACATTTTGATACGAATTCGGATATCTCTCGTTTCATACCTGGCCACCAGTACATGTGTTTCAAATCACCATACATTTTATTGCTACCAGGATATATCAATAAGCTACTACTGTGAGCCTACTGTAAAATCTTCTAAATGAGATCAGAATGTCATCCATAAATTTTGTCTTTGAAGTACAACCTATCATCAGAACCAATATGAAAATCTAAATCAGATGCCGACTCAATCTGTTTCCATTTAGCAATAAAATTTTCATCACACTTCTGAGCTTCGCAAATCTGTTGTAGAAACATTGGTCTAGCTTTTAATTCTGCTAATATTGAACCATCATCAATCATCGTCAATCGTGTGTTCAATACTCATAAAGCAAATAGAGACTTTCTACTTTAAGCATCAGCAACGGCATTAGCCTTCCCCGGAAATTAATTAATGATCAAGTCATAATATTTCAATAACTCGAACCATATACACTGTCTCAAATTCAAATCTTTCTATAACATCAAATATTTCAAGCTTTTATGACCCGTGAAGATGTAACATTTTTCTCTGTACAAATGGTGTCGTCAAATCTTTAAAGCAAACACAATAGCTACATGCTCTAAATCGTGAATCAGATAATTCTTTCGTGCGGTTTCAACTGTCGAAAAGCATACGCTATCACTTTGCCCTCTTACATTAAAACACAACCCAAACCATTCAATGACACATCACTATAAATCACAATTTCTTTACCGGAATCAGGCTAAACCAACACAAGTGCCTCAATTAACAAAGCTTTCAACTGATCAAAACCTTGCTGACATTTCTCTGACCACTCAAACTTAACATCATTTTACAACAGTCTCGTCAACGGCATATCAATCATTGATAATCCCTTGACAAATCATCGATAATATATGGCTAAACCCAAAAAACTTCTGACTTCAAATACATTTCTCGGAAGTTTCCAGTCAACCACAGCTGAGATTTTATTCGGATCAACTAGAATACTGTCTACTAACACTACATGTCCCAAAAATCCAACTTCTCGGAGCCAGAACTTACTTTTGCTCAACTTCGCGAACGAATGTTTTTCACATAAATTTTGCAAAACAATTCTCATATGTTGAGCATGCTCTGCCTCATCTCGTGAATAGATCAAAATATCATCAATGAATACAACAAGAAATCTGTCTAAATATCTAAATATTTGGTTCATCAAGTCCATAAACACAGCAGGTGCCATTAGTCAAACCAAATAGCATCACAAGAAACTCATAATGTTCGTACCTAGTTCTGAACGCAGTTTTTGGCACATCAGAGTTTTAACCCGCAGCTGATAATAACCAGAACGAAGATCAATCTTTGAGAATACCGTCGCACCTTTCAACTGGTCAAACAAATCATCGATACATGGCAATGGATACTTGTTCTTAATTGTGACTTTGTTGAGCTGTCGATAATCGATACATAATAGCATTGACTCATCTTTTTTCTTAACAAACAACACAATAGCACCCCAAAGAGAAAATATGGGCCAAGCAAAGCCCCTACCTATCAACTCTTGCAACTGTGCTTTCAACTCTTTTAATTCTGTAGGTGTCATTCTATACGGAGCTATCGATATCGGAGATGTTCCTGACACTAACTCAATAGCAAATTCAACATTTCTGATCGACAGTAACCTTGGTAATTCCTCTGGAAATACATCTGTGAACTCACACACAATCAGAACTGATTCTAATTTCAATTTTGAAACCCTAGAATGAACAATATAAGTAAGATACGCTTCACAGCCTTTTTTAACATATTTCTGTGCCATCACAGTTGAGATTATACTATATGTACCATCTAATCTATCTGATTCAATTCAGATTGTAACACCCCAAACCCGGTCAATACACCACGACCAAATCTGGTATGTTACAGGAAAAACGTTTTCGAGAGGATAGGTTTTCCGTTTAACAGTTTGATAAAACCCTTTGATAAAAATTTTATTACTTGCAGAAATCTTGGGCATGATTGTTTGAAAACTGATGTTTTGTTTAAAACTCAGAAATTTCGAAAACTTAATTGGTTATGAAGCTAAAACAAAACTATCTCATTTAGAAACTCAAGTTGCTTCCTATTGTTACTAAAACATTTTGACTTAATAGAAAATCGAGTTTAAGTTAGGAGAAAAACATTTGAGTTCCCTTTGTCTCAAATCATAGTGTGATACCCGATGGTATAGTTTAAAACATATCGCTTTGCGGTTTTGAAATCATTGTCTTTCCAAGTTTTAGCAAATCTTAACCCAATTAATTTGTTAAGACATATTAAAAATCTAATTTAAGCATAACATAGGAAAACATAATTTTAAAGGCCATTTACAACCCAAATAAAACCAAATAGTAAGAAATAGGCTAAAGTACCAAATTGATATAGTTTGAGAAAATCTTTATTTTAGCTTGGCATGAGCACCTCGAGTCCATCCTGGCTCCGTGTCCGCGTCTAAGTATCACCTGAAATGTCAGAGGAGAGGGTGAGTCGCAAGACTCAGTGCATAAATCCCACTCCCGATAATACAACATGCTAACACACATCATATCATAGCAACATAATTAATGCACCCCGATCCTAACCATCCATATCACCTTTCTACCCCGTGTGGTACCAAACCACTGGTGGTGCCAAACCACTGGTGACCCAAAGTCACGATATCCATAAGTGTGGTGCCAAACCACTGGTGACCCAAAGTCACGATTAATCCAATGATGGGGCCAACCCATCGTGTGATACCAAATCACTAGCGACAATCCCGTATCTCTCAAGTGGGGCCAACCCACGGTGGTGTCAAACCACAGGGACGAGTCGCAATGAGGTGCCAAACCTCTGGTGTCCCAAAGACACATGTGATACCAAATCACTGGTGACCGCAGTCACAAATCCGATGATGGGGCCAACCCATCGTGTGATACCAAATCACTGGCGTCAATCCCGTATAATCAACCGTGGGGCCAACCCACCGTGGTGCTAAGCCACTGGGATGAGACGCTGAGGTGCCAAACCTCTGGTGACCCAAAGTCACAAACATCATCTGTGGTACCAAACCACTGGAGGTGCCAAACCTCTGGTGTCCCAAAGACACAGTGTCCCAAAGACACGGATATCATAATCCCCCTCCTCTCATTTCACCCGTCATCATGCCATACTCATGTAAATTATGCATATCATACAAGTCATGCATATCATGCCAACATGCCTAGCATTACATTTCATAGCATACATAGCATAGATCATTATATTAGATATATCAACAATAAAACTCGTAATGCTACAGACTTACCCGGATCCGTACATATACCCCATTTGGGTACCAAATAATCCCTCATACTGTTTTGGTTTTAACAAGGCAATCAGAGTTATTAACAATATTACTAAGTATGGAGTGTGTTAGTTACACACCTGTTAAAACGCAGACTTTAATGCCAAAAGAATTGATCTAAGGCCCCTTGATTACTTGCTCCTATAATCGGCCAAATAAGAGCATTAGACATCTATCTCATTCAGCCAAGACCATTAAACCAAAGGGTTTAATGTTGAGCCCTTACCTAAAGCTTGATTTGGTTTCCTACCAAATCTCGAATCAAACAGTGATTCTTCTGACAATCGGCCAACCCCTAAAAAGAGAACAGTTAAACCAGTTGAAGCCTTATCTTAACAAAAACTAACGAATAGACTAGGAGAACCAACCCTTACCTCACTTACCAAACGGTCAATCAAAGAAAGAAGGCTCCTCTTGACTGCTTCAAAGTCCCCTATGCCCTATGATAAATCGGTTAATCCTCAAGAGATTAATACCCTTCCACAAAACCAAAATCGGCACCAATCCTTGTGAATGTTAACAGAGAAAACGAAAAGAAGAAGAACAACGTTCGGCACTTACCCTCCTCTAAAATCCGTTTAGAACCAATACTAGAAGAGACTACCCTTGTGAAGATTCGGCCAACACTTTAAACTAGAAAGAAAAGAGGATTCGGCTAAGACCCTGAACCAAAAGGAAGAGAAGATTCGGCCTAAGTGTTTATCACCTCTAATGTTCGGCTTTCAAAGGAAAGAAAGGGAAAAGAAGATGTGAAATGAGAAAAACAATGAAGAATCGGCTAAGAAGCAATTGTGATTTCGGTACAAGTGTTTCAAAAGAGAACAAATGAAAATATGAGAAAAGAATGTATTAGGTTCGGTTTACACAAGTGAAGAGAAAAAGAAAGAGAGCAAGGCACATTCGACTACCAAGAAAATTGAGAGGGACAAAACAAATTCGGCAAGGCTATAGGGATTTGATCTTTCGGTTCCAAAAAGATGAAGAAAACGGAAGAAAACTCACTTGTAATTCGGTTAACAAAAGACAAAAAGAAAACCTCTTCTTTGATACCAAATGACCGAATATGCACAAAATTCCCAAAAGAATTTCGGCACTCCTCCAACACCACACTACCAAACCGTCCACCCCCCCAAACTTCTCCTAAAATTCGGCCAAATTCCCCCATACACTCACAACCACTCCTTCAAACTAGCTTGACCAAGTCTTCCTTCTAAACTCACTCTCCACTCTTCATTTGAATAATTTGACAAAGTCCATGGTAGAGTTTGAACTACCAACAACTCCTCCCTTCTATGCCGTCAAAATGGAAGCCAAAATGGAGAATTTCGCAGCTTGAACACAAGACCTCTCCCACCTACACTTGACGCCAACCACAAGCCCTTAGCAGTGCATGCTTTGCCACTTCACCAGCTCCTCTTTTGTGCTAAATAACACCAAATAAAATACATATGACCCAGCTCCACCAACTCCTCTCACATAAAGCCCAAAAACTAAAATTTTCTCATTCACTCAGGCATACCCCTAGCCTACAACTAAGCTCTAAAACACCAAGAACGACAACATAGCAAGCCAATAACATGCAAATTATGCCACAACAAAATAGCCCCTAACCCGGGATATTACACAGATCCATTTACCGTTTTGGCATTTTAATATGATATGCTTTCATCTACAATTCACAACAGCATCATGTAGAGTCAATCGGTCCATACCCAAAATCACATCAAACTCATCAAAGGGTAATAACATCAAACTAGCGGAAAAATCGTAACCCCTAACTTTCAGTGGACATGATCTACATATCTGATTAACTAAAACACACTAACCCAAGGGATTTGTAACTTTAACAGTATATTCAGTGAACTCAACAAGTAATTTCTTTTTGTCTACTAATGCAGTGCATATATACGAATGAGTTGATCTAGGATCAATCAATGCATATGCATTAATATCAAAGAGAGAAAAAGCACCCATAATAACATCCAGAGAAGTAGTTTCCTCTCGAGCTTGGATTGCATATGCCCTAGCTAGTATTCTTGCTTCAGACCGTTCATTCATCTCGCTAGTCTTCCCTCGACCGGGAGTAGCATTCTAGCATTTCCAGATCATCTACCTTTCTGGGAAATTGTTTCACATTTGTTTGATTGATTACCAAAATCATTTTGCTTTTTCAGACTGTCACGAAGGAAATGGTCAGTGGATCCACAATGGAAACAATCTCTTGACTTTGACCGACACTCACCAAAATATTTTTTATTGCATTCCTCATAGACAATGATGTTTCTCTCAACATTTCTTACACTTCTAACACTAGCTGCTGGAGAATTTACAGACTGAAAATTACTTTGCCTCAGTTTCTCTCTACTTGTGAACTCCGAAGGGGTAGCTAATCGACTTGTATCATTTCTAAATTTCTTTGATGGAGACGTTTGAGCAGGCTTGAATGGCCCTTTTTGTTATTGTTTCGAAATTTTGAATCTGACCGTCGTTTACTTTTACAAATTTTTTCAACTTTCTGAGCCCGTTCTGAAAGTTTTACAAATTCTCATAACTTTAACACTGCAACGAACATATAGATATCATCATTCAACCCATCCTCAAATCTAATACACATTTCCTCTTCATTTGATACTATGTTACGGGCGTACTTGCTCAACTGCACAAATTCCTGTTCATATTAAGAACAATCCGATTTTCTTATTTTAACTCGAGAAACTCTTTCTTGTTCCTGTCAATAAACAACCGACTAACATATTTATTCTTAAATTCATTCTGAAAGAAGTCCCAATCAATGCGATCATTGGATGTCATCGTGTTTAAATTGTCCCACCACAAATACGCTTCATCTTTCAATAACGATACTGCACATCTCAAGCAAGCTTTAGGAGTACACATCAATTCTAAAAAAACTCTTTTTGTATTCATTAGCCAATTCTCGACTTTTGAAGGATCATCATCCACCTTACCTTTGAATTCATCCACTACATATTTTCAAATTTTATCTACCGATTCTCGGGTAACCATCACAGGCATAGGGTTTGGAGTATTCAGAGGTGTCGAATGAGGCATTGTAAGGGGTAGAGGTGGCAGAGTTGCAAGATTTGATTGCTTGAACTCATTGAACCACTGGTTCATTATTCTGAGGAATACATTTTTCATCTCATCAACAAAATATTGTGGAATAGATACACTATTACTTGCTTCAGGATTCAAAGCTTGAATATTACTTTTAGTTTCATTAACTATAGCTCGGTTTGATTCAGCTGACATCTTGAATCTATAAGAAAATACAATATTAGAACAAATTAAAAGCATCACACTATCACGGGATACAAGTGGCATGTATACACTAAACTCTACATCGCTACGTTAGTCCTAGAATCGACTAAATCGTACCTTTGATACCACTAAATGTAACACCCCTAACCTATATTCGTCGTCAGATTAGGATTATAGAGTATTACCATACAAACGGAACATTAAAATATACATTTCATACATCATCAAAATTATATTATAAAACATTCATTCACATACATATGGTTTTTAAATCGAGCCCTCGAGGCCTTAGAAACATCTTAGAAACAATTCGAGACCAAATTAGAAACACTTGGAAAGTTTAAGAAAAAGCTAGAAAATTTTGACTATAGGAGTCCCACGGAAGAGACATAGACCTGTGTCTTAGACCCTGTAACAATCAAATTAGGGACACACAGCCGTGTCCCAGGCCGTGTCCCCACCATTGTAACTCACTAAGTATGGTCATACAGTCGTGTGCCAGGTCGTGTAACTATCGAAATAGCCCTACACGTCCGTATGCCAGGCCATGTGCTAGGCCGTGTAAATATTTGACTTGCATGCAATGGAACTTACATAAGACATACGGCTGTGTTGTTAGGCCGTGTGTCACACACGATTGAGTCACACGCCCGTGTCTCAGGCCATGTGGACATGAAATTTTCCCAAAATCAAGCCATTTCTACACCAATTCATGCATGACCATTTGAAAAACTTGTGCACACTATTAAGGCATCAAAACATACCTAAAGATACATATATTTTTCATTCCACAAGCAAATCACACCTAACCAACCTAGTCATTTAAACATGCTTCAATGAACATAACCATCATTCACCACTATACAAGCATACCATTTTAATGTCCTAAAATAAACCAACCAATGTCTCATTCATAGACACAACAATTATGTCCAAACATCATCAACTAAAATATGTCAACATTGACCCATTCCTTGCATAGCAACTTAATCCAATCATAAACCAAAACATACTACAAGTGTTTACTTTCATACCATTCTAATTATACAAAAAAGATACCTATTTACAAGCTTGATAAAATACCTAATAACATAGTTTAGTATAGTATCAAATTGTACCAAAAGAACATATTTAGCCACATAAACATGCCACTACCCTAAGAGACACAAGAACTACCAACATTGATTGATAGTGTGAGCCGAAAGTTCTATGCATCCAAATGTCAACAACAACGATCTACAAAACAATCCACAAGAATGAATAAGCTTATAAAGCTTAACAAGGACATAATATATCATTTAATCTAACAATAATTGAATACGATTCATATATTATTCGATTCAAGGTTATCGGAGTGTAAACAGGGGTACAAAAGTGCATTCAGGTGTACCAAAGTACAAACAGGGGAATGTATGTGCAATTTAGGAGTACGAAGTGCAAACAGGGGCATGTATGTGCAATTCAGGGGTAACGAAGTGAAAATAGGGGCATGTATATGCAATTTAAGGGTATCGAAGTACAAACAGGGGCATGTACGTGCAATTTAGGGGTATCGAAGCACAAACAGGGGCATGTACGTGCAATTTAGGGGTACCGAAGTACAAACAGGGGCACTAGGTACAATTCATAAAATAATTAACTATAAGCATTTAATCAATAACTATAATGTGAAAACACAAGTAGAGATTCAATTATATATTGTGTAACAGCCCGGTTTAGACCCTAGTTGGAATAGTGGTTTTGGGACCACAAATTTGAGTCTGAAAAATATTTTAATATTATTTTCTGAGTCTACAGCATGTTAATTGGCATGTGTCAAATTTTCGTGATTGGATTTGATCATTTGTGTGCTTAATTTGCAAAAAGAACTTAATTGCGTAAAATGTAAAAGTGACTTGCTATTTGTGAAAGTGCTATATTGCTATGGCTTTTATCATGTGAGGTCTTTATGTTGTTATTATGCCGTTTATTTGAAACTGGACAAATATGGTCATTTATTATATGTTTATAATTGTTTTAAACCAAGGTTAAAATTGGTATTTAATAATTATTGTTAATATAATTAAAATAAAAACAATTAGATGACTATTATCATCATCTTTTCACCTAATTTGAAAGAAAAAGAAAAGGTTTAAAGCTTAGTTTCATTCGGCCTTGGTTTTGCTTGATTAAGGTATGTAATTTGTTCGGTTTTTGATAATTTTTACGTTTTTGTGATCATTGCTTCGTGTTTTCTTAAGCCCATACCTTAATTCATGAAATTGATAATGATTTTGAGTTATGCCATTATTGATGTTGTGAGCTTTGTGATGTTAAATGGTGAAATAAGAAAGCTTGATGTTAGATAAATATGTTTTATATTGGGATTTTTCATGAAATTGATTATTATGGGCTAAATTGTGAAAATGAGAAATTGAAGGACTAAAATGTGAAATAAAATGAAATATGTGGGATTATTTGAGACAAGTGAAGATTCGGCCAAACTGTAGTGTAATGAAATTTTGTATTATTTTTTATTTTGTGAATTAGGGACTTAAATGTCAATGTAACGGCTCGATTTAGGGGCTAGTCGGAACAGTGGTTTCGGAACCACTAATCTGAGGTTAGAGAAAATTATTTTTTATATTATTTTATGTGTTATAGCATGATTATATAGGTGCGTGAGAATTTTGGTGTCTTAATTTTATTAATTGCATGCTTAATTGCGAAAAAGGACTAAATCGCAAAAAGTGAAAAAGTTCTATTTTACAAGCTAAAGGGGTCAAATAGCTAAGGAATATCAATTGGAGGTCCCTAATGTGCAATTAGGAATTTTTTAGGGAGGTGGCCGGCCATAGGAACAAAGAAAAGACTTTGTCATTTGGTTAGGTGAAAATTTGGTGACTAAATTGATTTTAATCATAAAATAAAGAAAGAAAAGAGGGGACTATTTTGAAAAATGGTTGAAAATTTAGATTTTTTCCATGAGATCATTTATGTCGTTTGCTGCATTTTTATGGAAGAATATGAGTCTTAGTTGTTACATAAACAACTTTTGTGAAAGGTGTTACATTGAAAACACCTAAAAGGACATTTTTGTAAAGGTTGTAAATATGTGGTAAATGTGTGAAATAATGAATATTTAGAGTTGCCATAGGAGTAATAAATTTTCATCTAGGCTTGAAAAAGGAGGAAATTCGATTGGAATCGATTTATGAGCCTATGGGGTAAAATAGTCATTTTGTGAAAGTACAAGGGCAAAATGGTAATTTTTCCAAAATGTGATTATTGAAATGTGTTTATTAATTTGGCAACTAAATGAGCTAAATTGTTATTATAGATCAAGAAGAATGAAGAATTAACCTCGACCGAGGAAAGGGCAAGGTGTCGGATTAGATTGACAATTTAGCCTATTTTGAAATCGAGGTAAGTTTGCGTGTAATAAGTTCAACGTCATGTTAGTATGACTTTAAATGTTCATATTTGTGAAGATGTGTGATATTTCTATGAATTTGAGTGATAATGTTGTATGGGAAAATGATGAGAATTGTGACGTTGAAGTCCCGGTTGGACTTTAATAAATAAGAGAATAATATCAACAAGACTTGAGATGGGTAAGGTCCCGTATAAGACTGTGTCTGAGACATGGCCTCGTCACCTAATTAGGATCCTGTATAAGACCATATCGGGGATATGGCATCAGCATCGAAAATGAGAATCGTATAAGACCATATCCGGGATATGGCATCGCAATCGATATGAGATCACGTATAAGACCATATCTGGGATATGGCGTCGGCATCTAGAGGTAATCTCATATAAGACCACATCTCGGATGTGGCATTGGCGTCGTAATTATGTGAATGATGATGATCATGCATCCTTGAGTATCCCAAATGATTTTATGGGATAAGCAGTTAAGCTTATAATAGAGATGAGATTAGTGCTAAAGCTATGTGATGAAGTGATTACAGGTATATGTGAGTAATTCACGAGAATGGTTTACGATATGTGGCATGGTATGTAATCGATAAGAGTAAGTATATGTAATTTATGGAAATGAGCTCAAGACTTGTGTTTTTATTCCATGCAATGGATGGATGACATTATGAGCATTATCTTGCTATTTACTTTATGCAAACTTACTAAGCTTTATGCTTACCCCTCTCATTTCCCTTTTCCTTGAGCATTGCCAAGTTAGCTCAAAAATTCGTAGAAATGTCGGAGTTCGAAAATCACACTATCGACTTCTCTTTGGTATAGCAAAGTTAGAATTCTTTTTCAGTATGGCATGTATAAGACTTGGTCTATTTTGTTATGTCACATTTGTTAGCCAAAGTGTTGGCTATTAATGTTATCAAATTCAATTTGTAAGTGGTCATTGGAATTGGGCCAATACTTGACAAGTTTATATATATTCAATGATGATCAAATTCATTAAGTGTATGCTTGTATGGATGTCTTGATTTTGAGTCCCTAGAAGTGCATTATAGTTATTATACATGTTGGATTAAATTGGTACAAGAATGGTTCCTATGTAGGGTGGCATTTGGCTTGGTAGATAACCTTTCAAATATCCACACGGATAGAAACACGGGCATGTGTCTAGGCCGTGTGTGACACACGGTCAGCCCCATGGGCGTGTTGATTGGCCGTGTGTCCCCTTGCATGCTAGGTTTACAAGTCAGTATGCTCAGCAGTAAACACACGGGCAGAGACACAGCCGTATGAGAGGCACGGCCATAGACATGGGCGTGTGCCCAGGCCGTGTGAAGTCTGCACCTGAAATTAGGAATTTAATTTGACAGACGGTCTAAGGACACGGGCGTGTGCCTTAGCTGTGTGACCTTAGTGAGGTGATGACATCATAAACAGAATGCCATGGTTTTTGGCACACGGGCTAAGACACGAGTATGTCGAGGCCGTGTGAAGGACACGGGCGTCTGTCCAGCCGTGTGAAAACCTCTGTAGGTTCGAGTTGAGAAATATCTCCACACGGGTGTGGAACACGGGCATGTTCTATGTCACACGGGCGTGTCCTTTCCTCCACACAGGCGTGTGGTCCTGTTTTAAGCAAAAAAAATTTAAGTGTACGAAAGTTATCGGTTTAGTCCCGAACCATTTTGTATGTACGTTTAGGGTCTCGTAGGCCCATAATAGGGACATTATGAGTATGAATGAAAAGTTTTAAGTTGAAACAAATTTTTATGGCCCGATGTTATATGTTTAAGCAAGTTAAGTTCAGTAATGCCTCGTATTCGGTTTCGTGTTAACACGGGTAAGGGGTGTTACATTTAGTGGTATCAGAGCTATGGTTTAGTCGATTCTTGGACTAATGTAGCGTAAGTATGAGTCTAGCTATACATGCCATATGTATGAGTATTTACATAATGATAGTGTGATGACTCTTGACGATTTGAATTGTGTTTTTATATAGTAAATGGATCCAGATCGAACTACAACCGATGATGTTGCAAGTAATGCACCGATTCCCGCGCCAGTAGAGAGTAGACCCGAGACATTGGGTCAGAGAGAAGAGGCTCGAGAAGCCTTTCTCTATATGATGAGAAATCGGTACACTGAGTATATTCGAGCAAACCCTAATGCTCAACCCCCTCCGCCTCCACCTATTCCTCAGCCTGCTTCTGTAGCTCCTCAAGTGGTAGAGGTAGTAAAAAGAGAAAGACCTTCGGTCGGTAAGATCCGGAAACAATGAGATGAGGAATTTCGAGCAAGTAAAGATGATGATCCGGAGAGGGCATAATTTTGGCCTGAGAATACCATTCGGGTACTCGATAAGTTGTCGTGCACGCCTGAAGAATGCATGAAGTGTGTGGTATCTCTTTTGAAAGATCCGGCCAATTAATGGTGGAACACCCTTGTATCGGTGGTACCAAGGGAGAGAGTTAACTGGGAATTCTTCCAAGAGGAATTCCGGAAGAAGTACATTAGTCAAAAGTTCATTAACCAGAAAAGAAAAGAGTTCTTAGAGCTGAAGCAAGGCCGAATGATGGTGACTGAATATGAGCGTGAGTTTGTAAAGCTCGGCAAATACGCTCGAGGGTGCGTATCGACAGAAGCCATCATGTGCAAAAGGTTCGATGATGGGTTAAATAAGAATGTCCGTTTGTTTGTTGGTGTCCCCGAATTAAATGAATTTGTGGTGCTGGTAGATAGAGCCTGTACAGCCGAAGAACTGGTTAAAGAGAAAAGAAAGCCTAAAATTGAGTTTCGCGACTCGAACAAGAGACAGTTAGACAAGTCATTTCAATCCTCTTCCAAGAAGTCAAGAGATTTCACTACTCGATCAGTCATCTCAGCTGGATTTTCAAGTAGAAGTAAGGGTAGACAGTACTCGGGGTCTAAAGCTCAGACTATTTCGGTTGCTAGTGTTGGCAACGCTCAACCGAGTAGACCGGAATGCCGGCAGTGTGGCAGACGTCATCCCAGGGAGTGTCAAGCAAACGAGAAAGCTTGTTTCAAGTGTGGATCTCTAGACCAATTTATCAGAGGTTGCCCCGAAGCGGGTGAGAAAGAGAAACCTCAGAATGCAGGACTGGGAAGTACTTAGAGGAAGACCACAGAGAAACCTGATAAATGAATCCCGATAAATGAAATGAGTAGTAAGAATACATCTAAAGAGCAAACTGCAAGAGCTGAGGGTAGAGCACCGGCGAGAACATATGTCATTCGCGCTCGCGAAGAGGTGTCCTCCCCCGACGTGATCACTGGTACATTTTCTCTCTATGATACTCATGTTATAGCTTTAATTGACACGGGATCTACCAACTTGTATATTTACATGAAATTAGTCTCTAGAATAAACATACTTGTAGAGTCTACGGAATTTGTAAGAAGTGTGTCCAATCCCCTTGGCAAATGTGTGTTAGTCAATAGTGTATGCAAAGGTTGCCCTTTGATGATTAAGGGTCATTATTTTTCGGCTAACCTCATGTTATTGCCATTTGATGAATTTGATGTCATCCCTGGGATGGATTGGTTGACTGCTCATGATGTTATAGTGAATTGCGAAGTGAAGTTATTGAGTTGAAATGTGAAAGTAGGAATCCCATTCGTTTTGAATCAGATGAGAAAGACAGATTGCCAGTAGTCTTCTTTGTCGACTTAGAAGTATCTAAGAAAGGGGTACGAAGCTTACCTTGCCTTGTGATGAATGCTAGAGAGACTGAGTTAAAAATTGAATCAGTGTATATAGTATGTGAACATCCAGAGGCTTTTCCAGGGGAATTGCCAGGGCTACCTTCGGTTAGAGAAATAGAATTTGGGATTGAGTTAGCTCCTAGTACTGCCCCCATTTCTATTGCTCCCTACAGAGTGGCTCCAACCGAGATAAAAGAACTGAAGGCACAGTTACAAGAGTTAACGAAAAAAGGCTTCACAAAACTGAGTTATTCTTCGTAGGGTACTCCTTATTATTTGTAAAGAAGAAAGATGGTTCCATGAGGTTATGTATAGATTACCGACAACTTAATAAGGCAACTGTGAAGAACAAGTACCCATTGCCAAGACTCAATGATTTGTTTGATCAATTGAAGGAAGCCACGGTGTTTTCCAAGATAGACTTGAGGTCTAGATATTATCAGTTGAGAGTCAAGGACTCGAATGTGCCAAAAGCTGCATTTCGGACAAGGTATGGTCACTATGAATTCCTGGTCATGCCTTTTGGGTTAACAAATGCCCCTGCAGTTTTCATGGATTTGATGAATCGTATCTTTCGGTCGTATTTGGATAAATTTGTAGTAGTCTTTATTGATGATATATTGAGCTACTCTCAGTATAAGAATGAGGATGCTGAGCATTTGAGAACGGTTCTACAAATTTTGAGAGATAAACAATTATATGCCAAGTTTAGTAAAAGTGAATTTTGGCTTAAGGAAGTTGGATTTTTGGGGCACATTGTCTCGAGAGATGCAACTAGAGTCAACCCGAGTAAGATCTCAGCAATTGTAGATTGGAAGCCACCAAGGAATGTAACTGAGGTTAGGATTTTTTGGCCTAGCTGGCTACTATAGGCGATTTGTCAAGGGATTTTCCATTATAGCTACTCTGATGACGAGGCTATTACAAAAAGAGGTGAAGTCTGAGTGGATAGAAAAGTGCCAACAGAGTTTTGAGAGATTGAAGGCATTGTTGACTGAGGCTCCCGTTTTAGTGCAACCTGAGTCGAGAAAGGAATTCGTAGTCTACAACGATGCATCCTTGAATGGATTGGGTTGTGTACTCATGCAAGAGGGCAAGGTGATAGCATATGCATCTAGACAATTAAAGCCACACCAGAAGAATTACCTGACTCACGATTTGGAGTTAGCCACAATTGTATTTGTACTAAAGATTTGGAGACATCATTTATATGGTGAGAAATGTCGGGTGCTCACGGATCATAAGAGCTTAAAGTACTTGATGACTAAAAAGGAGCCGAACCTCAGGCAACGGAGATGGTTAGAGTTGATAAAAGATTACGAGTTAGTAATAGACTACCATCCGGGAAAGGCGAACGTGGCTGTCGATGCCTTAAGCAGGAAATCCTTGTTTGCGATAAGAGCCATGAATACACGGATAGCTTTTTCAGATGATGGTTCTATTCTAGTCGAGTTGAGGGATAAATCAATGTTTCTCCAAGAGATTTATGTAGCTCAGAAAAGCGACAATGTTTTACAGGCTAAAAGTGCTCAATGTGAGTCAAATGTTGAGTCGGACTTTCAAATGAGTCTTGATGGAAGTTTGATGTTCTGAGATAAGATCTGTGTACCCAGGGATGATGAACTTATTCCAAAAATTCTGCATGAAGCACATAGTGGATGTTTGTCTGTACATCCAGGTAGCATGAAGATGTATTGGTGGCCGAGTATGAAGAAAGACATTTCCGAGTTTGTATCGAGATGCCTAATTTGCCAACAAGTGAAGGCTGAACACCAAGTACCTTCGGGTCTACAGCCTATTATGGTTTCCGAGTGAACATGGGACTGTATTACTATGGACTTTGTGACGGGTTTACCGTTGACACCGAAAAACAAAGATGTTATATGGGTTGTAGTGGATAGACTTACAAAGTCAGCCCATTTCATACAAGTACGGGTCGACTACTAGCTCGATAAGTTGGCGGATTTGTACGTGACAGAAATAGTAAGACTTGTTGGTTATTACCGACTGTTCGTAAAAGGCTTTTTTATGATTGCAACTCCGTTAACGAGATTGCTTCAGAAAGATGTGAAATTCGAATGGTTAGAAAAGTGTTAGAAAAGCTTTTATCATTTGAAAGCTCTTTTGACTGAAGCTCCAGTGTAGTACAACCAGAATCTAGAAAAGAATTTGTGATATATAGTGATGCTTCATTGAATGGTTTGGGATGTGTTTTGATGCAGGAAGGCAAAGCTATAGCTTATGCCTCGAGACAATTGAAACCGCATGAAAAGAATTATCCAATGCATGACATTGAACTGGCTGCGATTGTGTTCGCTTTGAATATTTGGTGTCACTATTTATTTGGTGAAAAATGTCATGTGTTTTTAGATCATAAAAGTTTGAAATATCTGATGACTTAGAAAGATTTGAATCTGCTTCAAAGAAGATGGTTAGAACTGTTAAAAGGCTATGAGTTAGTTATAGATTATCATCCGGGAAAAGTAAATGTTGTTATTGATGCTTTGAGTCAGAAATCATTGTTTGTGTTACGTGCAATGAACTCTCATTTAGTTCTATCTGATGATGGTTCGGTTTTAGCCGAAATGAAAGCAAGATCATTATTCTTACAACAGTTTTGTGATACTCAGAAAGTTGATAATGAAATATTAGCGAAACGAGCCCATTGTGATTTGAACTCTAATTCTGAATTTTGAGTTGATGTTGGTGATTGTCTGAGATTCTGAGATGGGATTTGTGTTCCAAGAAATCCAAAGTTGATTCAGTTGATTTGAAAGAAGCACATAGTAGTCGTTTATCTGTTCATCCGGGAAGTACAAAGATGTATAATGATTTGAAACAACTTTACCAGTGGCCTGGATTGAAAAGAGATATCTCTGATTTTGTTTCTAAATGTTTGATCTGTCAGTAAGTTAAAGCTAAACATCAGGTGCCATCTGGTTTATTACAACTGATTATGATTCCCGAATGGAAACGGGATAGAGTGACGATGGATATTGTTTCAGGATTGCCTTTAACTACGAGGAATAAAGATGCAATATAGGTTACAGCTGATAGATTGACAAAGTCAGCTCATTTTATTCCGATGAAAACGGATTATTCGCTTGATAAGTTAGTTGAGTTATACATTTTTGATATTGTGAGATTGCACGGGGTGCCATTACCTATTGTGTCTAACAGAAACCCGAGGTTTACCTCACGGTTTTGGAAGAAACTTCAAAAGGCTTTAGGTACAAAATTGCACTTCAATACAGCTTTTCATCCACAAACGGATGGTCAATCCGAGCGGATTATTCAGATGCTCGAGGATATGTTGAGATGTTGCATTCTTAAGTTTAAAGGTACGTGGGAACAGTATTTGCCATTGATTGAATTCGCGTATAATAATAGTTTTCAATCAAGCATTAAAATGGTACCATATGAGGCTCATTACAGTCGTAAATATAGAACACCTTTGTATTAGACTGAGCTTGGTAATGATAAGATTCATGGCGTAGATTTCATCAGAGAAATTGAGCAAAAAGTGAAAGTGATTCGAAACAGTTTGAAAACAGCATCAAATCGTCAGAAATCTTACGCATATTTGAAATGAAAAGATATTGAATTTGAGATCGGTGATAAAGTGTTTTTGAAAGTGTCTCTGTGGAAGAAAATACTTTGATTCGGCAGAAAAGACAAATTGAGTCCGCGATTCATCGGGCCTGTAACGCCCCAAAAATCCCTGACATATTTATTTTCGTATGTTTGTGACAACTGTATGTCTGCTTCAATGGTTGAGTGTTTTGGGAAGTGTCTGAGAGGTCCCAAGTTCAAGCCTTAGCTTGGGCAAAAATTTTGTTTTATTGAATAAACCCCTATCTTTAGACAATAGACTTATAAATAAATTTTGTTAATTTATGTTAGAATGGGCCTGTTGGTCTGGTGGTTAAGGGGAGTGTAAATGAGCTAGAGATCTGGAGTTCCAGTCCTTGCGCGAGTAAATGAGTTGTTTTTGCTACTTGTGCCGTGTGAGTGTTTTAGTGCAGTCGAAATACTGAGTGGTTGAGTAGTTGTGGGATTGGTGCAGGAAATTAAGAAATTTGAAGTGTGTAGGGAAACTGGACGGGTGGTGTTGAGGATTTTGAGGAGAGGATTAGGGAATGGGATGAGATTGAGCTGAACTTGAACTCTGTTTTTCCAAAATTTCGGTATCCTTTTCCCAAATTCTCCAGGTTCTGACTGCAAAACCCTTTCCCCTTAGCCGAAATCTCTTTTTGGCAATTCGACTTTAGATTGTTTTTTCTATCCTTCTCTGCCGAATTGCATTTCATTCTCCCCTCTCTACTTTGCTATTTTTTTCCTCCTCTTCTTCTTTCTCGAACCCTTCTCTTGTGCTGAATTTGTGTGTTGGATGTGCTTTTCTTCTCTAGCCAAACCTTTTCTCAATTAAGGCTTTGGTCTATCGGTTTTCTCAAACCTCAGTCTACTGTCCTGCGCTCGTTGGTACTGGTATTGCTATTCGATTCCTTGATCTCCTTTTCAATTCAGTTTTGACCCTTCTCAAGGCTAACCTTCCCCTCCATTATCATCAGGTTTTCTCGCCTTTTTTTACCCTCGCTGTGTCAACTTTTTCCTATTTTGTTCTGCCGAATTTGGGTGCTAATTCTATTCTGCGATTTTGCATTTCGGTAAGTGGTGTTTCGTTTTGATTGAAACTAGTCATGCGGATATTGGTTAATAAGTGTTTCGGTTGGATTGCAGGAATTAGTGGTTATTCGGTTTCGACAGTTTAAGTGGGCAGGCCTCGGTTGTTCAAACGTGGTAAGTGAATGATGGTGAAGTGATTAAGTATTTCGTGTAGGGTCGTGATAAATTCGTTAGACTTGCGACTAATCGATTGTTTACGATTGAATTTAGATTGGAGTGCTCAAGGACTGGGTACACTTTTTCGCAAACAAGGTGTGTAAACACAATCGTGATTATGGAAATTGGCAAAAGCCGGAATAAGTGAACGTCGACGCTACACGGGCGTGTGCTCGCCCGTGTAGTAGGCCTTGTGACTAAACACGGGTGTGTGATCGACGAGGCTAGCCATGTGCGATTTCATGAGGCGGACCGAACTGGGTCGTATGGGCCCCACGAACGTGTGGGCCCCACACGAGCAAACCACACGGGCATGTGAAAATTATTGGGCCAGGCCGTGCATTTCACACAGCCCAAGCCAGTATGGGCCGTGTGGGCCACACGGGTGTGTGGGCCAACATGGGCCAACAACATGGGCTCATGGGCCCATTTTCACTGTCTAACTGCTAAGGTTGCACGGGTCGCCCGAGTCGACTGTGGACCTACTGTTGGGTCGGTAAGTTTACTTAGACCCCTAATTGAATGAATGATTGTTATGCCCCTGTGTGATATATTTATATATATGTACGTGTAAGGCTATATTTTAGCATGCTATGTACTGAATACATACACGATACTATGATATGACATGACATGATTGCATGATGCATTGCTTGGGGATGGGTTGTTATTGATCGGAGGAAGTGTATTGAAAGGCTTCGAGCCTAAATTACTGACAGCCCAGCTGCATATCACTGTATAGTGCCGCATTCGGTACTTTCTTGAGTGTAGGGATGGGTGGGTTGATTATATCCCCACATAGATAGTAGGATTGGACGGATATGGAGTGTAGAGGCTGGATGGGTAGGACTTGTATACTGTTTCATATGTTACTGCACTGATTACTGTTATTGTAATGGGCCAAGGCCCAAGCACATGACTGTTCTGTACTGACATGGGCCAAAGCCCAAACTGAAATTGTCACTGATACTAAAAAGGGGCTTAGGCCCAGACTGGGTTTGTTTTTTGTCTGTTTGCTAATATGGGATCACACACTGATTTTTCGTAAACTCACCCATCTGTTTTAACTGTACAAGTAATCCCCAGTCATAGGTGGATCGGTGCAACGGAGGACTCAGCGGTAGCCACATGACCTATCTAATTTGATTTAGTATTTTATGATTTCAACATAATTTGTGGGGTATTTTATTGTAATAAGGGCCTTTGGATTTATATTTTTAATTTGGAATTTTATTGTCGTTTTGGTTTATAATTACTAGCAGTAGGAAAAGCTGCGGGTTTTAAAATAGATAAATGTTTTATTAGAATTACCTCAAAAATGCAATCGATTTAAAAGCTTTCACAATGAAAATTTATAACGTTTTCTTTAAAAGTGATTAACTTTTCGAGCAGTTATGTTTTGAAAACGAACAACACGTTTTAGATTCACCATTGAATAACCCAAAGTGATTAAATAGAAATGAGGATTTCAACAACAATGTACTTACAAAAAACACTTCAATATGACATCGCCAGATGCGGCCATAATGTCTAGGCCGGGTTTGGGGTGTTACAAGGCCATATGAGATTATTGAGCGTATTGGGCTGGTTGCTTATAGACTGTTGCTACCATCTGAGTTAGAAAAGATTCATAATGTGTTTCATGTATCGATGCTTCAACGTTACAGATCAGATCCTTCGCATGTAATTTCTCCGTCTGAAATAGAAATCCAGTCTGATATGACCTATGAAGAAGAACCGATCTGCATCTTAGCTCGCGAGGTTAAAGAATTGAGAAATAAGAAAATCTTATTAGTAAAAGTATTATGGCATCGACACGGGGTTGAAGAAGCTATGTGGGAGTCAGAAGATGTTATAAGACAGCAATATTCGAATCTGTTCAACGGTAAGATTTTTGGGGACGAAAATCCCTAAAGGGGAGAGAGTTGTAACAGCCCAGTTTAGACCCTAGTTGAAATAGTGGTTTCGGGACCACAAATTCAGTTCTAAAAATATTTTAATTTTATTTTCTGAGTCTACAGCATGTGAATTGGTATGTGTGAAATTTCCGTGATTGAATTTGATCGTTTGTGTGCTTAATTTTCAAAAAGGACTTAATTGCGTAAAATACAAAAGTGACTTTGTAACACCCCTAACCCATAACCATCGCCGGTCTAGGGTTAAAGGCATTACCGGAAAAAATGGAACCTCTTTATGACATTTCATAATATAATTCAACGAATCAAATCAAAGTGTCCTTTCAATAGGTCTACAAGACCTTCAATATGCTTTAGGAAAGGCCGGGACTAAACCGAACACATACGGAAATTTTCAGAAATTTAAAAATTTTTCAAAGTTACAGAGGTCACACGCCCGTGTGGGCAGGCCGTGTGCCTTCCACGGCCTCAGACACGCCCATGTGTCTAAGCCGTGTCAAAACAGGGCATACATACTGACTTGTCCACACGGCCGTGGACACGGCCGTGTGCCTCACCCGTGGTCACTACTGACTTGCACCACACGGCCAGTCACACGCCCGTGTGTCTAGCCCGTGGTCGAGTCTGACTTGTTTTGAAATGCAACCACGAGGGACACGGTCAAGCCACACGCTCGTGTGCTCAACCGTGTGGGCATTTATAGGCCATTTGCAAGGCCAAAATGTCACCCACACTTTGGGCCATCCCTACAAGCACATACAAGCATTATTCCAAACACAATTGGCCACCAAAAAACATGCCAAATGGTCATCTTTTCAACCTATTCAAGTACATTTCTAAACATACCAACTTATATTCCATTTAGTTCAACTTATTCACAAGCATTTCTAAGCATAAATCATCCACAACTTACCACTATAATATGACATCTACTCATCAATAATATACCGCCTTTGCATCATGATACTTATCATTACTTTGACCATTTCATTTGCTAACAAACCATACCAAACAAAGCATCATATAACATGACTACTCATTCATATCACAATCATTTATCTAGCCATATCACATAGCAATGTACATATCTCAAACATAATTCAAAGTGACTAGGCTATACATGCCATACTCTAGTATATACACTTTCAAAGATACCAAAATGAGATTAGGTAGTGTAATGACGATCCTCGATAATCCCGAGCCTTTCATAGCTTTAACAATCTATAAAACAAAGCAAACACACACAAAATAAGCTTTCAAAAGCTTAGTAAGCCATATACAAATAAACTTACATATAATCATTTATAAGCATAGCTAATCAAATTCATTAACATATTTTCATCTTAAACACATAGATTTCTCTTGGCTCATTTGATTTGCCATTGCTTACCAACATATCATATCTCAAGCATCTCTTTTACTCATATCTCAAACATACATATATCACATTTTAGTCATTGCCTCTATGCACATATTTACTCATTTTTCATGCTTACACAAAGCATACACATCAAACGTACCTAAAACAATTATACATTTCACATCGTCTTTTGTTTCTCAGAATTGCCCGTTGAACCATTCGGAATCAAATAGGATATTCGGAATACTCGAAATAGTCGTACAATGCCAACGTCCCAGACATGGTCTTACATGTAACCAAATATCGATGCCACTGTCCCAGACAGGGTCTTACACGATGCCAATGTCCCAGACATGGTCTTCCATGTAAATCTCAAATCGATGCCAACGTCCTAGACGTGGTCTTACACGATATCACATATCAGAAACCTATGCCATGACATATGCAATCCTATCTATTCCTAGGTTCGTACGGGACTTCTCTGACATTGATACATTGTTGATACTTCCTCGAACATATATATATCATCTTGTATACATTCATTACAATTAAATTTCATAAGAACATACATTAAACAAAACAATACATTTATTTGTATATTGACTTACCTCGTACGAGAAGAACGAAAACTAACGGCTATTCAATTACCTTTGACTTTTCTCGATCTAAATGCATTTTCTTCGGTTCTTGATCTATACATATTCAAATTTAATCCATTTATTCACCAAATCAATCAATTCAATCCAAAAACACATATTTAAGGCAATTTACAATTTAGCCCTCACATTTTCACATTTTCATATTTTAGTTCCTATTTCATAAAATCATAAAATACACAAAATTCCATATTACCCAAGCTTGGCTGAATATTCCCATGCTCAACACAAGTCCACACATTTCATTTATTTCACATTTTAGTCCCTCAAAATATTATTTTCTCAATTAAATCCAAATTACTCAAATTCATCAAAAATTCAAAGACAAACTATGTTAATCTATCACATATCTTTCATAATTCATCTTCAAACGTCACAAAACTCATGCGTTCATCAATGTAATATTTCAAAATCATCATCAACTCACAAAATTGAAGTATGGGTTTGAGAGAACACAAAGCAACGATTACAAAAATGTAGAAATTATCAAAAATCGAACAAAAACTAACCTTGAATTGAGACTTGTAATAGCTGAATACCATGAAAGCTTAAAACCCCTCTTTTCTTTTCTATAATCTGTGGTGGATGATGAATAAAAACATAATTTAACTTTGTCTTTTATTTAATTAAGATTAATAAACATTTTACCATTTTACCCTTATCAATATATTAATGAAAAACATTTATTCCATGGACATAATTATCCACTAACTTAAAAATGGCTTAATAACTTAAAAATGGCTTAATAACATCATAAGGACTTCATATTTAAAAAGACATAGCACTTAGGTACTTTTAACACATGGCATGTTAATTTAGCATCTTTCACATTTAAGTCATTTTCTCAAATTAATCACACAAACAATAAAATTAATTCAAGAAACTTTAACACATGCTTAATCATACACTGTAAACATAGAAAATAATATTAAAATATTTTTCTGACTCGGATTTATGGTCCCGACACCACTATTCCGACTAGGGTCGAAACCGGACTGTTATAGACTTGCTATTTGTTAAAGTGCTATATTGCTATGGCTTTTATAATGTTAGGTCCTTATGTTGTTATTATGCCATTTACTTGAAAGTGGACAAATATGGTCATTTATTATATGTTTATAATTGTTTTAAACCAAGGTTAAAAGTGGTATTTGATAATTAGTTATAATTAAAATAAAAACAATTAGATGGCCATTATCATCATCTTTTCTCCGAATTTGAAAGAAAAAGAAGTGTTTTAAAGCTTAGTTTCATTCGCCCTTGGTTTTGCTTGATTAAGGTATGTAATTTGTTCGGTTTTTGATAATTTTTACGTTTTTGTGATCGTTGCTTCGTGTTCTCTTAAGCCCATACCTTAATTCATGAAATCAATGATGATTTTGAGTTATTCCATTGTTGATGTTGTGAGCTTTGTGATGTTAAATGGTGAAATAAGAAAGCTTGATGTTAGATAAATATGTTTTGTATTGGGATTTTTGATGAAATTGATTATTATGGGCTAAATTGTGAAAATGACAAATTGAAGGACTAAAATTTAAAATAAATGAAATATGTGGGCTTATTTGAGATAAGTGAAGATTCGGCCAAACTATAGTGTAATGAAATTTTTATATTTTTTGATTTTATGAATTAGGGACTTAAATGCCAAAATGTGAAAATGTGAGGATTAATTTGTAAAATGCCCTAAATATGTGTATATGGATTGAATTGAATGATTTGGTTAATGAATAAGCTAAATTTTAATGTGTATAGATCAAGAACCAAAGAAAACGGAATTAGATCGGGGGAAATCTAAAGTGGTCGAGTAATAGTTTATTTCCATCCGAATCCGTACGAGGTAAGTCGATATACAAATAAATGTGTTTGAATTGAATTATTATTTCCTATATGTGAATGAATTGTGATATATGACTATTTGAGATGAATATGTGAAATCCAGGAAAGTTCTGGTAATGTGATGACGTCCGAAATGTCCGAATGTCATGACATAGGATTCCGATATGTGCTATCGTGTAAGACCACGTCTAGGACATTGGCATCGATTTGTGATTTATGTGTAAGACCCTGTCTGGGACAGTGGCATCGATATTAATTACATGTAAGACCACGTCTGGGACGTTGGCATTGTACGAGCTTTCCGAGCTATCCGAGTATCCTATTTAATTTCAAACGGTTCACCAGGCATTCCGAGAAATGAATTAGTATACGAGTGTGCATTCAAATTCCAGTACGTATGTATGTGTATGAAATTTGGCAATGAAAGGTATGTATGTATAAGATCATTTGATATGTGAGTTACATGAAAAGGTAATATGATTATAAGCAAGTGGTTATGAGCAATTGAGCTAGATGAGAAATATGAATTTTCTATTGTGTTATGCCATAGTTCATATGAATGAAATGGCTTATAATTGTTCTATGTGATAAGTTTATTTGTATATGATTTACTAAGCTTTTATAAGCTTACTTTGTGTGTGTTTGCATTGTTTTATAGATTATCAAAGCTACTGGGAGCTCGGGGATCATCACCACACTATCGAACTATATTTCGGTACCTTTTGAAAATGTACATATTAAAGTATGGCATGTATAGGCTAGAAATGTTAAGATATGTTTTGGGACATGTACTGATAGTCATGTGATATGGCTTGATAATGAATGTGATTATGGGTGAGTTTAGTCCATGCTTTGTGATGCAAAAGTTGGTATGTTTTGATGTGCTCATGAATGGCCAAAAGAAATGGTCATTTTTGGTAAGTTTTGGTTACCTATGGGATATGAATTAATGCTTGTTTGATACTTGTAGGTATCACCCAAAATAGGTGGCAATTTGGCCTTAAAAATGGCCTATAGTTGCCCACACGGTTGAGCACACGGGCGTGTGTCCTGACCGTGTCCTTCACTGTCCCAATTCAAAATAAGTCATACTTGTACACGGGGCAGACACACGAGCGTGTGACAGGCCGTGTGATTTTAGTCAGTTTTGCACACGGGCTAAGACATAGGCAAGGCATGGCCGTGTGAGGCACACGGCCTAACCACATGGGCGTGTGCCCTGTTTTGAAAGAAAATATTCTAAGTTTCGTAAAGTTTTCGTATGAGATCGGTTTGGTCCTGAACCCTCTCTAAAGCATGTTTAAGGTCTCGTAAACCTTCTAAAGGGACGAAGTGATTATGAATGATGATGATTTGTTATATATAATGTATGTTCGTTAAATATTTGTGAAATCTTTCGATATGTCCGATAATGCCTCTTAACCTTAGTCCGGCAACAGACACGGGTTAGGGGTGTTACATATTGAAATTCTATGGACTTACCTTGACGACTAGAGCGTAGAAATATGATCGAGCTAATACTTGATTTTCGTCTTTCCTTGATTTAGATCCGGTTGAGATTTACCTTGATTTAAATAATTAATTATATTCAATTAAGTGTTTCAATCAATCTCAAACATTCAATTCAATCCATATTTCACATTTATGCATAATTACCATTTTGCCATTAACATTTTAACTTTTTACAAATTTATTCTTTAAGCTTATAACTTAAAATCTAACTATTTCAATCAAATTCCATGCTAATAAACATTCAAGGGACCTTGAAACTACACATATTTATCACCTTTTCACAATAAAACCCTATAATTTATATCTTTAACAATTTAATCCCTAATTTTAAAATTCAACAAAAATCACTTAACAAAACTTGTTTATTTTTCAACAAGGACTCATGATCTATCATTAAACATCAATAATCATACAAACCATTAATTTAATAACCCTCAATCTTTAACAGTTTTACAAATTAATCCCTAGGCTAACTTGATTAAGCTACAACGATCTCGAAAACATACAAATTATTAAAAATGGGACTCAAAATCATACCATGCAAGTGAATTAACCCTAGACGAATTCAAAGCTTCCTCTCCCATGTCAATTTTGGTTGAAACAAGAAAGAAATAAGGAAGATGACATCTTTTCTTAGTTTAATTTTAACTTTAGTTACCAATTAACTTTTTACCCTTTAAAAACATTCAAGATTTCAATAAAACCTTGCCATGAATATCCACTAACTATAGAAATGGTCTAATTACCATCTAAGTCCATTAAATTTAAATTTTTATAACCATTTGGCCCTTTTAACTAATGGAACTCTACTTTTACACCTTTTACGATGTAGTCCTTTTTACTTAATTAATCATGCAAACATCAAAATTTATTAACGAAATTTTCATAGGACTTTACTAACATCCCATAGACATTAAAATAATAATAAAATTATAATTTAATTTTCAAATTTGTGGTCCCAAAACCTCTGTTCTTATATTATTGAAAACAAGCTATTACAAATTTATCCATTTTTAGTTAAGGTTTAAGTATAAATTATGTTAATTGATAGTTGAAATATTAAAATATTAATATTATGTGTAGTGAAAATTAATGTAGATTTTATGAGAAGATTTCAAGTATTAAATTGTACAATAAAATTTGACATTATGATGGTAGAAAAGGACTAAATTGAAGAGAAGGCAAATTATGTCTTGATATTTATATATAAGTGGGAAGGTAAATTTTAAAGAGGTTGTACAAAGTGATTAAGTTACTGGAACTAAATGTGTAATCAAATTACAAGATTGTATAATGTTTGCAATAAGAAGAACTGAATTGTAAATATGGAAAACCATGTACCATTTATCGACTAAATGTTTATTTCAAATAGTAAAAATCTCAACCCATGTAGACAAGATAAGAACCATTAGGATATAAATGGCATGCCATTAAGGATATTTTGCGCACCCACTGTTCTAAAATTCACTTCAGTGCCCATTGTTCAGTTTAGCACTACAGTTCCCACTGATATGATTATGCTCTTTAATGCATCTTATAGTCATTTCGTATGTCCTAATTTGTTCTGTTAAGTCTACATCGGGCAATGATAAAAAATGTGGTTTATACAGGAAATTTTGTGTAATAATGTAAGTATTGAAAATAAAAGGGTTGATTGTGTCGATTATAAGTATAAATTATTGTATAGAAGTATATTTCAAGTTATTAATGAAATTTGGAAATTTTAATTGTTTATAGAATTCTTGTTGTACTTATTAAGTCTTCGTAGATTTAACGCATTTACTTTCTAACATGTAGGTACAATAGATTCCGTCGGGCTTATATTGAGGTTGAGGGTATTCCATCTCATCACCATTTCAAGTGTTACTTGAGTCTGTATAATTTTTGGAGTTAGTATGACATGTACATAGGTTCTTGGTATGGGTGAATGTTAGAAGGGCTAAAATACAAACATTGAAAACCTTGTTACTTTGGTGTTCTAACATAACAGCCCGATTTTTAGTGGTGACGAAACAGTGATTTCAGACCATAAATTTCCGTTGTATCGACTCGTAAATATTATTTTTAGAATATTTATAGAGTATTTAGGGTCGTATTAAATTTTGAATAAGAAATTTTAATGTTTAGATGGTTAATTAAGAAAATGATTTAAAATTATAATAATATTAAGTTAGTGTTGGACGGCAATGATATTAAAATGATAAAAATATTAAGTTTTTAATGGCAAAATGGCAATTAAAATGAAATTAAATAACAAATAGTAAAACAATACATTTCTTCTTCATTTTCACTTCTTCCATAACCACAATTGTCTTGAAATGGTGGCTTGAGAATCGGCTAAGCATAGAAACCTTGCACGTAAGTGAAATTCTTGCCTTTTTTTTTTCTTTCTAATTTTTATGTTTTTGAGATCGTTGCAACTAGGTCTAACTAGTCCGTACCTTCATTTTTGAATCGGTTAAAAATTTTGGAAGTTTCCATTGATGAATATTGAATGTTTTTTTATTAATACCATGTATTTGAAGCTTTGATTGTGTTGTTTGATGATTTGTGTAAAGTGATTTTTGTTAGATTTTGATTTTAAGATTAAATTGTGCAAATGTCAAAATTTTAGGGTTTGATAGCAAATTTAATGTTCATTAGGGACTGTTTAAGGGCCTATTATATTTTGATGGAATAATGACTTGAGAAGAATGGTTAATTTGATGAATTTTGGGTTAAGGGACTAAATTGCAAAAATTATAAAGGTTTGAGGTAATTGTGTAATTTAAAAAATATTAGGGTAGTAATTTTAAAATGGATTGGTATGTGAAATTTAAGCTGATAATTGTGAAATTTTATATTTTAGATCAAGATACCGTATATACTCGTGAAAATTGAAAAATTACGGAATAGTCCCTAAACTTTTGCAACTACTACAATTCAATCTAGGTAAGTTCGTATGGTTTAAAATTTAATATCTATATGAATTACTGAATAGTATAACATGGTACAATAAATATATTCAATTATTGATAATGAATGATTATTTGAGAAATATTATTGAATTTGATGTTTGGGGTGGATTTAACGCAAGATAAAGTACAGTCGAGATATGGTATGTTATGGGGGATTGGAGTGGAGATGGATATGGAGTGATGTGCATATATGTTTCTCGAGTAAATCGAGATTCAGCATTTGTTGCGAACTCTAGTGTCATGCTCTTTGTTTGGTGTGTTTCAGAAGGACTAGCTCTTATGAACATTGGTGTGTTTCGGTTGGACCAGCTCTTATGAGCATTGTTGTGTTTCGGTTGGACTAGCTCTTATGAGCATTGCTGTGTTTTGGAGGGAATAGATCGTGTGAGCATCTGGTGTGTTTTGGTTGGACTGGCGATGTACTCCTATTCGTAAGTCGTTCTTCGAATTGAAAATCTCGGTAAGGTAATTTGTTTAATGAATTTGATGGATTTGCTATATATTTGAGTATTGAATTGGACGTTTGCGATTTATCGGTTGAGATTGTAGATGAAAGGGAACCTTCATGGTTGAATTGTTATTGTTTGAATTGTTGTATTTATTTTAGTAAGATTTATCGTTTTAATACGTCGAACTTACTAAGCTTCATTGAGCTTACTTGTGTTATTTAATGTTCTTGTAGATACTTGAAAGGTTGGACAATCGTATCGGCACTCAAGTCACACTATCCAACATAATTCAGTAGTTTTTGGAACGTTTATTTTAGATTATATGGCATGTAATAGGATTGAATGTTGATATTAATGTTTTGGATATGTAAATAGTTAAGTATAATCTTGAATATATTAGTTGTTTATGGTTGATACTCATTTTTGGTACTATTGGTGTCATATTAGTATGAGTTAATGTTGCCATGTAATAATGCTTGTTTGAAAGGCTGTAATGGTATGTGATGAATTGGTTTCAATATGACCAAGAAATGGTATGTTTTTGAGATGGTATTGAACTAGATGTGTATGATTGAAATGTGGTAAAGTATATGTGTTTAGGTATGTTTGAATGTTTGCAATTGAGGTGCCTTGTATGACATATTGGATGAATGATTTTAGAATATTGAATTGATCATTTCAGGTAGGTTTTGGTCATGTTTTGATGCCTTGATGATAAGTACAAAAGGTTCTTAGGTGGTTGCATGATTTGGTGTTGAGAATGGCTTGATTTTGGGCAAATTTATGTCCACATGGCCTGAGACATGGGCTTGTGACTCAGCTGACTCAACCTTGTGTGACACATGGCTTGGTGACACGGCTGTGTGTTCCTTGTAGGTTCCATTGCATGCAAGTTAGGCTGTTACACGGCCTAGCACACTAGCGTGTGAGGCTGTTTCGAGAGTAACACGGCCTGGCACACAAGCATGTGGCTTGGCCGTGTGACCTAACTCAGAGAGTTACACGGGTAAGGACACAGGATGGGACATGGCAGTGTGTCCCTATTTCGATTGTTACACGGCCTGAGACGCAGGTGTGTGTCTCAGCCGTGTGAGTCACACGGCCATGTGACCCTTGCAGTCCAAATTTTTTGACTTTTTCTTGATCTTTTCAAATGTTTTTAATTTAGTCCCGGATTGTTTCTAAAGTATTTTTTGGGCCTCGAGGGCTCGATTAAGGAACGTTATGAATGTAATTGAATGTAATTAGACTATGTTTGCATTGATGTATGAATTGAATGATTTAATGTTTCGTTTGTTCAGTAATGCTCCGTAACCCTATTCTAGCGATAGATACGGGTTAGGGGTGTTACATCTAATGATATATTTTGTTAGCATTTGAAATTAATTTATAAGAGTTTAACATACGTATGCATATGAGACATTATTATATGGCTTTTGTGCTGAATTTTAATGAGTTTGAGATGAATTAGACCGGTTTTGAAGTGTTGGACTATTTTGAAATATTGCAAGGGTTTTTAACAAAATTTCCAACTAAATTTTAACAAATTTGACCCAAGGCATCAATACTAGGGGTTTAGATATCAATACCTGATATTTAAAATTGAATATTTCGAAAACAAAATGTCATTTTGGTATCAATATCACATTTGGTATCAATTTTAAAGGCAAGGTATCCATACCTAGGTTTAAGGTATTGATACCTTCATCAAAATTTGAAATTTTGGAGTTCTAGAGACCGATTTTGGTATTGATACACATCAGGGGTATAGATATCTTAACATAGGTAGCGATACCTTATGTTTTGGTATGAATACTTGACCCTTCTATTGATTAAAAATCATATTTAATTCATTTTTAAATATACTTGATTAACCAATAATGTCCCTAAACTTCTAAAAAAAATATTATCGGATTGATTCAATGAAAATTTGATTGTTTAGTGTTCATAATACCTAGTGACTAGCCAAGATCGCTTTGGCGCCAAATGTAATACTCCTATATCGAGTTTCGAAGGTCGGATCAGGTATTACATTTATTGATATCAGAGCTTAGGTTTTCTGATGTAAGTCGAGAACGAGTCTAAACGTACATGCCATATAGGACATATCGTTATGATGAGATGAGATTTAGTTATTTAATTATAAAATTCTTATATATTGTAGATTTAAAGATGTCAAATAGAACTCGAGAAAGTTCTGAAGAGGAAGTAGAGAGTAGGGCTTCTAATATGGTTAGAGAAAGAAATCAACGTAGAGCATGAGTACAAAATGGATCAAATGAACTTGTGAATTTAAAATATGATAGATAATAGGAATTTGAAGAAAGAACACAACCCAAAACTGAACAAGATAATAAATAAAGAAATCAACGTAGGCCATCGCCGACGTGACTCCCTCGACACCCCAAACCGTCACTATTTCACTCGAATGGGCATGGCTAGCTCGATTGTTGTCGGGTTGGTCCAAGCTAGTGACAACCTGATTGGTTCAGTCCAACCATCAGTTGGACCGTCAGCCTAGTTTCATACACAGGGCCCGGTTCAACCAATTTTTGGGTTTCAATCTCGGGTTTTGGTTCTTGGGTTCGATTTTTGATCTCAGGTCCAATTTTTAAGTTGAATTACCCATTGGACAAATTGTTTAACTTGAAATTAACTTCCAAAAATACCATATTTATTTTAATTAATTTGATTAATTTAATTTTACTTGATCAAAATTAATTTTCTCAAAAATCACTGAGATTTTTCAAATTAATTTTTCAATAAAATTTTTTAATCAAATTCTCTAGTTGAACAATCCTAACAACTGCCTAATTTATTTTGACATAAAATAAATCGATTCAATAAATTATTTTCAAATTCGTAGAGTTTTCTTCTAATTCAAATGCAGTTCGATCGAGCTTTTGTTGAGCTAGTAGAGGGACTACTCAGACATATACAATTAGGCTCGAGTAATTGCAATTATATCCAGGAGTATCGTTTTGATAATTCGCAATTTACTTAATTTTGGAGTCAGTCCACAAGAGTACCATGATTGAAATATCCTTATTGTATACTGTTTACAGAAGCAATTCATCGCAATTTACTTAATTCGGACATATACAACGATCGCTTGCTCCGTTGATGCCGAGTGTCCCACCGTCTGTTTTGTACCTTCAAGCAATGCTCTAAAGCATTCCTTTATTGCAAGCCATAGGTACAAATAAGCGATACCTTTTTGTATGGTAGATATACCCATCGGCTGTTGTTGGCTGTGTGCCACATAATAGTAATCAGAGAATCCTTCCAATTGCGTTTGTAATAACACCGGGGGAGTCAGAAAACGACTGAGATTTTTTTGTCTAGGTTGAGAAGGCATGTCTGCCCTCAACTTGATATATGTTTCATCTCGGATCGGTGAAGTGGAATACTATCCGCAATTAAACGACAGGGAAGCCTTTTGGACCGCACACACCATCGGTATTGTCTAAGGCATGTTGCATCCAACTACTACCGGAAATATCCTTCTACTGTTGAACGAGTACAAGTTACCAACATGAGCATGTAATCGCCACCAGTATTCTTTGGTTTGTAATATTTCATTTTTTTATATTATTTGGTATGTAATCATCACTATCCACTTCTATTGATAGGGTACGAGATCGTGAAGGGTCATTTCCATGAAATGTTAGAAATCTTATGGTCAACTAATAAGGTGGAGGCACGATACCTCTATAACATACCTTTCGATCAGTGGACACAATCTTACGGCGGGGGTCTACAATATGGCCACATGACCTCAAACTTGGCGGAATGCATCAATTCCATTTTAAAGGAAATGCATCATTTGCCGATAACCTCAGTTGTGAATTAGACATACTTCTGTTTGGAAGAACTATTCCCAAAGCAAGCGGCAAGTTATGTTGGGCAATTGCAAGGAGGCCACGTATGGTGCCCGGATGTGGTGAAACAAATTAAGAAGGCTAAGACACGAGCAAACTACATGCACTTAGTGTGTCACTCGCACGAAGACCTATAGTTTCGAATAACGTAGTTCGAAAGGCCGAACCAAGGTATTACCAGAGGAGTGAATCGTGTACACCTGAGAAATAATACTTAAGATTATGGGAGATTTGACGTACTTCATTTTTCATGCACTCATACAATTTCAGCTTGTAGCAATCAATGCTTAAATCCCATGAGTTTTGTGGATGAAGTTTACAAATTAAAAAACCTGTACAACGTGTGGAGACACGTATTCCCACCAGTCCCAAAAAAACGTATGTGACTACTTGTATCGAGTGTTCCGTTTAAGTTGTTACCCGATAAAAGATCGCGTCGCAGACCAAAAGGTCGACCGACATCGACTCGAATATGCGACAACATGGATATTCGGGATAGGTCAAACCAACCAAGGTTATACGGTGGTGTAGGAACCCAGGCTATACAATGTCGTTATGTCCACATAGAAAGGACTATGCAAACTAAAAAATAAATATCAATTCCATTATAATATGTAAACATGTGGTTCTGTGAAATGATAACAAATATCAGCTTTTCATTTTGTGAATTTATAACAAATTACAACTTTAATTTTGTAAAATGATAACAAATATCAATTAGCATTTCGTTAAATGATAACAATATTCCTCTAAAAACATAATAATAAAAATCATCGATACAATATAAACGTTTGATAGAAGGATAAAATTAATCAATGCATATGTTGATCAGAATTTGTGCCACATCGGGATGGTCGATGGTTATGCGCTGGATTCCTTCTTGGTTCAACCTCCAGGCGGGGTTATGGTTGTTAAGGTTGTAGTCTCGGTAGTTCCTCTTCTTCTCCTTCAGCCGATTGCGATCCTTGCATTCTCAGTTGCCATCGTACATCATTCGGTCTAGGAATAGGTGGTTGGAAAGATGATCCAGCTTGGTAGAACAAAGATCTCGGAGGTGTTTGCGTCATAAACGGTGAATGAGCATAACTATGTTGAATCCCATATACTGATGGGATAACGAATGGACTCTCCATCAGTGCCTATACATTGTCATCGGCGTCATCAAAAAATTAGATGGTACAGATGTGTAAAACATCGGGGATAGATGTCCAAGAGTCCAAGCTGACATAGGACTAGAAGTAGAAAAATGTGGTGCAACATATGGTGCTTGTGTGAAGATGATAGGGTTAGAATATGCACCAGAATAAAATGATACATACTGAACGAAAGGTGGTGTGGGCATCGGTATTGAGGTCGTTGATGCCCGTTCTTGTGTGGGCGTTGATGATGGACCCACCTCGCTAGACTTTGGATTTAAAGAGGGTTTTCATGGCTTACTCGTATAGGGATATTGACGCCTCGCCTCTTCCTCGTACAAATATGGCTTCCCATGAATCCTAAACCATGGCATGTACTCCAAATTACATGCTAACTTCGGAATGATAATAGGTTCACGAATAGGAAAAAAATCATACCAAAAAAATCATACCGACTATTCCACATGTTGATATGTTGGGAGTGGAATACTGACCAATTCTCATCCGGCCGCCGCAAGTCAATAGGATGCAGATCATCAAGGTCTTGTGGTGCCATGGGAATCGACTATCAGAATCTGAACTGTCACAACACTTTATCGGTCCTGTGCATCTTGGTGGTAGATACAGTACCAATGGGATTCACACAGAATTCCTCGGGGATTACTTCTCAAATTGTCGGATCCTCGTATGGTGTCCATTCAAACTATATTAACATGATAAAAACATTAGTTATATATATACTACTAAATACAAAATCAACTACGTTATTTGTATATAGTTCAAAATTAAATAAATACATACCTCCGCTTCTGATCGTTGGTCTAATAGAAGCCATATATCTTAAAGCTCGATAGTTAATCCCGCATGACTCAGTGCATGGTTCCACCTATTTAAATAACTTCTTAGCATAATAAATTTAATTTAAATCAATTTAATCATGGTAATATCTACTGAATTTTACCTTGTTACAAGTGGGAATGTATACAAGTAGTTTGCTCGAGGACGTAAAAATGGAAATCAGAATCGAGCCCATGATTGTAGTACTAAAAGGCAACCACCAATTTTGATTTTTCCTGGTTACGTCGCCTGACACATCTCCGGTACAAGGTTGCAAACACAACAGACCCCCAACTGAGTTCGCCCACTCCTCTAAAATCGACAAGTTTCAGTAGTCACCTAAGATGGACAAGGTTTCGTGACTCATCCAGCATCAGGATACCCCCGATGATTTGAATGATGTATGCCCAAGTGTATCGTTCTCTTTGGACTTCAGTTGAATCCTTATCTAGCCCCGTGGAATTTTTTCATATACAAGCCATTTCGATCCGACCTCTGTAAATCCTCTCCAGAGTCGCAAACAAAATATCACCACATACGTCTCCCCAATCAGCAGACTGAACAGACCCGATGACTACCGACCCGTCAACGGGTAACCCCAACTATAAATACTCGTCCTCTAGAGTGATAGTACACTCGCCGCATAGAAGATGGAATTTGTGCGTCTCAGGTCTCCACCTTTCCACCAACGCGCTTACAAGTTTCGGTTCCAACTTACACCCTCGGCCTACAAGGGCCACGTGCCAAAAACTGGCTTCCCTCAAGTATGGTTCGATCAACGGTGATAGAAGATTGGGTAGATTATGAATATGGCATTGTAAAATTCGATCTTCCGCCTATTTACATAAAAAATAAAAAATCTTAAGTTAAAATATAACAATGAAATAAAAAAAATCAAACAAGATTGAAATTTATTAAAATTTATTCTTATCATTTGCAATTGATTGATGAAGATATGCTTGTTATCAAGACGGATTAGAGATCTAGCCATTGTTAATTATATAGAACACGAAATAATTTTAACAAAAAATATTTCTTAAAAATATTAATAAAAAATAGAATTTAGATAGAAATAGAATTTTAGTAAAAAAATTTAAGAGAGAATTTTTAGAGAATGTTGTGAGAAATTAGTAGAGGGTTTATAGTTTTTTTTTGTTTTTCTGTTGGGGAGGGGACAACGACTAATTAAAATAGTAGTTCGAAATGACCATTAGGGGGGAAACGCGCTGAGCTAGACGAGTTTTACTAGTCAGGTGGGAAAAGCGCTTCTAATTGGAAGCGTTTTTCTGAATTTTCCTTGAAAATATTTTTAATTAGAAGCGTTTTATCAAAAAACGACCCATTCTTATAATTTTTCAAAAGTTTGATATATTTCCATAATTAAAAAAAATGAGTTTTTTTTTTGGTAATTAAGCCCATAAATGAAAAGACTTGCACTTTGATTCTCACTTTATCAATTGATTCTGTTTTTTATTCTCTAACTTTTTCTTCCTTTTCCACTTTCCTATTTCCTCGACTTTCTAGGATGAACGCCAATCCACTTTCCCTCAAACCCGTTATTTTGAAGAATTGGTTGCACAAATGTGTTATTCACGTCTAATTTTAAAGCCCCTATACCTCCTTTCCCTTTGATCTTTAGTTCCGACATCAAAATAAAGTTGTCGTTAATTTATCTTCCATCAATTTTGATTCGAAGAGACAATTTCACTAAGAATGGAATTAAGCAGCTAAATTATTGTACAGACTGATAGAGCAAAATTGACTGGGCATTTTAGGCTCCCTGTGTTTCATTCAACAAAATCAACTCAGTCAAAAGATTTTACAAGTCAACGGAAAAATGGTAACTTTTTCTATAAGACGTTTTACATGCTTTTCTTCTCCCACGCCTCCTCTGCCATTCTCTCATTCTCTTCGATAACTTTTTCTCCCCCCATCTTTGATATCTTCTTCTTTTTCTTTTTTTCCCCCCTTCTTTTACCTAATTGCTTCCCAAATGTCTCTTCAGATTGCTTGGGACTTAGCTCAAATTTGGCGAATAAATTTGTGTCACGGCCCAAACCCTGGTTTGCTCTTTCCTCTTTTTAACTTTCCAAGATTTTTCATGTGTATGTTTGTGGAATTTATTAATATATAGAAATAGAGAAGTGAAAACTGAAAAGAAAAGTTGGATTTAATCTATTTATGGCTTGCTGCTCTGCTTTAATATCTGTTGCTTGGCAGCTTAGTACTTAATTGGATAATGAATAATCTTCCATGATCCCATGTATTATATATATTAGTGATAAACATGAGACTGCTTGCTAGTACTGCTAAACAAAGGGGAGATTGGCATGAATGTCAAATGTTTGGTAATGAAAAGAGCAAAGATGTAGGATATGTCTACTTCAACTGCTTACTTTGTGGGATCTGAACAGCTTCTTAGGTTCTTTGTGTGAATGGTGGAAAAGAAGTTACAGATATAGGTATGTCAATGGTAGAAAAAAGTTACAAATATAGGTATTTTCTGAAGCTTATATTTCCTACTCGTTAAGATTATATAAATGTTGATATTTTAACTAGCTTCTGCACAAATGTTGCCTATACAAAATTTATCTGTGTTGTGTAAGATTGAACATAATTTCTTGAGGAGTTGTTGTTCTGCTTTCCTTTTCTTATGAAACTATATTCTTTAACTTTAAGTTGATAGGGAAAGCTTCTTATTTGGGCAGGTGACTATACCGTGGCTGCCAATATATATCAGAAAATCTTGGAAATATGGCATGCTTATGGATGTTACCAAAAATTGCGATAAAACTTCGCATTAGTTTCTATAGCAGTTTGCCATCTTCTTCAAGCTTATCAATGCGAGCTTCACTTTGTTATACCTCTTTTTTTATTTGTGCTTTGTATTAACAAAAAAATATAATGCATGAGGCAAAGGACCTAAGTATCTAGTGATTGAATTTGAAATTTGAGAACCTAAGAAGATTGTCTATCATATATTTTCAACTAATGGCATGAGTTTGATGGTCTTTTTCATTGTACGACTATGTAATTAGGTGCCTAAATTTTACCATTTTTTTGCCTAAAAAATATATAAAGTTGTATATATATATATAAAGACACTTCTGGTTATGATGCTGAAAACCCCTTACATTGTTGTCATGGCTTGAAAAAAATGCAGGCTTTAATAATGGGAATGCTATACGTTTTCAGACTTTTGATGGTCAGGACCTCTACTGAAGAAGTAAATCTATCACGGGCAAGGGGAGCAGGGAAGTTAAGCTCATTACTAGTAGAGAAACGCTGCTAGAGACTTCTTGAAGAGGCTTTACCCTATGTTGTATATGGAAAAGAGATGGAATGCTAAGAAAAATATTTACGAACTACGTTGTTCGTATTCATTGGAGCCTAACGCTGATTATGGAGGATACTAAAAGTTTCCTCTTCAAAGCTCAAGAACACTAGAGTCAAAAGGAAGATAATTGAAAAGGCTATAGCTGCCGGAAGAGATGACAATACTTTTCTATGGCCTTGAGTCTCATAGTTTAATGTTTTCCTTTGCTTTTGTCTGTCTAATTGTAGGACTAATGACTTTCTTTGTTTATATAAAACAATTTTAGATATCCATGAACGAATTAATTATTTTAGATTGATTATGAAACAAAACTTCTCAAATTAATATTATTTACTGATTTATAATTGATACTTAAATATCTTTTTCAGTTCAGAAAACATTTTCATTGTAAAATAATCTCAAAAAAATAAACCAACTAATGAATAATGTTTTACACAAAAGCATTCAAACATTAAAAAAAATATCACATTCCAGAAAATCATTCAATTTTCCTGAAAAGCCTTACCGTTGATAGAAATGCTATTTAAAATAATAAAACTTAAGATTGTTAATGAATACATTTAAATGTTGGAATAAATATAGATATGTACTAAGTGTAGTTTAATTACTGTATCTTGCCGACTAAAGAGTTAGCCAATTGGTAGCGACACAGTCTATTCATAATTTTTGTGAAGTGAATATTTGCAAGATAATAATGATGTTCAAACATAGCAAAGAAGCTTGGAACTTGACAAGAACCCAAGGCTAGGCTAGGCTAGGCCAGACATGAATTTTCTTCTAACAAAACCAAAGGGAGCATCACTATTCACTCCACTCGCTATGTTCTAAATTAAAAAAAAGTTTCTAAAATCCTTGATCTGTTAGGATGCGAAGGCCGAAAGTCCTCCAGCCGCAAACAGGAGCTACCTCTAATTTCATTCAACACACTTTCTCCTTTCTCCGTTTTAATCATCCCCAAGGTGCTTCCCATTACATCCCCGCCCAGCCCTATTTCCACTATCTGCCCTGCTTCCTCTCCACCCTCCAGTATTAACCGCCCTATCTCCTTCATACTTATCACATTTTCCACTACCATTTTCCCAAAAATACGTCCCAGAAATTCTGGAGCTTTTGGCGCATCGTTCACAGCATCCTCCAATGTACTCAGGACAGATTCAAACCTGAATATAACACAACATCAATATCATCACTTCAAAATGTTTTTATAATCAATCATTACAGTAAGATGGCTTTATAGTCTTAAATGATCCTCTTACCCTTTAACAAGTTCAGCCTGGCTCAATACACCATCATGGGACCTTGTCAGGTTGACAAGTAGCTTCGCCAAAAGATCCCGTTCCATGTCTTTTCTCTCAAAACAGTCCGTTACCCATAGTGCAATCATTGTTGGATGGAAGCTTGTAGAATTCAAATCTTTGATGCACAAAACAACTTCTTTCTCATCTCTAGCGCTGTTTCAATTATGACACAAAATTGCCAATTACTTCATAAAAGTAATCAGGTAACAACTAACTACAGCAAATATAGATATGCAGCATAACTCTTTAAAATTTACCACAACACTCACTAATATTTTAAATCAACCCATCAATATCATATTACTATCATACTCTGAGCAAAAGACCCTTCTAAGGTCAAATTTATGTGTTCGCACATATATATACATCTTCTTATGGGAAACAAGTCTAATATAACAAACTCTAAAATCAAATGAGCCAAGAGGATACCTGTAAAATTCTTTAATTGCCTCCATGGACATATCACGCAGGCGCTCCTCAGACCAGCCCTTTTCAGGAGGAATATTTTGACTGAAACCAGATGATTGGGCTTGTGTGGAAGGTGAAGCTGCAAGAGGTCTAACAAAGCTGCGATCCGGGGTCCTCGAGTCCCTATTACCAAAATTCATGCCCCGTTCCTGGGAACTTGACTGCTCATAAGCAGCTGTTGGTGCAAACCTATCAGTTCCAAATCTTGGCATGAGATCCTCTCTAGGACCATAAGTCGTTCGCTCTGATCCAGAACTAAAACCATTTGATCCAGCAATTCTTCTTGAATCTCCAGAAATAGGAGAAATATTAGCTAAGGCAGTACTGGACATTACAGGTGGTCCTCTAAAAGACATCCCTCTACCAAGGCCACCCTGGGGGCCCAAAGTAATAGAATCGTCACCAGTTGGTCTTTGAGGCAAGGGAACCGATAGAGTCCTAGACTCCAAAGACTGTCTGTCATCCATGCGAACATCCTGAGCCCCAAAACCATGGGGTTGACCCTGCAGCCCCCGGAAACTACCCATTTGAGAACCTGGAGAAGATAACATTGACCCTCGTGGACTAAAATCCATGGGTGCTCTTCTTGCAGTAGCATTGAAGCCAGGACCACGAGCAAGCCTACTGGATTGTGCTTGTCGCTCTTGAGCAGCATCTCTGTGCACTTCCTCAATCTTTTTAGGCCCTTCAACTTTCCTCCTCTGCTGCCATTTATTCTTTCTCAGATCAATAGCATCCTTCAACATGAACCTGATCCTAGAAGACAATTTCATATTGTTCGACAACTTCGCCATCCTCTCAAAATAAGCATCCATATGCACCTTTGCCTTAGGATGGTCAATCATTTCTCCAATCGTACTCATTAATTTGCACAATGCCTCGACATCTTCCTCATCAGGATTCTCGTATTCACCAAGTAGTTTCTTGATGCATTCATGCATTATTCTCTCAGTTAACATTTTCTTCTTGTACAACTCCCCAATAAGTCTAATGTTACCTAACATTCGTCTTCGAGCCTTGATTCTCTTCTCCTCTCTTTCCTCCTCAGACAGCTTAGCTTCACCCTCTTCCTCTATTTTATTTGCTTCTTCTTGCTCTCTCTCCCCTCTCTCAAATTCCTCCTGGCACTTGTTCAGCAGCAATCTCTTGAAAGTTATCTTTTCATTGTTTTCGATAAAATCAGGCAGCTCCCCAGCCAGACACTGGCAGAAGTTTGCATACATTTCACAAAAAGTAGGCTCCATCAAAGCTTTGTCAAAGATCTGTGAGATGACACCAGTGAGTGTAACAGCATTGTCAATGTTAACAGCTTTTACTTGCTCAAAGAGTTTCTCAAAATTTTGAGGAGTTAGCTTGTTCAAAATGGCCTTCAGCTGCCTTTGCTTGGCTTCTTCCTCATCAGTCACTTTACCCACTTGATACTTCCTTTCAGCTCTGTGCATTGTCTGCAATAGAGTTTGTGGAGAGGGAATTAAACCCTTCTGCTGATACATAACACCACGATGCCACCTGTCAGCATCAGGACCACTGTGTTGCATATGCGGCATTGGTCCACCAGGGACCCCCCCGAGATATGGAAGAGGTGTTTGCGCCCACGGATGCCTTAGAACACCAAAGTTACCTCCTTGGACAGGCCGAAAACCTGCAACCGCACCATAACCAAGATCAAGTCGCAAATCCCTTCCAGGGCCAAAAGAACCAGGTGGTCTAATCCATCTGTCATCATCAACAATTCCACTAGCACGGCGATCTAATCGAGATCCACTAGATTGCCTATCTAATTTTCTTCCAGGACTAGGGTATGAATCATGATCAACAGCATGAGATGCATTGACATTTGCAGCCATCAAGGCTGCTGCAATATCAGAAGCAATCTCAAATCCCTGTGGAAGATCAGTATACTGTCCAGCAAACTTAAGAAGGAAATCTCGGGAATACTTCTTCGTTATATTCCCACTTCCATCTTCCTCATGACTTGGTACACCTCCATGAGCCTTTTCGTCAGTGTCTGAAGTTTCTAAGTTTGGTGTAGATATGTCAGCAGCATCTTCCCAATCATCGAGCTCAGCTTTACTCTGTGTAATTTTCTCTCTTTCTATGGCATCCACCTGAAGGGCCTCATGAGATGTCTGCTTCAAATTCACACCAACAGAACTGGTTTCCGCACTTGCTGAATGTGCGACAGTCTCTTTCTTTTCCTCGGGACCTTTATACGCCATATAGAGATCGGAAGTTGTCCCGGCAGCATCTGCTTTCTGAAGAATTTCTCTTCTTTTTTTCTTCCCACTAGTTACAGTACTCTTTGTCCTACTAAGTTGTGGCGCTGGTTTGTCCTTTGAACTAGGTAACAGAACACCTTCCCCTTCATAATTCGAACTTGACTCTAAGAGATCAGGAGATGGGACAGGTGCAGACTGCTGGTCCAATATGCCAGATTTAGTAACATGACTACCTTTGATATCAGTAGAGTCAGCAATTCTAGAGATAGAGATATCCTTACTATCAGTGACTTCCACATTTTCTACCTTGCCACTCAAATCTTCATTTAGTACCCTGTGCTCAGTTCCTTGGGTATGAACAACATTGTCGGTAGCTACTACCTTTGAAGCAGAGTCTTGGTCAGATTTAAGCTCCATAGATTTCAAGGGAACCGGTTGAGAAGAAATCTCAAGGCTAACGCTGTCTTTTAAGTGCTCTTCAGGTAAATGTTTTTCCTCTTCATCATTAATTCCACTAATTTCAGACCTTGGTAGTTCATCCAGCTTGGAAGAACCATCAAACTTAGCATGCTTGACAAGGTCAAAGCTATCAAGTTTACTGCCAGTACCAGAAACTTCAGAAGAAACAGAGTTTAAGCCTTCTATCTTGCTCTCTGTCTTCGGGTCTAAGGACGAAGGCAAAGCCTCATTAATGGTTGGAAATTCCCTGGTAGATTGTGACAAAACATCAGCAGCTGCTAATGATGTTAAAGCTTTTTTAGCCTCTAGAGCTTCAGTGACGGCACTTTCTGAGGAAACACCATATTCTGCAGGGTTGGTACCCAAGTAGGATGTTGATGTAGACTGTACAGAAATGTGTCAGATAAAGAATGAAAACTGTAACATAGTAAGTGCAACAAAAAAAAAAAAAAAAAAGACAAGGAAGATACCTGAACTGGTGGCTGAATTTGTCCTTCTTGTACTGGTTTCTTCTGATAATTTTTTATAGAGTTCGACCTACTCAATCCCTCCCTCCTCTTGCCTTCATTACCGGCAAAAACTGGTGCAGACTCCTTGGATGTGGAATCTGAAGCAGAAGATACACAACTAGATGGCTGTCTCTCATCCAAGTTAGTCGCTGGAACTCCACCAGAGTGTTTAGCTGCAGCTGGTAATGACTCGGATGTTAAAGATTCATCACCAAGTTTTGGCTGTTGTACAGAGCTTTCTGGGCAAGTATCCAAATCCCTTTGAGCGTGAGACGAACTAACCTCACAAGCTGGCATAGAGTGTTTTAGCGACCCAGCCTTTTCAGTAGAAGGCGAGATACTTGAAAAAGAGGAATCTTCAAACTTCTCCCCAGCAGAAACAGTAGCTCGCTTAACTGTCACCTGTGTTGAACCTGAGGTAGCAAAGGATATAACATTTTGTGCATCACGTACAGGATCCACATTCACTGATTCTGAAGTGCCACGCACATGATTAACAGATTTATTAACTGCCAATGAACCAAGGGCAGCTGCTGAATTCATGAAAGAAATGTTTTGATGACTCTGGCTAACAGGATAGTTAAATCTTGGTCCTTGGGCATTGGGTGCTATCTGGCTACTAGCCAATGGCAGTGAACTTGGTGGCGGATAATATACGGAATTGGTATTATAGGAATTGGAAAAGTAATTGATTGAATGAGATGGGGCAAAGGAAGGAATTGGCTGGGATTGAGAAGGCATGTTAGGATGAGACCTTGGAACTGATGAACCACCATCTGCACGTATATCTGTTCGTTTATCAAGCCTTAATTCTTCATGAGTATCAGGGTGAGTAATCTTGACAGGAGTGGTTTTACGAGAAACACCAAACTTTCCACCTTGCTGTTGAGAATACTGAGGGGCAATGCCCATCCCCAAGTTGCCCAATTGTGGCGTAAGCTGGCCACCTATGGGTGGCGTGAAACTTAAGCCCCCACCCTGATGCATCATCCCTTGAGGTGGCAATGGAAGAGCCTGAAGACCTGCAACAAAGACTTGCTGCTGCACCTGAGGTCCATTTCCCATAGCTAAGGGGATATGGATTGGCATTTGCATTGAACTAGCAGTAACACTTTGAGACTGAATCTGTGGATTAGGCCCGCCATATTGAATGGGAACCTGAGGCTGGTGATGAAATGGCATCTGCATAGATGTCATGGGTATATTAAGAGGAGACGGCTTCTGTGTCTGGTTCACAGGGGGTACAGCAGAGGGTTGTGCATCTTTTTTTATCTTGGGTACTGGATGAGCCTCCCCAGAACTAGATTGCTCAGTTGCAACTGAATCCTTTCTTGGTAGCTGCTGTTTAGGAATGGGAGTGGGCAAATTCGGCACAGATTTAAAAGAAGAATCATGGCGTGCCTGCAGAACAAAATTTTCATTTAAATATAAGTAAATCCCTAAAAGTCCAAAACAATATCAGTTAAAAGGCATCTAATGTATAAACATGAGAGACCAACAATTAAGATGGTCCCAAACAGGTCTTATTCGTATTTTTCTTCAGTTCTATAGGATCTGTCTCTTAACATTCGAAAATGTAACCACAGTGAGCAGATGGAAGAGATCTTTCAGTTTTATGCATCTTAACTTACATGTTTCTTCAAAGTTTAAACTAAATAAAGAAGGACAATCACTCAGTAGATTAAATGATCCAATACCCTCTTATCTTTAAAAGTTTTTAAAAAGGAAAAAAACAAAAACGTTATATTGTACAGTTTATGATAAGAGACAAACCTGATTACGTTTCTGTTCATCCAAATTTGGGGGTGCTGAGCTAGTTCGAGCTGGAATCTGATTCAAATGAGAACAAGACATATGCTGTTAGAAACAAGTTTTTGAATGGTAAAAGAAGGAATGCCAAGATGACAATAGTACGATACCTGCATTCCATTCATGAAACCAGGAGTTATGGACCCAAACTGTAAAGAGAATGCTTTGGATGGATCTTCTGGTGTTAATCCATCAGAAACAACAAAAACATGGAAGTAGTTGCATCAGCTTAGAGCTAACTAGAAACACTATCAAGTAAACAAACAGCCAATAGTATTACCCAACTAAAGCAAATTTGATCCTATAAGCTTAGTACACAAGCGCAATAAGAACATACCCTTTCCAGCGGTTGTAGGAAGACTACTGTCAGAACTTATGGTGGGTGGTTGAGAAGTTGGAGCTTTCGAAACAGCTCGAGTGCTATTCTGGATGATGGGTGATTGAACAGGCTGGGCAGCATTGCTTGCAATCGATGCATCTGATGCTCCTATGAGAAAAATAAAGGCAAATGCAATTAACATAAATATAATCATGTTTCTTCAACTGTAAACCTATAAAGCTAAGCAAGTTTAAGAAATTTAAATCATACCCTGTAGCTGGGGTTGTAAATGAGCGCCATTTTGTTTGGTGCGGGCAGCAGAAGTATTAGTAGACTCGGTAGAATTCGCGGCCAGTGAGTTTAACCGGTATTGCCCTCCTTGTGCATTGTTAGACTTCTTAAGACTATTGTACGATTACCAAGCGAACAGCAAAATAAAATCACGAAATCATGGAATTGCCTAGAAAACCTTAATCCTATGAACCCTAAATAATCTGGCCATCAAAACGGAAAGAGCACAGCAAAACAAACTGAAAAGCGCAAAGCATGATGATCAGTTGTTATTACCTTCGATTGGAAGATAAAGAAGAAGAAGAAGATGAAGGAGACCGCGAGGGGGCAGGGCCGCCGCCAGCGCCCTTACTGTAAACGCCTGAGGAGGACCGCTGTTGATTAAAACTGGCTGATCGCCCGGATTTTCGGTATTGTTGCTCGCTTTTATCCGACCTAGATTGATTGAAGGACATATCCCACACTTGATTCCACCTATTGCCCTCTATTTTTTTATTATTTTGTATTGTTTACCTTCTTTTTATCTCTGCATCCAAACAGATCGCAAAATCCATGAAATTAAAGAAACAGCAATGAGATCAAACAGCAAAAGACAGTACCTGTGAACTCCAAAGAGTTTGCAGAGAGAAAGAGAATTAGGGTTTCTTTTAATGGCTAGTCGTAGAAGATGAAAAAAGCTTTATTTTTTAAAATAAATAGAAAGAGAAAGAGAGATAAGCCAAATTAAAAAAGAGAGAGTTACTGGGAAGAGGAATATGGTCAAAAAGTGGGAAGTTTTAGGAGGTGAAAAACAGAAAACAACTCGTTTTTGAGTTCTCAAGTGCGAGAGATTTCCGATACTTTTAACTGCCCTCTCTTTTATACTGCTCTTTTCACCGACGGCTTCTTTCTTCTTTCTTCCCTATTTATTTTATTTGTATTACTACTGTTTATTATTATTCCGATTTTCATAATGTTTTTGTTTTCACATCTAAATCTATTTGTGGGCAGGCAATGGTTAATGCTTTGTTTCAAATTTTATTTCAGATTTTTTAGTGTAAAAAATGAAAAGTTATAAAAATAGTCTTTTTTGTTTATCTCAAATTACATTTTAGTCACTTATGTTTGAAATTTTACATTTTGGTCACTTACGTTATTATTTTGTTACAAAGTGGTCACTTTACCGTTCAGCTCCGTTACTTCCCTAACGGCGGTTCTCAATGGTAGTCCAAATCGATTTTAAATACCAACTTGGATGTCCAGTTCGTAACAAAACGATAACATAAATAACTAAAACGTAACATTTCAAACATAATTAACTAAATTGTAATCTAAAACAAATAAAAATAACTATTTTCTTAATTTACTCCAAACACATTCCCAAGTCAGCCGCGAACATAACATACATAAACGAGATTGCATTTTATGTTTGCGTGGGGATTCTTTTCGTCGAAAGTGAGAATTAATAACCTTTTTGCTAAGCATGGTGAGCCGGAATTTTTATCCGAATAAAAATATAAGTTTAAAAAATGAGTTTAGATAAAAAAAATGAAATCCGTTTTCTAAATGGACTAAGTTTCGGGTAAGTTTTTTGGCTTAGTCTAGCTCGAATTTGTAAAAAAAAATTATTGTTATCTTTTGCTGCCATTCCACTGCTACATTGTTATTATTTTACTGTTGATGTTTGGATGTTGTATAATTATTATTTTATTGTTAATTTTGTTATTATTTTAAAAGTATTTACTTGTTAAATTACACTTATTTTAGTGTTAATTAAGCATAAATATTTTTAAAATTTATTAAGAAACATTTATTTTAATGTTTTTAGCATATTTAATGTATTATATTTTTTAAATTTATTTTTATATAAAATAAAATTATAAAAAAATTCAATACGGGCGAATCAAATCGATCACAAATTTTTACATTTTTTATCCAGACCAAATTTAAATAAAATTTTAGTCCTATTTTTTAAGTCTAGTCAAACCTAAAAAAATAAGTCTAAAATTCGTTTCACCATCTACTTTTTGCACAAAAAGTTGGGGTTAATGGATATTAAATATTAAATTGTCCCTTGGACTAAATAAATGCAACACATCCTATTGGAGCTTTTACAACACTCATCTGCAATGAGAAGAACTATTTAGACTCATAAACCAGGAGTCGGGACAGTAAAGGGAAAGACCTTTGCTCATTCTCTGAAGTTAACTGCATCACTGTATTAATATGTGAAGTTTTCCGGTAATCGGGTGGCAAAGATCCGTTGCCGGATTCAGCTATATGGTGTTTCATTTCCATCCTTTTTCAAAACAGGGATGGGCATTTTATGTTGTATGGTACACTAGGCCCTTTTTCGATCTTGTGCTCGTGGGCTTTAGTCAATTCTTCAATGTTTGTTTTATGGACTTGTTTGGTTCTGGGCTTTACTTTGGGGTCTATCAATATCATACGTGCCCTCTAAATAAGACGTAAGGTTATTGAAGCCATAAAAATAAATTGGTAAAAACATCACTTTAGTCCCTCTCAAAAAATCATAACAATTTAATTTCTATCAAAATCAAAAGTGAGAAATTAAAGACAATTAATCATAACTTTAATGTTTTTCATCATTTACACAATTAATCATAATCTTAATGTTTTTCATCATAACTTAAATAAGACGGCCTGCCACCGATGTGACTCGTCAGTCATGGGTCTAGGTTCCAACACCCGTTTATTTAATATATATTTTTTAATTTAATAAAAAATTAATGTTAAAATATTTGGGTGTTGCCATTAAAAATATATATATATATATATATATTACGTTCTACATGTATAAGATACCGTGTATTCCTTGGGTATCAAATACCGATGCTGCCGATTGCTCAGGTGGCACCATAAAAAATTGTTTTTTTTTTTAACTCAAGGATTGCTTCAATGTAACATGATTATTTTGCATGATTTCTTGTATGTAATTCGGTTTATTTCTGAATTAATCCCTACTAAATTAGTGTTTTTATGATTTAATTCTTGTAAGGGATGCAATTGATCGAAAGCATTCTAAAAAGGGTCAAATTGAAAGAATATCATGGAAATGGGGCCAGATAAAAAAGTTGGAGGAAGCCAAGGACTCGTCAAGCAATTTGACTTTGTAAAAAGCCAAGAATAGAAAATTTTATTTTTAGTTTATTTTATTTTTATTTATTTTTATTTTTAATTATTTAAGATTTTATATTAAATTAGTTAAGTCTATTTTTAGTAAATCCATTAGTATAAATAGGGGTTATTTGTAATTGGATAATCATCAATCAATTCTCTCTTTTCCTATTTCAGTTTGAAGTTGTTTTTCTCTCTTTTCCTATTTCAATTTTGAATAGGATTTCTTTTATTCTATTTTTTTCAAGCCAACGTCCAACATTCTGCTTATTTTAATTATTTTTGTTGTTTTCCCAAATTTGGTTTAATTGCCTTCAAAGCCCCTTCCCTTTCCAATTTCCACCATCCTCCACAAAAACACTTTCCACCACCTTCAAGCATGAGTAAAATCATGTCACACTAAACCCCTTTCAGCTTTAAGCCGGTATTAACCCCGTCAAAAAACCCGTGAGTTACAAACCCGAGCTATTCAACTCCCAATTTCCGATACTTACTACTTCTCCGGATTAAGAGTAATTTCGTCAACTCACAAAGTCAAGTCATGCTAAGTCAAAAAAGACGTCGTTTGAGTTAGTGCGGCTAGACATACAGTTGGAATTCCGAAAGGATCGATTGTCTAATTGGTCTTCAGTGAACACATTGGCGTGCCAAGTGGGGATTGCTGATTGGTTCCGTCAAGGGAAGTAGTAACCGGATTTAAATGTCCCAACGTTTGAGGGCATTGGTTCGAGCTAGGCTCTTCTAGAACGCAAAGCTGCCGGAGTTCTAAACCACGAATGTTTCGTAGGTTGTTCGATCGGTAAGGGTTAGTTATTGGACGTTCCATAACTAATTTTGTAACGACCCAAAATCCGTGGGCACCAGAAAAAAAAATGTGTTATCGGGCCTCCGTCTTAGTAAACCGAGTTAGTAAATAATTATTAGGAGTAATTATGAGTCTAATAGTGTGTTTAATTAGATTTTTATTTAGTGAATTTAGCTTAATTTAAAGTAATTAGGAAAAAGGATCAAATTGAATAAGGAGTAAAAGTCTAATTGTAGATTAAAAAAAATAAAAAGGATCAAAATGGAAATATGCCATTTAGCATAAGTTGAGGCGGCATACATGCATAAAAATCTGAGATTTTTATGTATTAAAATATATTATTATTAATATTAAATAACTATATTAATATAATATTATATTATAAAATAAAGTAAATGAAATAATAAAAGAAACAAAGAAGAACAGAAAAGAACAGAGAAGTTTTCGAAACAGGGGAAAGGAAAGAAAGAAAGAAAAAGAAAAGGGAAAATTGAGGTTTTAAAGCTTGGAGTTTAATTAGGTAAGTCAATCAAGTTCTATTCTCTTAATTTTGATGTTTTAGAAGCTTTAAAGCAAGATTTTGATGAAACTAAGTTGGTATTTTGAGAGTTTTTAGGTTTTTAAATATAGTTTATGTTGAAGAAAAAGATGAATTATGGATTAAATTAGATGAAATCTAAGTTAGAATTAGTAAAAGGATTAAATTGTAAAGTAAGCTATAAGTTTTCTACTATAGGGATTAATTTGGAAGAAATTATGAATTAGGGTTTTATTATGAAAATTATATAATCAAGTTGAATATGGAAGGAATTTAAGTAGAATCAAAGCATGAATTAAGTTAAGAAATAAGTAAACTTAATTAGGAGTTAATTGCAAAATAAGTTATAAGAAAACAGTTTGGGGACAACAGCAGTAGAGCAACTTTGAAAATTCACCAAAAATCGTTATTGAGTCTATTTTCATATGAAAGAAACAGAGAAAGAAAATAAGTTCTGTATTATGAGATATTTAAATTTTAGTGAAACTAGTTCAGGGTGATTTCGAGATCCTCTGTTCTGACTTGGAAAAATCATTAAAAATTGTATAAAAATAATTTGGGAACATAATTTATATGGTTAGATTCCTTAATGAGTCTAGAAATAACCATAACATCATTTGAATTCTGTACAAAGATAATTAAATTTAGCAAAGAGTGGTCGGAACTGTCAGACAACAGAATAGGGGTGATTTCAAAGAATAAACTGTACTTATTGGCTAAATCAAAAATTCTGAAAATTTTATGGCAAGAGTATGTGATAGAAAATTTACGGATCTTAATTTGGAATTCTGTAATTCAAGATATAGATAATTTAGTGACAATGACTCAGGTAGACAGCTTTGAAAGAACTTATAAGTAAATAATAGAATTGTGTAAAAGGATGTGGAATGAAGAGGAAGAGTAGAAATTGAATAAAATTCAATTATTTATTGTAATTTAATTTGTAATTAATAATGTAAATTATTATTATTTTCATAGCTAAAAAGGAACTCGAGGCATCAACCCACAAAGGAAAGGAGAAGGTTACCGAGGAATAACCAAGCAAATTCGGGTTTGTATTACTATAATTCAAACTATTTATTTATTCATTAAATGTTAGATTAATTTATGAATATGGTAAGTAAATTATAAGGTAAGTGTTTTTATTGAATTGAATGGAAATTGAGTTGAATGATGAATATGTATTGAAATTGAATTGTATGTGGTTTGAAATGGAAAGTGTAATTGATATTGAAATTGAATTTGTTATGAAATGAAAATGAAATTGAGAACTGAAATACCCTATTAACTAGTCGGGCTGAGTCAGATATAATTGGCATGCCATAGGATTTGGAAGAGTACGGGATTTATCGGCTTTGCCGATCAGGCACTTTATGTGTCGTAAATCAGGCACTTTATGTGTCGTATTTTAGGCACCTCGTGTGTCGTATCAGGCACCTCGTGTGTCGTTTCAGGCACTTATGTCGTATACTGATCAGGTACTATGTACCGTTTTAGGCACAATGTGCCGTACTGGTGTGTTTGGGTTGGAATCCGTGTATCCGTTAAAGTCCGAGTCTATTAATAGGGGTAAATAAGGAAAAGTTAAATTGAATAAAATGAAATGGTTGAGCCATTGGAAGAAATGCGAAAATAGAACATGAACTGAAAAAAAAATGTGATTGGAATATGAGTATGAGAATAGAAAATATGAACCATTGGTTCAAGAAATGGATAGTGGCTCAACATGATTGTGTATTATTTCAATTGTTGAATAGCTAAAATTGAATTGTATGAATATATTGAGAAGGACAAACTTATATGAAAGTTATGTTTGAATTGGTTTAGTTAAATTAAAGTTATATGAATTAATGATATGATTATTATGTTTATAATTTGAATTATGGTAATACCACTGAGTATATGTATACTCAGCGTACGGTTGTTTCCGTGCGCAGGTTGTAGAAGTCAAATACTGAACCAGCATCCGAAGCCAGACCCGACTTCAGCAAACTTTTGGTGATGTATATTTCCTTTTCATAATGTGGCATGTACGTAGGTTGTGTATAAAGGTTATTATGTTTTGAATGTAAATGGTTAAAAATGTTAGTATTACAAGTTTAAGAATTATAATGAATGAAGTATATTTATTTTAATCTAACTAATATTTTGATAAATTTAAGTTGATATTATATTGATTGAGTTTGATTAGAAGGTATTTGAAATAGAAAATAAATATATGGAATGAATTGGTTATGATTGAAATGAATATGGTTTAATTTACAGGGGGTTTTATAATAATAAGCAGAAATGTTGCCGAAATTTATATTAAACAAAATTTATATTTGTAAATTGTCTGATATGTCCGGTAATGCCTCGTAACCCTGTTCAGACGATGGTTCGGGGTTAGGGGTGTTACAATTATTGGTATCAGAGCTATCAGGTTTAGTCGATTCTCGGGCTAAATCGGGCTCGAAAGTGAGTCTAGAAGTACATGCCACTGTTGAGTCGAAGCTGAGTCGGGTTTTTGGATGCTGATATATATTTATTTGATTTTGTTTTATAGATAAAATGTCAGACGAAAGAATGTATGATGTTGAACAGGAAATGCATACTGGAAATCGAGAAATTGAAGAAACTGAATCTGTTACACCTACTGCAAATCCATTAGATAATCAACCTCCTAATGTAGGAAGAGGAAGAGATAACTCACAACTGTTAAGAGCTATAGCCGATGCATTACAACATGTAGCGGCAACTGTACCTGCTACTACATCAGTACCTACTGTTAGATGGGCCCCGATTAAAGAGTTAAGAAAATATGGTGCCACGGAGTTTTCAGGACTAAGAGGTCTTGATCCGTCTACTGCTGAGAATTGGATAGAATCAACAAAAAGAGTTTTGCAACAATTAGATTGCACCCCCCGAGAGAATCTGATATGTGCTGTATCATTGTTACAAGGGGAAGCGTATCTCTGGTGGGAATCTGTTGTTAGACATTTACCGGATGATCAGGTAACCTGGGATTTGTTTCAAAAAGAATTTCAAAAGAAGTATATTGGGGAAATGTATATTGAAGAGAAAATGCAAGAGTTTTTAATGTTGAAACAGGGTAATATGTCAGTATTGGATTATGATCGAGAGTTTACTAGATTGAGCAGGTATGCTTCAGAATATATTCCAACAGAGGCTGATAGTTGTAAACGGTTTTTACGGGGATTAAGAGATGAAATAAAACTACAATTAGTGTCCCAGCGAATTACTGAATTTGTTGATTTGATCGAGCGGGCCAAAATGATAGAGCAAGTCTTGGGACTAGACAAAAAGTCAGAAACAGGTGGATTGACCAGGAAACGAGTAGGAGCAACTAGTTCAAATCCACTACCAAAAAGATCTAAAGAATTCAGAGGTGCTTGGAGACCTAGTTTTAGATCTGATCGAGGGGATATAAGCCGAGAAAAACAGACGACGGTATCTACTGGTAGTGTAAGAGGTCCACTCAGGGATACAGAAATTCCAGGATGTGAATATTGTGGCAAGAAACATTTAGGTGAATGTTGGAAAGTAACCGGAGGCTGCTTCCGTTGCGGGTCGGTAGAGCATTTTGTTAGAGATTGTCCAAAGAATAAAAATAGTACACCTACCACATCTCAGAGATCAGTATCGACTGCCAGAGGTAGAGGAATATCTAGAGGAGGATTTGTTTCGAGGAGAGGAGGAGCTAGTAGAGGCAGTGATATAGCTACACAACAGTCAGAGGCTAGAGCACCAGCCAGAGCATACGTAGTTCGGACCCGTGAAGAAGGCAATGCTCACGATGTGGTGACAGGTATATTTTTATTGTATTCTGAGCCTATTTATGCTTTAATTGACCCGGGTTCATCACATTCATATATTAATTTAAAATTAGTTGAATCGGGGAAGTTAGAGTCTGAAATGTCTAGAGTTTTCATAGAGGTGTCTAGCCCTTTGGGACAAACAGCGTTAGTAGACAGAGTATGCCGGAGGTGCCCGTTAATAATACATGATAAAATGTTTCCTGTGGATTTGCTGATCATGCCTTTTGGCGATTTTGATGTCATTTTGGGTATGGATTGGTTATCTGAACATGGGGTAGTTTTGGATTGCTATAAAAAGAGGTTTAGTATTCAGACAGAAAACGGGGACAGAATTGAAGTGAATGACATCCGTACCAGTGGTTCGACACGTATTATTTCAGCTATAAAAGCTAACAAATTATTACAGCAAGGTTGTTCAGCGTATTTGGCATATGTCATTAATTCTGATTCAGTGGGAAGCCAATGCAGCCAGATTAGGACTGTATGCGAGTTTCCAGATGTATTTCCAGAAGAACTACCGGGTTTACCACCTGATAGAGAGGTTGAATTTGCTATTGAGGTGTATCCAGGTACAGCACCAATTTCTATACCTCCGTACCGAATGTCGCCTACTGAATTGAAAGAGTTGAAAGTGCAGTTACAGGATTTATTAGATCGAGGCTTTATCCAACCGAGTATTTCACCTTGGGGAGCTCCAGTATTGTTTGTTAAAAAGAAATATGGTTCTATGCGGTTGTGCATTGATTATCGACAGTTGAACAAAGTGACGATCAAGAACCGGTATCCTTTGCCTCGTATAGACGACTTGTTTGATCAGCTTAAGGGAGCTTCAGTATTTTCTAAAATTGATTTGAGATCCGGGTATTATCAGCTGAAGGTGAAGGAAAGTGATGTGCCTAAGACTGCTTTCCGTACTCGTTATGGCCATTATGAATTTTTGGTGATGCCATTTGGATTGACTAATGCTCCAGCTGCTTTTATGGATCTGATGAATCGCATTTTCCAGCCGTACCTAGATCAGTTTGTGGTGGTTTTTATTGATGATATATTGGTATATTCGAAGACAGAGGCAGAACATGATCAGCATCTTCGAAAAGTTTTACAGATTCTGCGGGAAAAACAGTTGTATGGGAAATTAAGTAAATGTGAATTCTGGTTGTCTGAAATGGTATTTTTAGGACATGTGGTATCTGCCGATGGGATTAGAGTTGACCTGAAGAAGATTGAAGCAATTGTTCAGTGGAAAGCGCCAAAGAATGTGTCTGAGGTACGTAGTTTTCTCGGTTTGGCTGGATATTATCGAAGATTTGTAAATGGATTCTCGAAAATAGCAATGCCGATGACTAAACTACTACAGAAGAATGTTCCTTTTATCTGGGATGATCAGTGCCAGAATAGTTTTGAGACTTTGAAGCAAATGTTGACAGAAGCACCGGTATTAACATTACCAGAGTCGGGGAAAGATTTTATTGTGTACAGTGATGCTTCCTTGAGTGGTTTGGGTTGTGTATTGATGCAAAATGGAAAGGTTATTGCATATGCATCTAGACAGTTGAAGCCGCATGAACGTAATTACCCGACGCACGATTTGGAGTTAACTGCAGTAATTTTTGCTTTAAAGATTTGGAGACATTACTTATATGGCGAGAAATGCTACATTTACACAGATCATAAAAGTCTCAAATATCTTCTATCACAGAAAGAGTTAAATTTAAGGCAAAGACGGTGGATTAAGCTTCTAAAAGATTACGATTGTGTTATAGATTATCATCCAGGAAAAGCAAATGTGGTAGCTGATGCATTAAGCAGGAAAGCTGTAATTGAATTACGAGCGATGTTTGCTCGGCTCAGTGTTAATGATGAAGGAAGCTTGTTAGCTGAGTTAAGGGTTAAGCCGATGATGTTAGATCAGATTAGAGCAGCTCAGATGGAAGATGATAAATTATTAAAGAAAAGAGAAATGGTTCAGAATGGTACAGTCGAGAGTTTTAGTATTGATGAACATGATTGTTTGAGGTTTCAAAATCGGATTTGTGTTCCAATTACTTCTGAATTAAAGAAGATGATTCTTCAAGAAGCACACGATGGTACTTTTGCATTGCATCCGGGTGGAACAAAAATGTATCGTAATTTACGAGAGCTTTATTGGTGGCCAGGGATGAAAAAAAAGATATAGTTGAATATGTTAGTAAATGTTTGACTTGTCAATGAGTAAAGGCAGAACATCAGGTACCGACAGGATTACTCCAGTCTATTAGTATTCCTGAATGGAAATGGGATAGTATTACTATGGATTTTGTTACGGGGTTGCCACTGTCAGTGAGCAAAAAGAATGCCATTTGGGTGATAGTTGATCGACTTACTAAGTCTGCTCATTTCATAGCAGTCAGGACTGATTGGTCTTTACAGAAACTTGCTGAAGTTTATATCCGAGAAATTGTGAGACTGCATGGTATTCCAGTGTCTATAATTTCTGACTGGGATCCACGATTTACATCGAGATTTTGGAAGCAATTACATGATTCTTTGGGTACTCGGCTTAATTTTAGTACTGCATTTCATCCACAAACCGACGGACAATCAGAACGGGTAATTCAAATTCTAGAAGATATGCTTCGGGCTTGCATTATTGACTTTGAATCAGGTTGGGAACGATACTTGCCATTAGCTGAATTTGTTTATAATAATAGTTACCAATCTAGTATTCAAATGGCTCCATATGAAGCATTATATGGCAGAAGATGTCGATCACCGGTATGTTGGACAGAGTTGAATGAGAAAAAGACAGTTGGACCGGAATTAATTCAGGAGACAGAAGAAATAGTTAAAAAGATCAAAGACAGGTTGAAAGTAGCTTTTAACAGACAAAAGTCTTATGCAGATCTGAAGCGACGGGATATAGAATATTCTGTGGGTGATAAAGTGTTTTTAAAAGTATCGCCTTGGAAGAAAATTTTGAGATTTGGTCGCAAAGGAAAATTAAGTCCTCGTTACATTGGGCCGTATGAAGTAATTGAAAGAATCGGACCGATTGCCTATCGATTAGCTTACCTCCGGAATTACGGAAAATTCACGATGTTTTTCATGTTTCCATGCTACGAAGGTATCGATCGGATCCATCTCATATTATTTCTACTGAAGACATTGAGATTAGACCGGATTTGTCATATGAAGAAGAACCGGTTCAAATACTAGCTCGAGAAGTGAAAGAATTAAGAAACAAACGAGTCCCTTTGGTAAAAGTATTGTGGAGAAGCCATAGTGTGGAAGAAGCAACTTGGGAACCGGAAGAAACTATGAGGGCACAGTATCCTCACCTATTCTCAGGTAAATTTCGAGGACGAAATTTATTAAGGGGGGAGAAATGTAACGACCCAAAATCCGTGGGCACCAGAAAAAAAAATGTGTTATCGGGCCTTCGTCTTAGTAAACCGAGTTAGTAAATAATTATTAGGAGTAATTATGAGTCTAATAGTGTGTTTAATTAGATTTTTATTTAGTGAATTTAGCTTAATTTAAAGTAATTAGGAAAAAGGATCAAATTGAATAAGGAGTAAAAGTCTAATTGTAGATTAAAAATAAATAAAAAGGATCAAAATGGCAAATATGCCATTTAGCATAAGTTGAGGCGGCATACATGCATAAAAATCTGAGATTTTTATGTATTAAAATATATTATTATTAATATTAAATAACTATATTAATATAATATTATATTATAAAATAAAGTAAATGAAATAATAAAAAGAAACAAAGAAGAACAGAGAAGTTTTCGAAACAGGGGAAAGGAAAGAAAGAAAGAAAAAGAAAAGGGAAAATTGAGGTTTTAAAGCTTGGAGTTTAATTAGGTAAGTCAATCGAGTTCTATTCTCTTAATTTTGATGTTTTAGAAGCTTTAAAGCAAGATTTTGATGAAACTAAGTTGGTATTTTGAGAGTTTTTAGGTTTTTAAATATAGTTTATGTTGAAGAAAAAGATGAATTATGGATTAAATTAGATGAAATCTAAGTTAGAATTAGTAAAAGGATTAAATTGTAAAGTAAGCTATAAGTTTTCTACTATAGGGATTAATTTGGAAGAAATTATGAATTAGGGTTTTATTATGAAAATTATATAATCAAGTTGAATATGGAAGGAATTTAAGTAGAATCAAAGCATGAATTAAGTTAAGAAATAAGTAAACTTAATTAGGAGTTAATTGCAAAATAAGTTATAAGAAAATAGTTTGGGGACAGCAGCAGTAGAGCAACTTTGAAAATTCACCAAAAATCGTTATTGAGTCTATTTTCATATGAAAGAAACAGAGAAAGAAAATAAGTTCTGTATTATGAGATATTTAAATTTTAGTGAAACTAGTTCAGGGTGATTTCGAGATCCTCTGTTCTGACTTGGAAAAATCATTAAAAATTGTATAAAAATAATTTGGGAACATAATTTATATGGTTAGATTCCTTAATGAGTCTAGTTTTATAAGAAATAAACCATAACATCATTTGAATTCTGTACAAAAAGATAATTAAATTTTAGCAAAGAGTGGTCGGAACTGTCAGACAACAGAATAGGGGTGATTTCAAAGAATAAACTGTACTTATTGGCTAAATCAAAAATTCTGAAAATTTTATGGCAAGAAGATATGTGAGTCTAGTTTCATAGAAAATTTACGGATCTTAATTTGGAATTCTGTAATTCAAGATATAGATAATTTAGTGACAATGACTCAGGTAGACAGCTTTGAAAGAACTTATAAGTAAATAATAGAATTGTGTATAAAGGATGTGGAATGAAGAGGAAGAGTAGAAATTGAATAAAATTCAATTATTTATTGTAATTTAATTTTGTAATTAATAATGTAAATTATTATTATTTTCGTAGCTAAAAAGGAACTCGAGGCATCAACCCACAAAGGAAAGGAGAAGGTTACCGAGGAATAACCAAGCAAATTCGGGTTTGTATTACTATAATTCAAACTATTTATTTATTCATTAAATGTTAGATTAATTTATGAATATGGTAAGTAAATTATAAGGTAAGTGTTTTTATTGAATTGAATGGAAATTGAGTTGAATGATGAATATGTATTGAAATTGAATTGTATGTGGTTTGAAATGGAAAAGTGTAATTGATATTGAAATTGAATTTGTTATGAAAATGAAAATGAAATTGAGAACTGAAATACCCTATTAACTAGTCGGGCTGAGTCAGATATAATTGGCATGCCATAGGATTTGGAAGAGTACGGGATTTATCGGCTTTGCCGATCAGGCACTTTATGTGTCGTAAATCAGGCACTTTATGTGTCGTATTTTAGGCACCTCGTGTGTCGTATCAGGCACCTCGTGTGTCGTTTCAGGCACTTATGTGTCGTATACTGATCAGGTACTATGTACCGTTTTAGGCACAATGTGCCGTACTGGTGTGTTTGGGTTGGAATCCGTGTATCCGTTAAAGTCCGAGTCTATTAATAGGGGTAAATAAGGAAAAAGTTAAATTGAATAAAATGAAATGGTTGAGCCATTGGAAGAAATGCGAAAATAGAACATGAACTGAAAAAAAAATGTGATTGGAATATGAGTATGAGAATAGAAAATATGAACCATTGGTTCAAGAAATGGATAGTGGCTCAACATGATTGTGTATTATTTCAATTGTTGAATAGCTAAAATTGAATTGTATGAATATATTGAGAAGGACAAACTTATATGAAAGTTATGTTTGAATTGGTTTAGTTAAATTAAAGTTATATGAATTAATGATATGATTATTATGTTTATAATTTGAATTATGGTAATACCACTGAGTATATGTATACTCAGCGTACGGTTGTTTCCGTGCGCAGGTTGTAGAAGTCAAATACTGAACCAGCATCCGAAGCCAGACCCGACTTCAGCAAACTTTTGGTGATGTATATTTCCTTTTCATAATGTGGCATGTACGTAGGTTGTGTATAAAGGTTATTATGTTTTGAATGTAAATGGTTAAAAATGTTAGTATTACAAGTTTAAGAATTATAATGAATGAAGTATATTTATTTTAATCTAACTAATATTTTGATAAATTTAAGTTGATATTATATTGATTGAGTTTGATTAGAAGGTATTTGAAATAGAAAATAAATATATGGAATGAATTGGTTATGATTGAAATGAATATGGTTTAATTTACAGGGGGTTTTATATAATAATAAGCAGAAATGTTGCCGAAATTTATATTAAACAAAATTTATATTTGTAAATTGTCTGATATGTCCGGTAATGCCTTGTAACCCTGTTCCGACGATGGTTCGGGGTTAGGGGTGTTACAAATTTACACAATGAAGAGTTGGTGTCCGAGGCGTCCTTGGTAGCTATAACTAGCTTATCAGAAAAGACGAGTTCATCTAATTTCGAGGATCGGGTAAAAGACAGAAAAAACTGCGCTTAAGGCTGAGCTAAGTTTTATCGATTTCTTTTCAGATTATTTCAATTTTATTTTCCCATTTAGTTTGTTACTTTTTACGTTTTTATTTTTTGTGTTTGTTTCAGGTTACATATTTTATTCCCCCCAACTTCGCGGGCACGACAACTGCCAAGACACAAATCTGGTCGAGATAGAAACAATTATCAGTAAACCCAGTCTCTGTGGGATCGACCCTACTCCCTATACTGCTTAAATTTGCAAATTAGGTGTAGGTTTATATTGGTGGAATCGACAGCCATCATTCAATCATCAGTGGCAAGGGGGATGCTGCCGATTGCTTAGGCGGCACTGTGGTTGCACTATTCATTCTGCCTATATTGATTAATGGGGGCCTTATCCTATTTTAGTAGATATATATTTTTATATTATTTAGGTAAAAAAACCCAATTTTTTATTGGTATAGTAACAATTTTTACCTTCAAAGTTTACAAATTATATCAATTTTTGTCTTGATTTAACAAATTTAGCTTTCAACATTTACACAAATTATATAAACATGAAGGGCTAAATTTGTAATTAAACCAATCAAAATCATGTACAATTGATCTTCTTCTTTTTTTGATAGAGGCCAATCTACTCAACATCGAAAATGAGAAAAACCCTAGAGGTATTTTTATCTAATAATTTTGAATTTGATTACAAATGTAATGTTGTAAATTGAACTTTATGTATGGTCATCTCATAATGATATGAAAACAAGTTTAAGCTCAAGCATGGTTGTTGAAAATGTCTTACCTTAACCACTTGGGGTTAGATAAGGATTAATTTGAAATTTTATGTGATTTGGTGTCTATGTAAAATTAACTTGATTTTAAAAGAATATTAATATAAAATTGTTATGAAACTTGTCGTCATCGGTCCAAAACCCGAATAGATTTGGGTCGGATTCTATCGAGCTCGTGCATTAAGTTTGCAGACCGAGCTCGCATAATGATAGGTGTTCGCAGGATGGGTACCTACATTCTCTTGCGAAGCCACACATGAGATCGCACATGGGACCGCATAAACACGTGTTAGGTCTAAAGTAGGATACATGTTAATATGCATGAAACTTATCTAATATGTCATATCAGTGAATGCTTCACTATTTAAGGGAGACAGAAAAAAATACTCAACAAAAATAATTACAATCTTAATAAGAATAATTACAATCTTAACAAGAATAACCCTAAATTAAAAAAAAAATGAAAATTGCGACCTCTGGTTGTTTCATGTTAGTATAATAGCTAAATCATCAGATTTGGGCTCCTTTGACCAGGTAGTCAATGATGAATTTGGAGAATACATAAGACAAGGAGATGGAAATGAAATGTAACTATCTACACTAGGAAACAAGAAAGCAATAGAATAGAATGTAAGTTCAAAGGAGGGGAGGCCGAAATTTCTTGGTGTGTGGGATTTTGTAAATTATTACTACATCACAGCGTGTATGACTGAAATTACATATATGTTTGAATGTTCTTCGCTGACTATATCCCATATTTAGTTATTAAACTAATACACTCCTTTTGCTTCGCAACTTGTTTTCTCCTGGACCTTAAAAATAAAGAAAAAGATGGTTTAAAATTATTCATAATTTTATTATTCATAATTCTTCTCCAACTTATAAATAAAAAAATAATATTATTTTAACTTACGTTCTATTATATTAACAATATACAGGTTAAAAGTTAATTTATGTAGTAGTAGACGAAAAATAATCTTATATTACACCACTCCATTTCCTCGGAAGCGGGAATATGTAGTGTTGGAAGTAGAGAAACCACATACTTGTTCTATAATTAACCTCATTCGTCGTATATGCTTTTAAGAGCCGAGGCCACATCAGAATTTACTCACACTTAGCTATGGATCAACCAACACATTATTAAGGTTAAAGAAAAGAGATTGGTTGCTGGATGTTCCATCCAAATGTTTATTAGTGTTGTGGGGGGTAATACATGGTGCTCTGTGCTTTCCAACAAGACCGCTGTCCTTGTCTTAATTTCCCTTCATTTAAAAGCAGCTTAATAATATTATTATTAATAATACACTAACTGTATATATATTAAGGCCTAATCTTTCCGATTCGTGGCTTTGAATTTTTTTTTTAAGGAATGCAATGCAACTTGCTTTGTATTTTCCCTTCACATTAAAAAAATGGAAGTTGACTTTGCTGCAAATACCAAGAAACTCTCTTCAACGACATAGCAACACTATTACTAATCAGCAGGTTCGTGGAGTTTGAGCATTGAAACTAAGGAATAAAGAAAAACAAAAAAAAGGAAGAAATAGTTTATCTAACAAGGTGGAGAAATAATATGCAGCACGAAACCTCATACACGTATGTATATATTTGGATAAATATGAATTAGCCAAAGTAAAAGCCTTTCCCTTGCCTACTGCTGTGTAAGTGAGATAAAATCTGGTTGACTTTTAAGACTAAAAATGTAGGCTTGTAATTTTCCAATAATTTTGATCAATTTAACCTCGTTTTCCTTTGCAGTATATATTCATGTAAGAGTTGGAAATGTTAGTCAAAAGGTGATGAGTGAAAACAATATTATATATATATATATATATTAATTGAAAAAAAAATGAAAAGGCTAACCTTGAAGGGAATGCTACTTTAGGAGCATGCTAAGAGTGTGCAGAAAGCGAAGCGATGGCAGGGCAGGCACACGCGAGATCCTACAAGTATATATGTTAAGTATATATTATTATTAATTATGGATGTAATCATAGAGGTGCTGTGGTGTGTGTGAGTGATGCTGTATTATTTTTGAATGATATACAGTGATCAGATAGAGAGCCATAGCTAGGCGTTTTATTGGAGTAATAGAATAAAGGGTTTGCTTTCTTGTTGTGGCTTGTTAGGTTTCAGTTTAGTCGAGCAAAAGTAAAAACTAAAAAGGATAATGTTGGGTGGCTAGTTGAGGTTAAAGGGCAAAATGGGTGAGGTGTTTGGTGAAAGGGTCTTTAATTTTGGGGGGTTTTGTCTGGCTTCGACGACACAACCTTTAAAATCTGCGCCAAAGAGCATTTACTTCCCTCCTTCCTTGATTTTGCCAGTTTGAACCAATTTAATGCTCTGATCTGATATCTCTCTCACATTCCTCCCTTCATTTTACTATAACCCAACAACGCCTTCTTCATCTCCACTCATCTCTTAGTCGCTGTCCGTACGACCCTAGTTACTACACGTCACATGCACTTCATCCTCATCTACTTCAACAACCTTCCTTCTTTTGTTACTAGCTTTTCTTTTTTGTTGGCGGCGTCATCGATGGCTTCGCCACCTGCGTTGTTAGGCGTTATGGGAGAAGCTGTCACAGAAACCGAAAATAATGCCACTGTACCCTCGCATCCTCCTTCTTCTTCGACTGAGAACGTGAAGCCGAGTATAATTATAATAGTTTCTATACTTTCCATTACGGTGATTGTTTCCGTATGTATTTGTCTTCTCCTTCGCCACCTCAATCGCCGTTGCTTGCGTCACCTCTCTCCTTCATCTACGTCCACTATCACCGCTTCTTCTGCCCACCGTGTCAGTCCCGAACAATCAATCATCACCACCGACAACTTCGTTGCTTGATTCGCTTCCTTTGTTCACATTCTCTTCAATTACTAGCCGCGCCAACAAGGATTCAACCGTTTCCGGAGATTGCGCGGTTTGTTTGTCCAAATTTGAACCGATGGATCAACTCAGGCTTCTCCCTCTTTGTTGCCACGCGTTCCATGCTCAATGCATTGATACTTGGCTCACTTCAAACAAAACTTGCCCTCTATGTCGCTCTCCTCTCTTAGCTTCCGACTCCGATCTCATAAAGCTTTCGCTTCAGTTTTCTAACGTATCCGGCGAGATCGGGACTGGCGGCAGCGACAGTTTCCGGCTGGAGATTGGCTCTATCAGTGGCCGTCAACCAGGCTCCGAATCCGTTGAACGGGGAAGAGATCTTATTCCGTTGGCTCTTTCGATTATATCGTGGAGGAAGAATCAGAGATTACTAGGAATCAAACGCATCGGAGAAACTTGTCCGATAAGGAAGAACTTGGAGGAGCTGAGCCAGCTTTGGAAGCGAGCCTCGCCGGGGAAGTTGCTAATGAGAGGAGTTGGCTTAAGGACTACGTGGATAGGCTATCTTCTTCCTTATCGTCTCGTACCATGTCGTTTTGCAGCTCAGGTAGGTTCTTTACCGGAAGCAGTCGCCGAAGCGAAATCTGCGGCGCCACTGAAGATTATGACGTGGAAGCCAATCGCATAGGTGAGGAGATCAGTGAAATGTTTCGTTGGTTCTCAGGGGTATGACGTAGGTAACGGCATTTCTGCATTTTCAGCTTTCACGGTTTGACTAGTTACTTAACACAATCACTCTATTTTTGCTCCTTCCACTCTGTTCCTAATGAAACTTACGACAGAGAGTTAATGTACAGAAATGGAGTGGACATAGCAAAATTTTTGAGTGTTGCCTGCCTCCTTTTTACCATTATAACCCGCTGTAAATATTAAATAAAGTAGGTGAAAGAATACAAGTTGTTTCAACAGAATGTAATCCGTGGTGATATTTTAGTAGACAATGCGTTAAAATTGCTTTTGACCGTCAAAACCTTATGGGAAATCAAGTTCCAAGACAAACCTGTAGTATACCAAATTGAAGACTTATGTTATCCGTATTATTATTAAAATTTATTTTTAGAAATTCCGAATCTGATTTTCGATATTCAATTGCTACATTAAAAGTAATGTATGAATGAGACCATTAGAAGAAAATGGTGCCTACTGGAACTGAACAACCAGATACCACCTGACCATCTCGCTCTCGCACACTCAATTGTTGAATATAAAAGGGAGAAGACAAACTTAACATGCAGGGTTGGATTTGGGATGAACTATGAAGCTCCATAAAGGCCTACAAAACATGGGAATTGGCCAAAAAAAGGGAAATGAAGCTGTAAATTCAGCTGCAAGTTTTCACATCAGCCTCTAACTAGGATAATCATATGATTAGAAGAAGAAATTCTGAACAAAAACAATGATAGTAGGATGACAGAAGATGAGTTAAAACTCGAAAACGCGCAATTCTATCATCCCTTCCTTCCTCTTTGGAGAATACCAAGCTACAACTTTTCCGGAACGCAGAAGCCTCAATGAGTAGCTCAAGCTGTATATGACATCTTCGATATGAGGGCCTAGTTTCCCAGCTTTAGAATCGAGCAGCAACTTTGAATCCACTCGAAACACTATTGGCCCTGCAACCTGCATATCCCAAAATGTGGAACTCTTTTAAGAAAATATATACCATGCCATGTGAGATCTGTATGCAATAATTAACTTAATCCAATATTGGTTTCAACAGTTTCCTAGAAACTTGCAATTGAATCATCATCTCATCGACCTCCCATAACAGTTTATGAGGCCCCTCTATAAATTCCCTTTCAAAAGTACATCTCAACTGACACGAACCAGGTTAATACGTGTTAACGTGTTCGATTCTAAAGCTTGTTCATCAAGAACTCCATAAGAGTATGCAGGAAACTTGTGACTAAAAACAGCTAATAAAATCCACTGACTATCAATGTCATGTTTTCATTTAAAAAGAAAGAAAAAGGGTAACAATCAAGCAAGGGGTATGGACAAAATTACCTGTTGTTGAAATATCAAATTTAGTCTGGGGGATGATAGAGACTTGTTTGCACTAGAACTCTTGAAAATTCTTCTGGCAAATGATGAGAGTGAAGATAAGTCCAAACGAGCATCAACTCGAGTTAGATCACCATATAGCTTACGAAACTGCCCATGCTGAAAAGTATAGCAAGCTGAACCGAAGAAATCCGCACTCAAAGGACTTCTCTTGTTATTGGTTGTAGTTATGTTATCCTCGCTCTGTGATTCAACATTTCTGGAGCCCTTCCCAAACCAGGCCGCACATGTGCCTCCTAGAATAAGATTAAGAAGGAAGAAAACAATAACTCAAAAAAGAAGCCTTCTCCAAAACAAACCAAAAGTAGCAAAAAAATGAAACTTTTGGAATCACTAGTCTGAATAACTTGTTTCTCGATGCTGTTGGCTCTTCCAACAAGCAAGCAATATCGAAGGAATACCAATTTCCTTGAAGGTTTTGGTCCGATAGCATAATCTAAAATATAATATGATCTAAAGCAATAGAAGAGGATACCATAAAATGGTGGTATTGGTACTACTAGTATTACCGCATTGAGTGCAAAAATTGACAAGGTCACTAGAGGGCAAGTTGGGAAAGTCAAGCAAGGAAAGTAAAAAAACCATACCCTGCAATACAGAAAACATACCTATAATTCCAGATATAGCAGCATGGGGTTCTCTAAGACGAACATCATATGACGGTCGCCAATATGAACCTTTGTCTGTCTTTATGATGAGATCCTCTTTTGTCTCCTTTCGCCTCCAAATATCCTTCCTCTTCTGATAGGAAAATGCAGCCTTTGCGCATAACCCTGGCATTAAAGCAGAAGGTGCCTCACCGTCAAGTGCATTGAAAGCCTGGGGATGGCCACTGTTTTTGTGTATGCCAAAATGATATTGCAACCCCGAGTCAGAAGGAAGAGAAGACATGTCTAAGGATATTGATTCTGGAACCTCCCAATATTTTCCTTTATGGTCCATAAAAAGCTCAGGCCATGCAGCATCTAATGTGATATCGTGATCAGGAAGCTGTAAATACACATAAGTGGTGCCATAAACATGACATTACATCAAACTTTAAGACAACATCAAAACTTTAAGCTTCTGAATCAGAAGTAGGCTTGAGAATTCAATTTGCTGAACTTATTTCGTGTTTTGAACACAAACAACTAGAATTTGGATTTAAAGTTCCATATCTGGCACTAATTCTTATGTACTTGTTTATGCTACTAGCCATATGATTCTTAAATTCACCCAATTAAAAGCCCAACACAAATATAATAAAGAAAAATTGAAATAACACTTTATCATGCATGAAGTATCCCAGCAGCAAACCAATATTTCTATGCAATTACTGTCTGGAAACTTGCAAAACTTTGAAACTTAGCAGAGTTCACTAATATATAAAGGTAAAAATGGAAAAATGAATGCGTGCATGATGTTTTCAAGGGAACATATGAAGGTGAATGGAGTTGAATTGCCTGCCTGGTGATAAATCTTAAACTTGTTGCGATAGCCTTTCTTCTCGCCTTGTCGCTCCGTGCTCCACAATAGGGATGTAGAAGGAGACAAGGAAAGCTGTGTGGCCAATGCAACTGAATACAGTGACTTGTCAAGAAAATGCTTGGCTACATCGCGGAAAACAGGGAGCTCCAACTCATCAGCACTCTGAAGTTCCGTTTTAATAGCTGAAATAAGCTTCTTTGGCCTAAACTGACCAATTAACCCAAGCCACCTATATGTGCAAAAGATAAATAGTGTTTTTTGAGGCATAAAGCACAGCATTTGAGAACTAAAGTGAACAAGTTTGTAGCAAGAGAACAATTTTATGCAACTAAATCGATGTTAACCCGCCCCCCCCATTTTCATACTAACCACGATTTTTCCAACAACCACATAAAAATCTTATCTTCTGCTAGACAAAATAGAAAAAAAAAAAAAGAAAAAAGGGTAGAAACCCAAGAGAGGGAAGTGAATACCAGTTAGAAGTGGAAGGCCTAAGCAAGAGAGTCTGAAGAGAGAAAGAGCCCAAGTCTTTCTGAGAAGGAGGAGATATTGAAGGAATGATACCCAAAGGGAAGCCATTTCTGAGAAATGAAAGCTGCTGAATTCGAAGGGCTTTGCTGGCTCGAGCTCCATCCAAAGGAAACGGCTCACCTGGAACTGACTTGGCCGAGCCATCCAAAGTCTGTGGGGAGGATATGCTCTGATCCCAAAATGCAAAGTCTATTGCCGATTCCAGGTTCGCCATTTTTGGCTAAACTTTTGCGCTTGACTACTTGGGGTTTGAGGTTTGGGGTTTTGCCTTATCTGAGATGTTTTTGTGGCATTTTGAGATGATGAGAGTACATAAAAGGGTTTTTGGTGTGTTTTGGCCTACTGTTTAGCGCTTTGAGGAAGGGTTATAATTTCAAGGTGAGAAAGGGCCTAAGGGGGGGGGGTTACCAAAATATTACAAAAAAAAAAAATCAAAAACACCAAATTGTGGTGTACTTTTCAGAAATTACCAAAATGGTATGTTGAGGGTGCCCTATACCTGGTTTTAGCAGAAATAAAAAAAGTTGACATAAAAAAAACACTAAAAACGAAAAAAAATAAAGGCAAGGCTGGTGACGCCTCTGCCATAGGCGGCACCGGTGGTGCCTCTGGCAGAGGCATCACCAGCTTCCCTCCCCCGTTTTAAGCTCCCCATTTTCTGCTATAGGGTTTTTTTATCAGAATTTTAGCAGCTGAGTTGAAGAAGAAGAAGAAGAAGAAGACGAAGAAGAAGGAGGAGGAGGAGAAAGAAAGAAGAAAAAATAAGAGTATGTATAATTTTTTTTAATAAGGAAGTTATTCTTGTTGTTATATGATATATATTGATTTTTATTTTTATTATTGTTGTTAGTTAGTTTCTATTGTGAATTATAAGTAGGTTATAATATAGTTAGTTATTTATTATTTTTAATTAGAAACCCTAAAATGATATTTTAGTTAGTAGTTAGTATATTAGTAACCCTAAAATAAAATATTAAAATAGTATTAGTGTATTAATATGTTATTATAATATTATATGTTAGTTAATAATATGTTAGTTACTAAATTGTTAGTATATAATATGATAGTTAAAAACCATATAATAATATTTGTTAGTAGTATTTAAAATATTAGTTTATACTATTAATATTTTAGTTAATATGTTAGTTAGTTAGTATATTGTTAGTAGACTAATATGTTAGTTAAAATCCTAAAAACCGTAAAATAATATATTGTTAGTATATTAAAATATGTTAGTATATTAATATTTTATTTAATATGTACATAGTTAGTATATTGTTGTTGTTAGTATGTTAATAGATTGAATATTGTTTATTTTCTAAGCAATTTTGTTTATTTTTTAACAGATTGAATATTACAGATGGATGATCAGCTTTTCGTATGTGTTTATTTCGATGGAATCATCTTGACAACAAGCGTTGGATGCATATTTGAATGTCGGCAACAAATAGCAATGAGATTTAATAGAAATGTCTCGTTGGATGATATGAAGGGAAGGATAAACGCAAAAATTGTTAGACGTTGTGGGAGAACGATCTCAAGAATTTTCTACAAGTTTCCAATTTCGGCAGATCCGATCAAATTCACAGAAATGGAACTTGTAGACGACGAAGACGTTGAGACAATAATCGCTCTTTACTGAGGGAATGGGAGAAATAGAAATGCACCGATTCACTTATTTGCTGAGTTTGCGGGTATTGGTATCGAGACAAATGAAGACAGCAATGCATATGGTGAAGAACATAGAGCTCAAGAACAGTGCATAGTGCCTCCAATATCATATGTTGATGCCGATTCGAATATACGTGGGATCGATATCGATGTTAATATTACACCAGATATTGATGTGGTTGGTGATGATGGACACGCCAGTAGTGATCATTGTGAGGAAGAGGTCGATAGTGACAACGATCACGATATGGGCGATATACCTGATGATATTGACGATGAAGACGTGAATGACGGTGGAAACATTAACGCGTCTTCGATCGGGAACCAGATGGGATGTATTATGATACACAATAATCCTGGGTCGCACATGTCGCTCATAGACCCCGACGCAGCGCGTGTAGCTGAGTTCCCCGAGTACCCTGAAATATATCCTGCGCACCGGCTGGCAGTAAATTCTGAGCATGAGTTATTTGTAGGCCAGAGATTCGAAAGTAAAGAAGAGTGCGTATCTGCTATTAAACTGTATAGCATGGATATATCAGTGGATTATAAAGTCGCAGTGTCTAAACCGACGCTTTATATTGGGGAGTGTTAGAAGGCTGCGGAAGGCTGCAATTGGCGGGTACGGGCTGCATTCATTCAAAATTCGCAGATGTGGAAGATACGAAAATTGGTTGGACCACATACATGCAGATCGACACGTATGAGAGAAGATCATAAAAAACTTGATTCCAAAACTATCTGTACGTCTATCCTGCCAATGGTGAAGGATATGCCAACTATTAAAGTTTCGGTATTGATTGCTGAAATACAAGCACGATTTCAGTATCGAGTATCGTACCGAAAAGCGTGGATAGCTAAACAGATGGCAATGGAGCAACTGTATGGAGATTATGACTCATCGTATAACGAGCTGCAGGGATGGATAGTTGCTATGAGGGAGTACGTACCGGGAACAGTGATTGAGTTGCAGACACGACCTTATTACGGCCCAGATGACCAATTACAGCCGGAGAAAAGAATTTTTCATCGGATGTTCTGGACGTTTGATCCATGTGTACGGGCATTTCCACACTGTAAGCCGTTTGTGCAGGTGGATGGTACATGACTATATGGAAAATATACATAGATCTTACTTATTGCGGTTGCTCAAGACGGCAATAGGAACATGCTCCCAATAGCGTTTGCCATTGTAGATAAGGAGAATATGGAATCTTGGGAATTCTTCCTTACCAACCTGCGGAGGTATGTTATTAGCAACGATAATATTTGCATCATCTCCGATAAAGCGAAAGGATTAATTGCCGCAATTAGGCGTTCCGGTATGCCATGGAGATCCGTTTACTGCATCCGTCACATTGCGGCTAACTTCCTTCGAGAGTATAAGAATACAGACTGGAAGAGACAAGTGGTGAAATTGGGTAAATGTAACCTTAAATTTTCAATATAAGTTTAAAGTTTTTATGTTATCTAGTTACCGTAACTTATCTTTTATTAAAACATATACAGCGTACGAGTTAGAGCCACATATTTTTCGGCAAAGAATGACTCGACTTGAGAGTGACATGGAAGGTCAAATGAACAAATCTTTGCGAGAGTGGTTGGGTACAACGGAGCCGTGGCAATGGGCTCAAAGTTTTGACGAGGGCTTTCGTTATGGTCAAATGACCACGAACTTGGTGGAGGGGGTCAATGCTGTGTTGTTAAAAACACAACATCTTCCGATTTCATCTATCTTCTCGGCCACATTCTACAAATTGATGACCTTGATGCCAAGATGGGGTGAACAGCAAGTCAACCAGATGAATGCGGGACACGTATTTGTGGAAGATGTCAGGGATGCATTGATTGCAAACCATCGGACTGCGAGGTCGATGACTGTAGAAATATACTCACGACGTATGGAAACTTTTCGAGTTACGGAATCTATCGGTCGTCGACCCGGTTTGCCACCTAGGTCTTATAGAGTCGATCTTCGGAACAGACAGTGCGAATGTAGGAGGTTCCAAACACTTCATTATCCGTGTGCACATGTCGTGGCAGCTTGTGCTAAAGCGAACCTTAATGTCGAACAATTTGTGAATGATGTGTACACGCTCGAGCGTACGTTGCGTGTCTGGAAAAATGAGTTCCCTGTCCTGCCCGGCCTGTCTACATGGGAGGTGCCTCGGACGACCTTCAAGCTTGTCCCGGACAGAGGGTTACGCAGGAATCTGAGAGGTCGTCCGCAATAATCCAGAATCCGTAATGAAATAGACCTTAGGGAGAAATCCGACGATAGGCGCTGTGAAATATGCAGGTTAGGTGGTCATAATCGAAGTAAATGCCCGCAACGAAACTATCATGTTGGCCAATCATCATGAGGGAGTGGGAATTGACATTATTCAGAAATAAATGTTTTGTATTCATATCTTTGGTGATTTTTATTAATTTGGGTTAAATTGAAAAAAATAGATAAATTTATGAACTTAAATGAAAAAAAAAATTACATTTATGGATTTGTGTTAATATGGATTTGTATGGATTTATATTTTGTGCCAAAATCAATTCATACTTTTTCTAGTCACTTCACATGTACAAATCAGGCTTCAATATTTAAGCATATGAATATCATCTAAATAATCACATATTCAATTTACAAATACAAAATAGAGGAAAACCAAAACCACAAGAAACACCTAAAATTGATGGTTTGATGGTGTGGTCCTAGTGTATACTTCTGTGGTGGTCGACGATCACGTCGTGGGTGCTCGCGACGACCAACATCCTCTTCAGCATCCGGTGGGGGTCTAGGTGGGGGTGTGCTAAACATGGTCGAAAAATCCTGTGGATCGAGCGGCACAGATGAACTCGAGCCAGAAGGAATGCCCTGATGCACTGGATACGAGCCGAAAGTGCTGTGCTGCGGTGTGTACGATCCAAATATATCAACCCCGTACTGGTATCCACCTCCTGAGGAGCCTGGGAAGGTGTCATAGCACGACACATCCGGATGATACGAATGTGCATCCGAATGTGAATGTGATTGCTCGGGCTCCGGCTTTGGCTCCTGCTCGGGTTCCTACTCGGGATCAGGATCTGCAGCTGCCTCGGCCTCCATATCGGCCGCTGCCTCATCTGCCCCATGTCGCTGCATGTGTTGGGGGACTACAGTCGACTGTCCCCCGAGTATATATGGCTTCCCCATACTAGAGTACCATTGTATGTACTCTAATGAAGGTTGAAAATCGGAAGCCATATCCATCCGGGGTATACGGGACATGCGGTCATTCCACACCGCAATAAATTGCCTATGCTTAACCCCCTAATCCAAGCCTTGTTTCCCTCTCTTATTTTCACCATGAACCTCTCCCACCTGGCATGGCGGATCGGGGATGTATTGGACGCAACCAAATTGCCGCAGCACTCGGTCCACGTGATAGCACTCGACAACATGGAAACACACAATTGGTGCGTTTGTGCACCACATGTACGAGTGAATATAAGCGGAAGGGGGTATGACGACTGCAATTTCCTGTCGACGATATGGCGTCCATATAAACTGCATGATTAATAACATTGTCAAAATTTAACACGGTGTGCGTAAGATATACAAACTAACAAGTAACTAATATTGGAATCACTTACCCCGTCCCCGGCGTGTTGCTCAATCATAAGCCGGTATATAGGGACAGTGTACGACCTCCCGATACCCGGATAAATACTCCACCTACAAAAATAAAATTCAAGTCAAATATAATTAATATAAAGAAATTATCAATTAATAACAAGTTATATTTTATCACCTGTTTACTAGTGGATATACATATGGTTGGTGTGTAACTGATGCCAAGAATGGCATCCGATACAGAGCCCATGATTGCAATAGCGTAAGGCATCCGCCTATGTCTGAGGTCCCTGGATCTGTCGTCCGACAAAGCTCACGGTACAACGTCGTAAGAACAGCAGAGCCCCAATTATAAGAGCGCGCATTGTCGAAATCAGCCAATAGGGGTAGGTACTGAATATGAACCGTATTGTTATTTGCATTGGGCATCAGTACACCCTCTATGATGTGCATAATGTACGCTCGAGCAGCGCACATCAACTCGGCTGCAGTGGCACCAGGTGATAACTGTCCATACTTCGCTCTCAGCCATGTAAACTTCAAGCCCGTAAAATTTTTTTCGCCATTGCCGTACGGGTCCCCTAGTAGGCTCTGACAAACTGTAAATGGGTCAGCTATCGCACTGACGCCCGTAACGGGACTCCCGTCAATTGGGAGCCCAAGCTGCACTGCAACATCCTCTAGAGTGACTGTGCACTCTCCACACGGGAAATGAAAAGTGTGGGTCTCCGGGCGCCAACGCTCGACTAGTGCGGATATTAAATCATACCGCAAGTCAAACGTCCGGATCAGTGCTGCTGACCCAAATCCAGCTTGCTCAATATACGGTACCAACCGTTCATCCAGGGGATTTCTTAACCCATTCACGCGGCCCCTTAGTACACGGTACGAGTCCTGAAAGTGTTAAATCAGAAAAAAATTATTATTATAACATAAATTATTATGTACCTACTTTGTTAATATATCCCGCGATTAATAAATAACAATATATTACCAAATCATTAGCTGCGGCAGATATGTGTGGAGCTGTACTAATCAATTGAGCCATTGCCGTCTCAGATATTTGATTTCTAACCTACATAAAAAATTTAAATTTATATTAAAACACAAATAAATAACATGCCAATAAAAATAATATAACAAAAACATAACATATTTTAATATAAAAAAATATAACATAATTTAATTTATCCTATTTTACTTTTTTAATATAAATTTAGTTAAAAACCACTTATTTAGCCATTTCTTTGTATTTTCTTATTTCCAAACTCTATTAGTTAATGTAAATATATAAAATTCTTTTATTATTTTGTATTATTTTATTTATTTATTTAGTACTATTTTTTTAATATCTATATATACCTATTGATTATTATTACTAATAACTAAGGTAGGTAAGTAAGTAATACTAACAACAATAATATTTTTTATTACTAACTAACTATATAAAATAAAATTTTAGTCTATTACTTAATGTAAATATATTTTTTAGTCTTTTATTATTTTATATTATTTATTTAGTACTATACATACATATATATATTGATTATTAATAACCAAGGTAGGTAGGTAATACTAACAATAATAATTTTAATTACTAACAACAATAATAATACTAACTAACTAAAATCATATTTAAGGTTTTTAACTAGCATTTTTTAATCTAAACTAAACTAACAAAAACTAAACTAAACTAACAATAATAATACAACTAACTAACAATAACTACTAAACTAACCTAACCTAAACTAAACTAACAATAACTAAACTAATCTAAAAATACAACTAACAATAACTAAACTTAACCTAAATTAAACTAAACTAAACTAAACTAACTAACAATAACTAAACTAATCAAATAATATAAATAGTTACTAAACTAACCTAACCTAAACTAAACTATTATTAACTAAACTAAACTAATAATACAACTAACTAACCTAAACTAAACTAACAATAATCAACAAAATAATATTAACATTATATAATCATTCATATTTAAAAAAAAATTACATACTTCTACTAATTTTTCCTTCTTTTTTTCTTCTTTTTTCCAGCATCGGGGTATGCTGTTGCTGCTGCTGCTCCTTCTTCTTCTTCTTCTTCTTCTTCTTCCTCCTTTCCTTTTCCTCATTTCCTTTTCTCACAGATTCTGCTCCTGATTTGCATTTTGAGGACCATTATATGGTCCCCAAGCCACCCACAACCCGACGCCCACAACTCGACGAACGAAAGGTCTTGTCACCTCAAAGCGGTGCCGCCTCTGCCAGAGGCACGTTCGGTGCCGCCTGTGGCAGAGGCTGCATCACTGTGTCACTGTTTTTTTATGTCAGCTTTTTTTTATTTCTGCTAAAAACAGGTATAGGGGTGCAGAGGATGGTCGCGCCTCTGCGACAGGCGGCACCACCCTCAACATACCATTTTGGTAATTTCTGAAAAGTGCACCCCAATTTGGTGTTTTTGATTTTTTTTTATAATATTTTGGTAAAAAACCCGTCTAAGGGCGTTTTTGCTTGTCTGTTTCTGTTTAAGGTGCTGGCCTAGCAAAGCTTCTCATTCTGGAAATTCAATTTCATTTTTGGTAAAAAAAAATATGCCTCAATATTTTGTTATATAGTAATTAAATTGGCCAATTTACCAGAATATATAAAATTTTAATAAAATTTATTGAAAAGGACCTAAAAAAAATTATTTATCGGAAAGGGTCATTTCCCCGTAAAATGTGTCCACGTCAGCGCGTTTTGGGGATGCAACAGGAAAACGCGTCCACGAGGGAGCGCTTTGTGCTACATCAGCCAAAAACGCATCCTTAAGGGCGCGCTTTGCTGATGTGGCAAAAGCGCTCCCTCGCGGACACGCTTTTACCCTTTCCCCCGATGGGTTTTTCAGTTGTTTTTAGTGTTAGGGTATGAATTTTTGGGTTTTAGGGCAACGATTTAGGGTTTTTAGGGTCTTAGGGTTTAGGGTTTTTAGGGAAAAATTAATGAACTAGATTTTAGGGTTAGTTAATTAAAATAATTTTAGGTTTAGGGTTTGGGAAAAATATATCATCAAAGTAGTATCTGGCAAAATAATTTTGAGAAGATGTTTTTGAACAAATAGTGACCAAAATGCTTCAAGCAGGATGCACTGTCAGCAAGAGTACCGAAAAAAGCTCCCACGTGGACGCTCTTTTGCTACAGTAGTCTCCAGAAAAATAATTTTGAGAAGACGTTTCTGAACAAATAGTGACCAAAACGCTTCAAGTAGGATGCACTGTCAGCAAGAGTACCGAAAAAGCTCCAATGTGGATGCTCTTTTGCTACAGTAGCCTCTGGAAATTCTTAGACTATAAATGAGCGAAATTTCATTCTCAGGTTGCATAATAGAAATTGAGGCAAAAGTAAAATAGAAACTGAATATGAGTGAACGTATTAGTGCTGTTTTTTACTATGATGGTGAGGTTTGTGACACCGAAAATGGTATTATTTTTTTATCGGAGAACACAGCGCGACTGGTTTTTAACCGGAACATAGATTTGACAGAACTTCGTAAAAGAATTAGGCGTAAAATCTTCAGAACAACGCCAATGAAAGTTCAATCTATTAAGTATAGGTTTTATCGCTTCGGTTGATCCCGTGAGATACAACTCATTCGACATCAAATGTCCTCGGAGCTTTGAGGCAATGGTGGAGACTCATCTTACCAGTGGATCACCCTATCTTGAGGTATATGTACAATTTTCATCGTCAAGTGATCTTCCTTCTACTTCAACATCTACTACTGTTCGAGAGGAATACACGACCCCAAGCCGACACTCTATTAGTGGGAGGTAGAATACAGAGGCGCCCGTGTTTGGTGGTAGTATGGAAAACACAACCCCTGCACGACACTCAGTTGGTGGATGGGACATGCATATCCTTCTTTCGACGTTCGATGCCAGAAATGCGTATTGGGGAACGTCATCAACTTCTAGTGGTTGGCAATCCACATATGATTGGGAACGTTACGATAGTTGTTTAAGAAGGGATAATGTACTCCCCACGACATCCACCGACGAGGGGCCCTCGTTCGTTGTAGATGATGGTGGGTCGGATGATGAGTCCGATGTGGATCCACCTCGAGAGCCCGGCCCCGATGATGTAGAAGTTGCATTATTTTCTGAACCGGAGTCTGTTCCAACCGTACCTGAAGATGTTGAAGGAAGTTCAGATGAAGAAGAAAAAGATCCGCGATTTAGGGCGTACTCGCCTCCAGCCCACATGCATAATGTCGATCTATCTCAAGACGATGCATTGGAGTTTCCTGAACTACCACACAGAAGGCGTGACCGTACAAGTTCGTCATTGGATTCGGACGAATTAGAAGTTGGGAAAGAGTTTTCCAACAAGGATACCTTTCTTGGTGCATTGAAACAATATAGCATCAAGAACGGAGTTAACTACAACGTGGTTAAATCCAAACTCGATAAGTACGAGGCCAAGTGTGTAGTGCAAAACGGTACATGTTCAAGGAAGATTATGACCTCGTTGAGGAAAAGGACAAGCTTGTGGGAAATTAAAAAGTACAAATGTCCACATACATGTCTTGCCGGTACAGTATTACTAGGTGTTCAAGGGTCGACCTTGCTCATCTAGAATACGCAACGATATGGATATCCGAGAAACAACCAACCAACGGAAGTTATGTGGATGGTGTAGGAACCCAAGTCATACATCTCGCTCGTGTCCAAATCGGAATAGTTGATAGTCTCCTTATCATTTTTTGTCTATTGGGGGCATTGAAAATTCTTTTAATTTCTTGATGAAAATGGTGAAAGTTTGTAAAATGACTAAGTTGCAAAACAAAAAAAAGGTTATTCAATTAATCTAAAATATACAGATCATCATTATTCTTCAAAATTATCTTTCTTGTTAAATGCTTATTTTGCCCCTTACGATCATTCAAAATTCATACATTGGATCAACATCCATCTTGATAAATTACAAATTAACCTGTCATACTTTTTCACTTATTCAATTTAGTCCTAATTCATCCATTTCTTATTAATTTCTATATATAAAAATAAAAATAAATTACAACCTTTATTTTATTTAGGATATAAAAGATAAATGAAAATTACAAAAAAAAAAATAAAAAACAACTTTTATTTTATTAAAGATATAAAAATTAAATTACAAAAAATAAACAACTTTTATTTTATTAAAGATATAAAAATTAAATTACAATAAAAAAATAAACAACTTCATTTTATTTAAGATATAAAAATTAAATTACAAAAAAAAACAACTTTCATTTTATTAAAGATATAAAAATTAAATTACAATAAAAAAAATAAACAACTTTTATTTTATTAAAGATATAAAAATTAAATTACAATAAAAATAAACAAATTTATTTTATTAAAGATATAAAAATTAAATTACAAAAAAAATAAACAACTTTTATTTTATTAAAGATATAAAAAATTAAATTACAATAAAAAATAAACAACTTTTATTTTATTAAACATATAAAAATTAAATTACAAAAAAAAACAACTTTCATTTTATTAAAGATATAAAAATTAAATTACAATAAAAAAATAAACAACCTTTATTTTATTAAAGATATAAAAATTAAATTACAAAAAAAATAAAAACAACTTTCATTTTATTAAAGATATAAAAATTAAATTACAATAAAAAAATAAACAACTTTTATTTTATTAAAGATGTAAAAATTAAATTACAAAAAAATAAAAAAACAACTTTCATTTTATTAAAGATATAAAAATTAAATTACAATAAAAATAAAAAAAACTTTTATTTTATTAAAGATATAAAAAAATTACAATAAAAAAATAAAATAATGACGGTCGGAGTCAGTGTCATATGGGGGTGGTCGACGGTTATGCGCTAGATTCATCCTTCTTCTAGCTTCCGGCGGGGGTTGTTGAACCTCAGGCGGGGATTCTTGTTCCTCCGGCAGGGGGTCTGGTTGTGGGTTTTGGGAGGATGACCCACATTGATAAAATATTGACTGGAGAGGTGTTTGCATCGTCCATGGCGGAGGTGTCTGAATCCCATAAGGCGAAGGAGATTGATAAAAAGAAGAGCTCCCCGACCACACCTCGTGTGACCCCTCATGCGACGGCGGCCTATAGATCGGCTGACAGGTCGGAGTAGTCGGGAACGGACTCGAACCGGGCCATGCATTCCAACCTGTCATGGGATTGGGAAAAGGAAACATATAAGGGTTAGGATACATATAAAGGCTAAGGTACGCACCTGGCATAATCTGAAAAGGCTGTGATATGGATGTCGTCGACTGAAGTGTTGGGCCCGGTGACTGTGTGGGCGCTGTTGATGGGCCCGATGGTTGTGTTGGCGCTATTGATGGTCCCGTCTCATCACCCCTTCTCCTTAGATTTAAAGGGCCCCGTCGTTCCCTTTGTTCACGAAGTTGTCGTCGCCTCTCCTCTTCCGACAATAAATACGGCTTGCCATGGATCCTAAACCATGGCATGTATTCCGGCACGCACGCTAACTCAGGAACGATAATCAGTTCCCGAGTAGGTATATAATCATACCGGTTCTCCCACAATTCGATATACGCTGACTAAAATCTTGGCCAATCCGTATGCAACTGGCGTAAGTCAACTTTGTGCTCATCATCGAGCACCTCAGGTGCCACAGGAATCGGTTGTCAGAGTCCAAATTGACGCAGAACCCAATCTGATTAGTGTATCTCCACGGTGGCATAGTTGATCAATGGGACCTTCACATGCCAAATGTTCAGATTTTGAAAGAACTCATCTGGAATTACTGCCTAAATTGACGGATCCTCGTATGGCGTCCATTCAAACTATATTAACATGATAAAAATACTAGTTATGTACTAAATACTAAATACTAAATACTAAATACTAAATACCAAATACTAAATACTAAATACTAAATACGAAATACGAAACGACTATTTTATTACGAAAATATATTTTATTTAATACTTACTTGTGCTTCCGATCGTTGCTCTAATAGAAGCTGTATATCTTTAAGCGATGTAGGTATTCCAACATAACTCGCCGAATGGTTCCACATAATTAAATAATTTTTTAGCATACAACTATATTTTAAATCTACGTGATAATTGTAAAATCTAATATTAAATTTACCTCGTTATGAGTGGGAATGTATATGGGTGGTCGACTCGATGACGTAAAAATGAAAATCGAAATCGTGCCCACGATTGCAGTAGTGATAGGCAACTTCTGATTTTCGCTTTATTCGGCCGCGTCGCCCCGCACATCTTCCGATACAATTTTTCTAGCACGGCAGACCCCCAACTCAATTCATCGGCTGCTCTAAAATCAGCGAGTTTCAGCAGCCATCTCAGATGTACAAGGTTTCGTGACAAGTCCGGCATCAGATAGCCTCCAATCATCTCAAGAATGTATGCCCGAGCATACCGTATTCTTTTTATTTTGGTCGAACCATTATCCGTCTCCGGGAATGTGTCTCGTAACCAGCCCATCTCGATTCGACCTCCGTAAATGTTATCCGGAATAGCACCCAAAAGCTCGTAGCGTACGACTCCCCAATCGCCAGAAGTTGCGGACCCGGTGACTACGTAACAATCCTAATTGCAAATGCACGTCTTCCAGAGTGATAGTACACTCTCCGCATAGAAGATGGAAAGTGTGCGTCTCAGGTCTCCACCTCTCGATCAACGCATTGATTAACTTCGGGTCCAACTTGCACCCCCGGCTTATCGTGGCCAAGTGCCAAAAACCCGCTTTCCGTAGGTAATTCTCGATCAACGACGATGACGGACAAGGCATATTGCGAATATAGCATTGTAACACCCGATCTATAGACTATTTAAAAAATTATAAAATAAAATTTAATTAAAATTGTATAAACATAAAAAATATAAAATAGTATTGAAAAAATTAAAATTAAAACTTACCATTGTCATTTGATCAACGGAGATGTGTTTATTGTCGAGACGAATTAATTCTCCGGCCATTGCTAATACGATCGAATATTTTTAAATTATTAAAAAAATATATTTCAAAAAAATTTAAAAAAGAGCTTTTTTGTAAATATTAAAGGATTATTGTGAAATTTGAAAGGAATTTGAGAGAAAGTTGAGAGAAATTTGAGAGAAAATATGAGTAAGGACTTTTGTGTGAAAAAAATAAAAGGGTGGGGGGTATTTATAGTTTTTTTTGACCGTTGGAGGCCCAACGGTAAAAAAAAATTGACCGTTGCAGGGAAAAAGCGCGTCCACGAGGGAGCGCTTTTGTCACATCAGCAAAGCGCGCCCTCAAGGACGCGTTTTTGGCTGATGTGGCACAAAGTGCTCCCTCGTGGACTCGCTTTCCTGTTGCATCCCCCCAAAACGTGCTAACGTGGACGCGTTTTGGGGGGGGGAATGGCCCTTTCCGGTAAATAATTTTTTTTAGGTCATTTTCCGTAAATTTTGTTAAAATTTGGTATATTTTGGTAAATTGGCCAATTAAATTGCTAGTCAACAATTCATCATATCCCGTACTACATGTTTATCATTCTAAATATTTGAATATTTGTGTTATTTTTTAGGATTTGAATGATATTTGAATTCAGATATTTTAATTACGTTCAGGGGCCAATATCTGAATCCATTTTACTTTTTAAAAAAAATGGTGTTTCAACTAGACTTAACTATGGTCGGATCGGGTCAATGTAAAATTTTAGATTCGTTTTTTAGACCCTGATTTAGCTTGAAAAATAGGCCTAAATTTTGCCTCAAGCCTAATCCAACTCACCCATATTAAATTTGTTTTTATATAAAAACAAATTTTAAAAATATAATACATCAAATACACTACAAATATTAAAATAAATATTTCCCAACAAATTAGAAATATACTAAAAAAAAAAATTTAAGATAATAATTGCAACTTACCAAGTAAATAATAGCAAAAAATAATAAATAAGAATTATATAATATCCAAACAACAACAACAAACTAGCAGCAATATAATAATAAATGATAGCAACAAATAACAGTGAAAATGTAAGGCAAAATTAAGTAGAACCTGAGTGATACGGTTCGCCTCAGGTTTGAAACGAGTCGTAGATGTTGCCCGATCGTAAATTAGGTAGTTTTTGAACAAAAGGATAATTTTAATGGTAACGGCTTGAAAATAAAGATAATCAAGTGGATGATAGGGATTTGAAACAAGAATGAACCTTTAATAAAAAATTAAAGACCCGAATCTTATAAGTTTCAAATGAATGAAAGGAAGTTGAATAAACCGAGACCCGCTATCTAGCAAGATAGGAACCCACGGTATAAAATTGAACGCCACACCCGAGAGGATGATAAGTTCGTAACAAAGTTAAAATTGATGCCACTAGAAACTAGATAAATCAATTCGAACCTTGAAGAATTTAGGAGAGTGAATTAAACTCACCAAAATGAGAATTCATTCAATAAAAATCAAGTGCCTACAATTGAAGTTTGACAAGCTATTTATAGGTAGCTTGTAGTGGCTATAAAAAAAATAAAAATAAAAAAATAAAAAATAAAAATAAACATAAATATTTAATTCTAATATGACACATTAATTTCTTCAATCCAATTGATCTTGTCTTCCACCATATTCTTCAAGTTGCTAATGTTTTGTTTCCATTCATGCTTCCACTTCATTTATCTTTATTTGTTTATTTATACCTAATTCAATTATTCCTCCATTAGCTCTCCATTTAGCCATCCATTACCTAATACTCCACCCAAGTAGCTTGTTGCACCACTATGCCTTTTAATATTTCCTATAAAACACAACCAAACATTAATTTAAATAAAAATTAAAACACTTTAATTTAAACACTAGATATATTAAATATTATACCAATTAAACAACTTAATTAATATGAAAATAACATGTAATAAAATAATAAATTAGCATCCAAACTAGCTAATATATTCGGTCTTAAATAAATTGTAAATGTTCGGCGTGTTCTTGGAGTACTTCCTTTCTTCGTTCCAAATTTGTGCCACTAAAACTGAAGTGACCTCCTTAAACTGTTTAGTCCGGCTACGCGTAATTGGTCCATTGGGTAGTTCAAGGGTGTCTCGGTTAATCTCCGCCATAGGCGCGTCCGTATCACTGAGCAAAAACTCTCCATCTCGTTTAGAAAATGAATCATATTTTTTTGTCCAAATTCATTTTTCAGATTTATAATTCTTTCTCTAAATCCTTCTATTTTTATGGCAACTTTCGATCCTGAATGGGTGATACGGTCCATGTAACAAATATGTCGGAGGGAATTATTTTAGAGCAGTGGAAACAGGGAGGACATGAGTGATGTTGGTATGCATTGAGTGGTTGTCTTGAGGCAGAAAGCCTCATTAATAATGAGTTGCAAGGTTAGTAGTACCCAATGTCCATCGTGGGAACCATATTCAATGGCTCCGAACATACAGCAGGTAATGTTGTAAGAGATGATGGCTATGGGGTGGGACTGTGGCAAAATTGGGTGGACCTTCCCGGAAAGAAATAAGCATAGCACCATCCTTGTGAATAACCTTGATTTTATTTTATTATCATATAAAGTTTAGTGCATTAGACAATTTTACACTCATTAAGGTAAAATGGTTAAACACATTTGTCTGTTTTGTTTTATTATCATATAAATAAAACATGTATTATTTCTTTTAAAAATAAAATAAAATGTTTTAAAAAAATTAATTTATAATTTATGAAATAAATAGTAATGTCTGGAAATCATTTTCGCATCTCTCTCAATCACCATGGCTCCTATTTCAGCTCTGGCGAAATACAAGCTGGTTTTCTTGGGGGATCAATCTGTGGGGAAGACCAGTATCATCAGTCGCTTCATGTATGATAAATTCGATAACAATTACCAGGTGTTTTTCTTTCTTTTTATTATAATCCTCTCATTGCCCTTTCATGTATTTTTACGATCCGCCTTGGATCTGACAATTCCTTTATTTGGTTGCGATTTAGATTGCCTAACTTCCATGTTCTTTTAAGATCTTGTTTGCTCCCATTTCTGAAATTTGTCTCTTTTTTATTTACCAGGCTACCATTGGTATCGACTTTCTATCCAAAACAATGTACCTCGAAGATCGAACTGTTAGATTGCAGCTTTGGTGAGTCTGTTGTTGTTTATCTTAACCTATTGTACTTTCAACTTTTATGGGTTTATCTTAACTTAGCGTGCTAATGTATACCCACTTTAGATTCTGCCTCTTTTTCCTTGTATGTATCAAGTATCTTGTTTTAGCATGGAATCACTATTGCTACTTGAATTTTGGATTAGCTTCATAAGGTTTCATTGTGTTAATTGGAAATTTTGGTTTCAAATGTTTGTGGGGGATAGAGTTTTGCTTGGTTTTTTAAGTGTCATGTTTGAAAAGAGTGGCATCTTTGATCTTTATTACAGGGATACTGCAGGGCAGGAAAGGTTCAGGAGTCTTATACCAAGCTACATTAGGGATTCCTCGGTGGCAGTCATTGTCTATGATGTAGCAAGTATGGTATCATTTCACTCTGTTTTCTTCTTTCACTATCTCACTGTATGTTTGCTTGTTCAAGTTATTGTGTTTTATGCATGTTTCTGTAGGTAATTACATTGCCAATTTCTAAAATGCAATCTCGCAGATTTATATTTCCTGCTTAGTTAATTGTTCGTAAAAGTGGGGTGAAGTTTTACCAACTTTAATTTTTGATGGTGTAGGCAGGCAGTCCTTCTTAAATACTTCAAATTGGATTGAAGAGGTGCGGGCTGAACGGGGAAGTGATGTTATCATTATGCTTGTGGGGAACAAAACAGATCTTGTGGACAAAAGGCAATGTTATTTCAGCTTTATTGTTGAAGAAAATAAGATTGATTGCCTTCCTTTCTAGTTTGCAATTGCCTTAGGCATTAGTTTGTGATCATTACTTCACTGTTGTGTATTCGGTGGCTGGTTCAACAGGCAAGTCTCGGTGGAGGAAGGAGAAGCCAAGGCTCGTGACATCAATGTTATGTTTATTGAAGCTAGTGCCAAGGCTGGTTTCAATATCAAGGTAAAGTGGTAAACCATTGGTAACCTATCATCATGTATATATATTCCTAGAAATATTATATTGATTGTATCTGTTGCTGAAGAACATTGTTGTGCTTAGGACTGCATTTTTGTTTTGGGATAATTTTGAGGAGTGACTGATGGTTTGATCAGTTTTTTTACATCTTGTTTGTGCATGCATCTCCAGTCCAACATGACAAATATTGCACCATTAGCTGATATTAAGATTTGTTTTCTCTCCTCCCCGCAGCATTGGTGGGCAATGTATTTGGTTCTCTCACTCTTTCTGTTGATCACATTTTACAGGCTCTATTTCGGAAGATTGCAGCTGCATTGCCTGGAATGGAAACACTATCTTCAACAAAGCATGAAGACATGGTGGATGTGAATCTTAAGTCGAGCAATTCAAATGGATCGCAGTCACAACAAGAGTCAGGAGGATGTGCCTGCTAATACCCAAAATCATTCATCTCAGCATTTCTTTTGTGCTTCCATGATCCTACCAAGTGTATGTAAGAAATCTTGTTTTGAAGCACTGGGTTTGGTCGAATATTTGAGCATATAACTTGAGAGAGAAGATATTTGGTATGGTAGTTAGGCTAGTCCTAAGTCCTAACCAGTCATATATGAGTAGGGTTCTTGTGATCTCAAGCAATTATGCCAGTTTGATTTTGCTTATCTATATTAATAGTGGATTTGCTTTGCTCTTGACTATGTAAAGAATATTATTAGCTTCACTTTAAGCGATTTTCCTCGTCAGTGATGGTTGATGCACTATTCCATTTTTTTCCTTCTTCCAATATATATCGATTAAGCTTTAGTTTTGTTGGTACTGTTGTTGATGCAACAAGACATTGGTTCAAATGTGCTTAAATGTATGTTATCTTTAGATTTAAAGATTTTGAGGTATATGGATAGTAGTAGGAATTAGATAATTATATATATTAGACTTTGATCTAAAATATATTAGTCTATAATACTTTTTAATGTATCATTTTGAAGGGTGCTTTAATCCCTAATGAATGACAAAAAAAACTAGTTATAGTCTTTTTTTCTTATGTTTTGCTGTTACTTTAAAGCAGATAAACTTTAAAATTATAATATAAAATTCAACCAATGTGATGAAGAATCGGGCTAATTTGAAAATAATCAAATAAGCTGCACACATGGCATATGTACATGGTGAAGCCGAGATCCATACATCATAATCATAAGTTGTAAATGATGAAACTTAAACTCAAATCATAAGTTGTAAATGATGAAACTTAAACTCAAAACTTTCAAAGTTTGAGAATTTATTTTTTACTAACTATACCAAGGATAGCAAATAAATTTTAATTTTAAAATTTCTAGACTATTACGTGGAAACAAAAACTAAACATGCATGACAAAAAGAGCTAGAAGTACTTGATATTAAAATTCTCAAATTCAATTTTTTATTAGAAAATTAATCAAAGTTATTTTTTTTTCCTAATAAAGAATATTAATAAAAAAATCTTGTCGTAAAGCGGGTGGTAGTTGAAGCTAGATATTAGAACCCGTGGGCAACTGTGACCACTTTGCACAAACTAGACTTTCTCCGGTCTTCCATAAAAAAAATATCATTAATATTTGACTTTCCATTATAAAGTAACATAATAATGAAATTCTCTTTCTAATTTTCCAATAAAGTTACTCCATTGGGCACTGCCTGTGTGTGGTGGTTCTCAATTTTACGATAGCATTTATACAGAACAAAATGATCCCTTCTTATCGTTTATATTCGTTCTTTTGTTTTTACACACATTCTCACTTCGTCTTCTTGCTTTGATTCAACGGTCCACTCCTTCGCACCATGACTGGTAATGCCGCTTTCTTTTTCCCTGCTTTCTTACGCCAAATACTTTACTGGGTTCTCTTCAGAATCGGATTTATTTTCACTTTGCCGATAAGATTCCTTTTAAATGATGGAAAAAAAGGGGGCTTTCGTGATAAATCTTGAATGCCCCTTTTAGTTTTTCATGTATAGATTTCATTACTACGCTTGTTTTGGCGATTCGTGATGATATGATTCTTTACCAGTCTAGTTTTTGCTTTGGAATATATATATAGCAATGAAGTAAAAGATGATATACCTTGTGTTTTAGCTTGACTTTGTGAACATCCGATAGGTTTTGGTCAAAAACTTGGATATTGCCAAGCAAATCAGTTAATTGGTAGGCTATTTTTCTTTGGAAATTTATATTTTTGGTTCTTTTTCATGTTTGCTTACTTGTAATTTCCAGGACCCCGTTGAAGATTCCTAATATAATCCAAGGGAGGATTTCTAGATTATTGCATGAATGGTCTTGCATGTTTTTCTTATGTTCTTGAAGTGGTCCTATTTTTTTTTCTTTATGCTCTCTATAAGAAGAGTAGTTCTTTTTATCCTCCATTTTTGTTTTACTGTCCATGTTAAGGTTTGTGGAAGGGCCCTTCTAACAATGTCGATAAAAGTATACTTGTAACTTGAGAAACAATTTAACCCTTGGTTCCTACCCTTAAAAACAATATTTGTGCTTGAGCTTGAAGTGTGTTGTAAATGTTAAGTTTATAGTGCTAGGATTTGGAAGACTCTCTTTCATGCTCTTTTGTTGGCAAAAGTCAACATTAGTCCTCTTGATGTTAGAACATTGATCTTATTTCATTAAATTTGAGCTTTCTATTGTTCAATTACAGATAATCAAGAATCTATTGTCAACAAGGAGGAAAATTTAATGGATGAATCACCATTTCTTAAATTGAAGTGGTGGCAATGGTGGCTTTTGGTGGCAATCAACATATTCTTCCTCATTGCTGGCCAAGCTGCAGCAGTTCTTCTGGGGAGATTTTATTATGATAAAGGTGGAAACAGTAAATGGATGGCCACTCTTGTGCAAACTGCTGGCTTCCCAGTCCTTTGTATCCCTTGGTTTCTTCTTCGCCCTTCTCCGGAAGCTTCGACTTCTTCCACTTCACCTTCCATCAAAACCCTTGCTCTCCTATATTTTGTTCTTGGTGTACTTGTTGCTGGTGACAATATGTTGTATTCTGTAGGGCTTTTGTACCTCTCAGCCTCTACTTATTCGCTCATTTGCGCAACTCAATTAGCTTTCAATGCAGTTTTTTCCTACTTCCTTAACTCACAGAAGTTCACTGCTTTGATTCTCAACTCAGTGGTCATCCTGTCATTGTCTGCTGCCTTAATTGCAGTGAATGATGATTCAGATGGGCCATCAGGAGTTCCCAAGGGGAAGTTCCTTATCGGCTTTCTCTGCACCCTTGGAGCTTCTGCCCTTTATTCCCTTTTGCTTTCTTTTATGCAACTTTCATTTCAGAAGGTTTTGAAAAAGGAAACATTTTCTGTCGTTTTGGAAATGCAAATCTATACATCAGTTGTTGCAAGCTGCCTATCGACTATCGGCCTCTTTGCAAGTGGTGAATGGAAGAGTTTGCAACACGAGATGGAGGTATTTGGCACCGGAAGAGTTTCATACATGCTGACATTGGTGTGGACAGCTATAACTTGGCAAGTATGTGCTGTTGGTGTTGTGGGGTTGATTTTTGTTGTGTCATCTCTCTTCTCCAATGTAATCAGCACTCTGTCTTTGGCTGTTACCCCACTAGCTGCACTGGTAGTTTTCCATGACAAGATGAATGGTGTGAAGGTAATCGCCATGCTTTTGGCTCTTTGTGGTTTTGCTTCTTATATTTATCAAAATTATATTGATGATAAGAAGGCAAGGAGGTTGCAGACCCATGTCCGGGAAATCCAGCATACTGCTTGATATGTTTGGTACCAATGTAGACATACTCATTATTTACTGTGAAATTATATCTGTTTTTTGTTCAACTGGGAGACCAAACATTAGTTTATAGCTTACTACATTGCAACAAGATCTCTAAAGATATAAAGCAAGTTATTTACAAGCAAAGCACTAGTGTTTGTTAGTTTAATACTCAAGATTTTGCAGGGAAGAGCATTTGTTTTTGCAGACCTTCGATTAATACAACTGATTTTTTATGGTTCATTCATGTGAATTGTAAATGTTTTGATAATTTTCTTGTATGATGCTGTTGTTGTAGGTTTTGTCAACCAAATGATTAATTACAAGCACTATTGTACAATGGGTTTCAAACCATGCTTATATTTAACAAATCTATTATAAATGTACATGCATGTGTCATGGGGCTAGAATTTTAGTCTCGCAATTCGTGTAGTTTTAGGCAATTTTTTCGCTACAAAAATGCCTAAGTCAGGCTAACTCACAATAATTGAGGATTCAAACAAAATTCCTCCAAGGTACCAACGAAAAGCAAAGCGGAAGCAACCCAAAAGTTGAAAGAACTCGAAAGATGAACAAAGCGCATTATTACTCAATGAATGAAATACAATGAGGGGGTGAGGCCTCTATTTATAGTTGAACCTCTCAAAATCAACGGTACTGATTAAAGTACATCAATGGTTAGGATTAAAAGTTATCTACAAATCAAATCTTTGATATTATAAAATAATATCTTCGAAGATTACAAGTCATCTTTAAGATTGCATATCATCAAATATTACGTTCCATATTTGCATGCTTTGTAGATGGGCTTTTAATCTCTCCAAGCAACGGGCCAGTTCGGTTGGACCAAATGACCTCCCTTGAACATGATTGTGGGCTCCCATGCACAACCCATGACATTCTTCCTCACCCGTTTTAGCGACGCCCTCGTCGTGTCCTCTACATCAAATTGATCTATCTGGTCTTAGAATTGCCATAAGGCCTCCGTAGGTTCCCAATTTGTTTCACTGCCGGGAAGTCTCTTCCACCGAACTAAGTATTCATGCCACGACATATAATACTTTTGACTGATCACACGGCCTATCTCGATGCTTTCAACTTCACGATCGTAAGAGACTTTCACCCCCATTGGTGCTCTTTTGGACTTGACTCGATTTTGATCCTCATGGAATGACTTAAGAATATTGACATGGAATACCGGATGAACCTTAAGTTTTGGTGGCAACTCAAGTTTGTAGGCCACCTTACCTACTCTCTTCACAACTCAGAATGGACCTTTATACTGCCGCACAAGCCCTTTGTGCAAGCCATTGTTGCGCAAAATCGAATGCAACTTTGTAAGGATTGAATCACCAACTTGAAATTTCACATCCCTACAATTCTGATTGGCCCACTTCTTGTTGCGCTTACTTGCCTTATATAAACAAGCTCTAGCTAAATTAGTCTGCTCTTGCCAATCCTTTGCAAAATGAAAACCTACTGGATTTGGTCCTGTATAACGGGTCACGAAAGTATTGGGTGTGAGAGGTTGTTGCCCTGTCACTATCTTGAATGGACTTTGGTTCGTGGCCCTACTTCGCTGCAAGTTGTCTGAAAATTGGGTCATATCCAACAACTTTGACCAACCTCTCTGTGTGGCACTCACATAGTTCTGAAAATACGTCTCCAACAACGCATTCACTCTTTCAGTTTACCCATCGGCTTGCGGATGTATGCTAATGGAAAATTCAAGCCAGAGCCCATCAACTTGAACAACTCCGTCCAAAACTGGCCCGTAAATCGCCCATCCCAGTAACTGATGATAGACTATAACATTCCCTAATATTTCACTACATGTCTAAGGAACAAATGAGTCGCATCCTCAGCAGGGCATTCATTGGTTGCTGGAATGAACATTCCATACTTGGAAAACTTGTCCACCACAACAAAAATACTCGCAAACCCATCAGACTTAGACAGACAAACAATAAAGTCCATGGATACACTCTCCCATGGATGGTTCAAAATGGACAAAGGTTGTAGCAACCCGGCCGGAGTCTTCAACTTTACATTGTCTTGGGCACAATAGACAAGTTTTCACATAGGTCTCAACATCATCACCTATATGAGGCCAATAATAGCAGTCCTCTAAAAGATCCATAGTGTGGTGCATACCTGGATGGCCAGCTCATCTCGAGTCATGACACTTCTTCATGATTTCCTTGTGCAAACTCCTATATTAAGGCACATAAAGACGATGCCCCCGAGTGAATAACAATTCCCCCTTAAGCCTAAATCGCTTCTTTCTTCCGTTCTTGGCAAGCTCGATTAAATTTTTAGTTGTGGGATCATGGGACAATCCCTCTCGAATGTGCTCCAATAGAGAGCTATCGGGCTGACTAATTGTCGCAAACTCAATCTTTTGGCTAAGCGCATCAGCTACAATGTTGGCACTCCCCGACTTGTATTCCATACTAAAATCAAACTCTGTTAGGAAAATCTGCTAATGAGTCTGCTTGGGAGACAACTTTTTTTGGGTTAGAAAATAACTATTTACAACAGTATCAGTAAATACCATGAACTTGGAACCCAGTAAATGGTGCCTCAATGCACCACAATGGTCATCACTTTTTCTTGAACTGTATATATCCACTCCGTCTAATTAAGCTTTTGACTCTCAAAAGCAATTGGATGCCCATTTTGCATCAGTACTTCCCTAATCGCATAGCTTGATGCATCTGTGCGTACTTCGTATGGCTTCTAATAATCCGATAAAGCAAATACAGGCTCCCTCGTCATCACTTGCTTCACTTGGTTAAAGCATTCTCACATTGAGGATTCCAATCCCACACCCTACCTTTCTTCAACAAGTCCGTCAAGGGTGCTGTGATTTTGGAGTAGCCTTCGATGAAGTGTTGGTAGTAGTTTACCAATCTAATGAAAGATCTCAATTTTGTCATATTGGTTGGTGTTTCCCAATCAACAATGGCTTGAATTTTGCTTCCATCCATCCGGACCTTGCCACCTCCCACAACATGGCCTAAAAACGGTACCTCGCGTTGGATAAATGAACACTTATCCTTTTTGACATATAACTATTTTTCTCGCAAGGTCTGGAACACTTCCCTCAAATGTTCCACATGCTTCTCAAGCGATTTAATGTACACTACAATATCGTTAAAATAAACAACCACAAAATAATTTAGGAATGATTAAAGTACCTTATTCATAAGGATGTAGAATGTGGCTGGAGCAATCGTTAGCCCGAAGGGCATCATAAGGAACTCATACGAACTATAGCATGTCACATACGTTGTCTTTGGGCCTTCAATCTCTCCAAGCAACGGACCAATTCGACTGGGCCAAATGATCTCTCTTGAACATGATGGATGGCACAATTATGCCATAATTGCGAGCTTCCATGTACAACCCATGACACATGCACAAACAAATTTAAATTATTTAATTCAAGAAAAAAGAGGTGGCACCAATTATAATACTAATTTATTTTTAAAAATATATAAATTTATGGAATATGTTTTAACTATAACATTTTCAACTAAATTCCTTTCAAACCCACTCGACAGGGAGTTCTAATTTAGGAAATAAAGGCTCGTTTCATTCTTCAAAGTGCGTTAGGTTTTATTAGCCTTTCGGGACTTTGTTTTATATGGTACTGAAGTCCTTCGTTAGTTTATATGAGATGTACGTTTTGCAAGCAGTGTTGTATGTTGCACTTGTATTCTCTCTAAATTGAAGCAACCTCCCTAGTTGGCTATTTTGTTTCTCAAATAAAATAAGACTTCTCTATTGAGGCACAAGCTAATTCACTCAGTCTAGGATAGAATAAGCTTAACCACCAATAATGTTAGGATCGACCCGATTAAGCAACAAGTAAAAAAAAATAGCGGAATAAATTGAGAAATTGAACACACAAATTTAATGTAGAAAAATCCCTCCAAAGAGGATAAAAAACCATGGGCAAAGATAATTTTACTATAATAGCAAAAGAACGAAGAGTACAAAAGATGGAGATAAAAACTAAACCCCGAAAACCCGAAAACAAAGAACCCTCAAAACGTAAACACAAAATTCTCCAAATGTGTTATGAGTTCTAATATCTAATGGGTGTATTTTCTAAGGTTGTAAAATAGCCTATTTATAGGCTAAATTCATAGGTTAAATAATAATAAAATAATCTAAACCAATCAGTGTTTGATTGAAACAAATAAACATATTTAACTAAAAGATTATTTCTCAAATTTGACTGAAATAGGAGTCATACTTAACAAATCTCCACCTTGACTCATATTTCCACAACGCCATCTTTGCCAAAGCCCGCCATAAGCCTATCTTGAACCATGCAGGGAATTAACTGAGTCGAATCTGTGCTTAGAAACTGGAAGACTTCTAGCCTTCAACTTGTACACTGCCAAATCAAAACTAACCCGGGTTTGATTTTCACGAACACAGTGCCCTAACTTTTCAAAACCTGCATCCAAAAGAGAACCTCTCTTCAACAAAATAATCATACCTTTTTCCTTCCTATGACCAAGTTGCCTCAACTCCAAACGAGTTGACTTCGACTCTGTAATGGATGAGGGACGTCCGTTTTCACCGGTCACTATAGAACCTTCCAGAATATAAAGACTGCGAGTTCTTTTACCTTTTAACAAAACGAGAGCTCCACGAGATACTTTAATACCGCTCGGCTCAATGTTGATTCTGCATCATTTCAAGTCTAAAATACTCAATGAGATGAGATTCTATCGTAAATCAGGTACATACCTGACATCTGAGAGTGTCTTAATCATCCCATCGCGTATCCTAATTTTAACAGTACTAATACCAATTACCTTACTAGATGAATCGTTTCCCATGCGTACAACTCCACCTTCAACCGAATTGTATATGGAGAACCATTCTCTATTGGGATACATGTCGAAAGAACATCCTGAATCTAGGACCCACTCGGACGTGAGCTTGGAGTTATCGCTCATTGACACTAACAAGAAATCATCACCTCTTTCATTAGCCAAATTAGCACCAGTTACATCTTCCTCGTTACTCTCAGCAGCTCTTTTATTTCACAGTTTATAACAATCTGCTTTGACGTGACCTAACTTTTTACAATAGTGACACATTTTGTCTCGTTTCTTTGATGCTACCAAAATGGAAGCTTGCCTATCTGCCTTGCTATCCAAACCAAACTCATTTTCGAGTTTGTTTCTACTCAACAAATGACCCTTCACATATTTGAACGAGAGTTTGTCTCTGCCATGAATTAGGGTCTGCCATGAATTAGGGTCTCCCTGAAAGACTTGTATGAAGGGGGTAAAGAGTACAATAACAGCATAGCCTGATCTTCATCGTCAATATGAACCTCAACATTCTTTAAATCATTTAGAAGAGTGATGAATTGACTGATGTGATCTCTAAAAAGCTCACATTCGTTCATGCAAAAAGTAAATAGACGTTGTCTCAACACTAAGCGGTTAGCCAGAGACTTAGTCGCATAAAAAGTTTCTAACCTTTTCCACAAGGCGGATGAGGTTTTCTCCATCAATACCTCTTACAATACCGTATTCGCGAGGCATAACTGGATTGCAGACAAGGCCTTTTCATCAAGCTCTTCCCATTCTGTTTGATTTAGATTCTCAGGCTTTTTCCCGGTAACAACCTTTTTCAAGCCGGTTTGAACTAGAATTTCCATCATCCGAACTTGCCACAGATTGAAATTTGTCTCACCATCGAACTTCTCAACTTCAAACCTTGTTGCTGCCATATCTGAATGGGCTGATCTATGAAAATTGAACTAGCTCTGATGCCACTTGTTAGGATCAACTTGATTAAGCAACAGGTAAAAAAATAGCGGAATAAATTGAGAAATTGAACACACAAATTTAACGTGGAAAAACCCTTCCAAAGAGGATAAAAAACTATAGGCAAAGATAGTTTTACGTGTAAAATACCCAAATATACCAAAAAAATTAAAAATTTATGGAATTGGGCCGATTTCTAGAAAATTTACGGAAAATGGCCATTTCCCCTCAAAACGCGCCCTTGAGGAAATGCCAGGAAAGCGCGCCCTTGGGGACACACTTTTTTCTTTCCTCAAATATTGGATATTTATTTTTAAAATTAAATTTAAAAAAATTAAACAAATTCTATTTTATAAAAGATATTAAAATTAAATTACAAAAACATATAAGCAACTATTATTTTATTAAAAAATAAAAAAAATCTTATTATAAAATTTATTAAAACTAAATTATAAAAAAATAAAAATAAAAAAAACTTCTTATTTTATTAAATATATTAAAACTAAATTGCAAAAAAATAAAAAATAAAAAACAACTTCTTATTTTATTTAATATATTAAAACTAAATTACAAAAAAATAAAAAATAAAGAAAACTTCTTATTTATTTAATATATTAAAACTAAAATATAATAAAATAAAAAATGAAAAACAACTTCTTATTTTATTACATATATTAAAATTAAATTATAATAAAATAAAAAATAAAGAAAACTTCTTATTTATTTAATATTAAAACTAAATTACAAAAAAATAAAAAATAAAGAAAACTTCTTATTTATTTAATATATCAAAACTAAATTATAATAAAATAAAAAATAAAAAACAACTTCTTATTTTATTACATATATTAAAATTAAATTACAATAACAATTTCTATTTTATTAAATATATTAAAATTAAATTACAATTTAAAAATTAAACAACTATTATTTTATTAAATATATTAAAACTAAATTACAAAAAATAAAAATAAAAATAACTTTTTATTTTATTAAAAAATTCAAATTAAATTATATACAAAAAAATAAACAACTTCTATTTTAGTGAAGATATTAAAATTAAATTACAAACACAAATAAAAATAACTTTTTTTATTAAAAAATAAAAAAAATTATTACAATTTAAAAAATAAAAAAGCCGATCCGAATCAATGTTGATGCTGGTCGGAATTAGTGCCACACGGGGGCGGTCGGCGGTTACGCGCTGGATTCCTCATTCTTCCAAAGAGGATAAAAAACTATAGGCAAAGATAGTTTTACGGGTAAAATGTAACACCCCAAACCCGGCCCATACGTTTCGACCGGATCTGGTATGCTACGGGTTGTACATTGAAAACTTTTGCTTTGTTGGTTTTGGAAATCGTAAGTTAATTAGACAATATTTGAATAAATAAGTGACATTTGAAAAGAAAACCTTGTATTATTATTATCTCATATAATTAAACCCTTGACATAATTTCATAAGTTGCAAATATTAAAAACTACTTAGGTGAATATAAACTATGGGCCTTATTACATAAATATTCCCAAAATCAAAAACTTGAAGAAAAACCGAAATAATCCATAAAAATAAAAACGTGATGGCCCCTCGAGTCCGTCTCGGCTCCCATGTCCACGATTTACTTCTCATCTGAAAGAGTAGAGAAAAATGAAAGGGTGAGTCACCAAGACTCAGTGTATAAATCCCGGACACACTGACCTAAGGCCCACAAACACATTATGAGCCCTGGCCCATACATAAAAGCAACAATCATAATTACATGAAAATAATGAATGATGAATAGCCTAGCCCATCCTAGAATTCCATCCTCTACACACCAACCCGTACCAACCATCACACATTGGGGATTTCTACAATCAACCCTCCATCCGCTACACACCATAACGACAACCGTACTGCCTATTCCTATTAATCAGGAATCATTAAACGTGGCAGAGCCACCGATCACTATGTGACCTAACATTTGAATTTGTGGTTTAACCACCGATCAACAACTGACCTATCATGCACTTCCCCTTCAATATCATAATCCCACCCCATGCATACACACATAAAGAAAATATCATACAGGCTTTCATATATTTCGATACACATAGAGAATCTCTATGATTACGTACCTGGCATCCTTGCCTAACCTTTTTAGGGTTTCATTCGACTGTCTACACAGCCTCTTTTCGGCCTTTTAGCCCATAACACATAAATTACAGTTAAAGAGTGTGTTAGAGATCTACACACCTGATTACCGTTAGAACGAGACCCTCTAAGTCGACGCTATCCGTAGCCAACACCACCGCTATCTGCCTAAGGTGTTGTTCAGAAGCCGGTAACGAAACATTAGGTTAAGGCACAACTAATGAAAAGAAAACGGTTGATCATCTTAAGGAGAATTGAAATCCTTACCTTGAAATCCCGAAAAGTGATATGAGATTCAAGGACTAATGTTTCCGGCTTTTAGATCTAAGAGATCTACTTCAATTCCCGATGTCGCCCAACAAGAAAATACATAAAACCATTAAACCATTAGCTTTTCGGCTTTGTCTTCCAAAAACCGAAAGAGAAAGTGAAGAGATAGGAAAATCGGCACTCACCTTAACACAAAGAATTCAACTACCCCTTTGAGATTCTGGCTTTTTGAGAAGATCAGAAGATGATAGGAATGAGTCTATGTAGATTCGGCTTTTAATGAAGAAATCGGCAGGAAGAAGAAAAGAGAATTTCGGCAGACCAGAGGTAGGTTCGGCTTTAGCAAAGATCAAAAGAAAAGAATGTAGAAAAAGGATTATGAGATTTCAGCTTTTAGAAGAAAGAAGAGAAAAGAACAATGGAGTTTCAGCTTTTGAATCAAAGTGAAGATGAGGGAATAGGGTTAGGAATATCGGCTTTTACTCAGAGAAGAAGAGAAAGAAAAGATGGAAACCCTAAATGCTGAAAATAAAGAAGAGAACCCTTACTTGGCTATTTAAAGTTTCGGCACTCCTACTAACCAAAAGCCGGAATTGCCCTCTTTTGACAACTAAAACCAGTTAATTAGCAAGGGAAATTTCGGCACCCCTTATGTAACATCCTGAATTTTTGGGCCTATGCGTTTAATAGGTAGGATATGTTTAATGTGTTAATTTAAGTGTTAGGGGTCCAAATTGGGCTCAGGCTTAGGTAGAGGCCTTGATTAAAATTTTCTGTTTGGGCATTATAGGGGTTTAAAAGGTAGTATCTACGTTTAAAATACCAAAGTAGGCTTGTGGCCCAATCTTAGGAGGTGACGCCACACAAGGGAGTAAGGGGCCCAAATTTAAGTTTCATGGAGCCCAATTCTTTTAATTTAAGTTAGCTAAATTTTGGGCATTAGGATTAGGTGGAGTGGATGGCAACAAGGCTAAAATTTAGGGGTTTTAATGTTTAAAATATGTGGATAATAAGCAGATAAAGGCTATTATTTAGGAATTTATTTTATGAGGATAATAAGCGGATAAAGGCTAAAATTTAGGGATTTTAATGTTTAAAATATGTGGATAATATGCTGATAAAGAAGGGAGGAGTTAGAGATAATTAAGTCTCTTTTAGATGAGCTAGTAGATTAAGATAAAGGAGAAAAGATAAGATTTATTTGCAAGGTTAGGTAAGTGCCGAAATTTCTATAAATAGGGGGAATATCTCTTCAATTTCGGCATTTGGGGTTTTTCTCTCATTCTTTTCTCTTCTTCTCTGAGTAAAAGCCGAAAACTCCTAAAGTTCCATCTTCTTCTTCATTCTCTGCAAAAGACGAAATCTCTAAGCCTATTCCCTCATCTTCACTTTGATTCAAAAGCCAAAACTACACCTATTCTTCTCCTTAATATTCATTGGCCGAATCTCCCTTAGCCATCTTTTCAATTTTTAGTTCCTTCAAAAGCCGAAAGCGCGATAGATCATCTTTCGGAGATTTTTCCTAGAAGCCGAAACTCATAGATCTCTAAGTTATAGAATCGTGTTACATTCGGGATTTCAAGGTAAGAGGATTTGGTTATTCATAAGAGGATTTGTTTATTCATATATATAAAATCGGGTAGAATACTAACTATGGCCGAATATAGGAGAGGCCTATTTTCACATCTTTCTGGCTTTTTGAAGCAAAGCGTAGATCGGTTTAGCAAGGGTATCTACATTAATCAGGTGTGTAATTCTCCACACCATCTAGATCTATTTGATTAATATATGATTATAAGTTTTATATGTCTTGATAAATGCCGAAATTCCGGCTTAATGATGGAAACCCAAAGAGGGTAAAAGCAAATCACCAGGTTAGTGAATGTTCTGATTAAATGATATAAATATATTGATTTTTTGTAATTGCATGGGTTGGGTTGATGAAAGGAGGAAGTTATACGTTGTAGCAGTTTTTACCGTGATTTGTTGTAGCGGTTTTTACCGTGATCTGTTGTAGCGGTTTTTACCGTGATCTGTTGTAGCGGCTTTTGCCATGATCTGTTGTAGTGGCTACGGCCATTATCTGATGATGAGCAGCAAGACTGCCATCAAGGCGTGTAGCGGTGTGGGTTGATTGTAGAAATCCCCAATGGTGTGAATGGCTGGTACGGGGGCGTGTAGCGGATGGAAACCTAGGATTTGTGTTGGGCTTGCATATTAATTTTTATTATGTATATTAAACTATTTATTTTGTTTTTTGGGGCTAAGGCCCACATCTAATGGTGCATGAGGGTTGCACACTGAGTCTCGCGACTCAACCAATTAATTAATATTTCAGGTAGCACTTAGTGCATTGGACCAGGCTGGAGAGGAGCGCAAGGTGGCCATGCAAAAGAACATCTGGATCCAACAAAAAGACTCAAGTTATTATTTTATATTTTTAATTATTGGATTTTAAATCTCGTTGTAATAAGGCCATGGGCCACTAGTTTATATTTTGTTTTATTTTGGGCTTTAATTACTTTTAGTTATTTAAATTCTTATTGAACTAATGCATGTATTTAAATTTGGGTTTTTAATTCATAAAGGCATATTTTATTTAAACTATCAACTATTTATTTTTTTTCGAATAAAAGGATAAACTTTAGAAAAATATTTTCTGAAAATACGACATGTTTTCCAAAATTTTCTTAGTGACATACCAGATCCGGTCGTGGTGTTTGGGCCGGGTTTGGGGTGTTACACCTTAGCCATATCAGAAACCGATTTTTCCTCCCCCTCAGAGTTTGAAATTCGGCCACCACTTAGCCTTGCAGATAATTCCTATCTTTTCTCCTTTATCTTCCATATTATCAACTATAATATCTACATTATCCCATTCACATAAATCCTCCTATTTTTGAGCCTTGTTGCCGTCCACTTCACCTAACCCTAATGCTGAAAATTAGCTAACTTAAATTAGAAGAATTGGGCTCCATGAAACTTAAAATTGGGCCCCTTGCTCCCTTGTGTGGCGTCACCTCCTTGCTCCCTAAGTGGCGCCACTGACCACTGGGCCACAAGCTCATTTTGATATTTTAAACTCAGATACCACCTTTTCACCAAAAAAAAAAAACTCAGATACCACCTTTTAAACCCTATAGTGCCCAAACAAAAATTTAACTAAGGCTTCAGCCCAATCCTGAGCCCAATTTGGACCCCTAATGCTTAAATTAACTCATTACACATATTCACCCATTAAATGCATAGGCCCAAAAATTCAGGATGTTACATAAAATATCCAAATATACCAAAAAAATTAAAAATTTATGGAATTAGGCCGACTTCTAGAAAATTTACGGAAAATGGCCATTTCCCCTCAAAACGCGTCCACGTCAGCCCGTTTTGAGGGGAAATGCCAGGAAAGCGCGCCCCTGGGGTCGCGCTTTTTTCTTTCCTCAAATATTAGATATTTATTTTTAAAATTAAATTTAAAAAAAAATTAAACAATTTTTATTTTATAAAAGATATTAAAATTAAATTACAAAAACATATATGCAACTATTATTTTATTAAAAAAATAAAAAAATTCTTATTTATTAAATAATTAAAACTAAATTACAAAAAAATAAAAAATAAAAAAACTTCTTATTTTATTAAATATATTAAAACTAAATTGCAAAAAAATAAAAAATAAAAAACAACTTCTTATTTTATTTAAAATATTAAAACTAAATTACAAAAAATAAAAGTAAAGAAAACTTCTTATTTATTTAATATATTAAAACTAAATTATAATAAAATAAAAAATAAAAAACAACTTCTTATTTTATTACATACATTAAAATTAAATTACAATAAAATAAAAAATTAAGAAAACATCTTATTTATTTAATATATAAAACTAAATTACAAAAAAATCCAAAATAAAGAAAACTTCTTATTTATTTAATATATTAAAATAAATTACAATAAAATAAAAAATAAAAAACAACTTCTTATTTTATTACATATATTAAAATTAAATTACAATAAAAAATTAAACAATTTCTATTTTATTAAATATATTAAAATTAAATTACAATTAAAAAATTAAAAAACTATTATTTTATTAAATATATTAAAACTAAATTACAAAAAATAAAAAATAAAAAATAACTTTTCATTTTATTAAAAAAATTCAAATTAAATTATATACAAAAAAATAAACAACTTCTATTTTAGTGAAGATATTAAAATTAAATTACAAACACAAATAAAAAATAGTTTATTAAAAAAATAAAAAAATTATTACAATTTAAAAAATAAAAAAGCTGACCCGAATGAATGTTGATGCCGGTCGGAATCAGTGCCACACGGGGGCGGTTGACGGTTACGCGCTGGATTCCTCATTCTTCCAAAGAGGATATGTAACATCCTGAATTTTTGGGCCTATGCGTTTAATAGGTAGGATATGTTTAATGTGTTAATTTAAGTGTTAGGGGTCCAAATTGGGCTCAGGCTTAGGTAGAGGCCTTGATTAAAATTTTCTGTTTGGGCATTATAGGGGTTTAAAAGGTAGTATCTACGTTTAAAATACCAAAGTGGGCTTGTGGCCCAATCTTAGGAGGTGACGCCACACAAGGGAGTAAGGGGCCCAAATTTAAGTTTCATGGAGCCCAATTCTTTTAATTTAAGTTAGCTAAATTATGGGCATTAGGATTAAGTGGAGTGGATGGCAACAAGGCTAAAATTTAGGGGTTTTAATGTTTAAAATATGTGGATAATAAGCAGATAAAGGCTATTATTTAGGAATTTATTTTATGAGGATAATAAGCAAATAAAGGCTAAAATTTAGGGATTTTAATGTTTAAATAATGTGGATAATAAGCAGATAAAGGCTATTATTTAGGAATTTATTTTATGAGGATAATAAGCAGATAAAGGCTAAAATTTAGGGATTTTAATGTTTAAAATATGTGGATAATATGCTGATTGTAATATCCGGGATTTTGGGCTTGTGCATTATTGCTAAATTGTATGAAGTAGCATGCCTATGTGTTTTCTGATTGTGTTGTATGAATTTTGAGAACTTTAGAGTGTAGGTGAATGCCTTAGAAATTATTTAATTTTAAGTCTTTAAGAGGAAGCTAGGCAGAGGAGGCCTTAAGAAAATTAGTAGGGGAAATATGACACAAAAATGGGCTTGTTTAAGTGGCATGAAGGCGCCACTTAGGGCCTTTGTATGTGACGCCACAAGCAGGGTGCAAGGGCCGAGGTTCGAGCAACGTGGGAAGCAAATAAAAGAGTTTTATTTTGCTGCAAGGAGCAAGAGAGGTGGACGGCAATGGGACACTAAGGGGTGAGTTTAAGATGTGGTCTAATCCTTTTAAAATTCGGTTAAGATAAGAGATAAATGTGGATTTATTTTTATTATTTTAAATAAAGTGATAAAGAGAAAAATAAGGGAGCTGATAAGGGGGAAATGTTGGCCGGCCTAGGGACTCCCTTAAGGTGATTTTCGGCCAAGCTAGTAAAGGGGGAATAGCCGAATTTCATTAAGCATTTTGGCCCTCTTTCAAGTACTCCTTTCTCTCCAAAACCGTCATCTTCTCTTCTTTTTCTTTTATTCTAGCCAAAATATTCTTCTCCCTAATCCACCATTGCCAATTTTCTCTAAGTCTCATACACTCTCTTCTCTTCTCCTTTTTGATTCTCCAAAAGCCGAATCTCAAGGTACCCAGCCGAAACTTGTTGATCACTTCTTAGCCTTCATAGCCGCACATCTCTGTGGATTTAAGCAAGGGTGCCGTCGACTACAATATTAAGGGTAAGACTGAATATTATTCGATTTCCTTTCTTATTCTTTTAGCCGAAACATAGGAACTAATCACCTTGTTGCTCTATGGCCGAAACTTTGAAGGAGGGTCTCGGGATTCTGTTATTGTCGACTACCAGGGGGAGGCCTTCGGGATTTCAAGATCTAAGGTAAAGTAATGTGTGGGTTAGGCCGAAGGCCATGTATTCAAATGATAGAATCGGATCTAACATAGTGCTTGTAGGGATACTCGATATAAACCAAGGACAGGTGATATTTCGGGATTTAGATCCACAAGGTAAGTGAGCCATGGTATTCGGCCAAGGCCCTACTTAGTGACTTAGATCTGTTTCTTATTTATTCAAAAGCCGAAAACTAACTAGTTAAAGGATTTGGTGTCTAGCCGATTGCAAGAGGGAATATCACGGAGTTTCGGGATTTGATTAGTAATCAAATCGGCAGCAAGGTAAGGATTTTGGTTGCAATAATTCTTCGGGATTTAATTATTTAGCCGAATGGCTTGTTGCTAACATGCTTAAGGATGGCCGAATGTAGGAACTGAGGATCGAGAGTATTAGATCGGGATTTTCGGGATTTCAGTGAACTCGTTAAGTGAACCAGGTGTGTACCCCACACTAAGCCTTAATAGATTTATGGTTATGTCTTAATAAACGTGTTAATAAGAATATGTAAGATGTGGCTAAGGGTACCATGCAATGGTACAAAGTACTCAGGTACGTTAACTTACTACTACTGTAGTTATGATATTATGAATATCTGTTACGGCACATATGTGAATATTGATAAGAATGTGAAATAAGGTCTAAGGCATGTTAATTGTATGATTTGTATGACATGGGGCATATGGGTGATTATGAAAGGGGAAGTGATCTGGTGGTTCTTACCACAATATCTGGTGACGCATGTCACATAAATCTGAATGTGGTGACTTATGTCACAAAATAATTATCTGGTGGCTATGCCACGAATATGTATAAGGGCGATGTGCAAGTCGTCTGCAGCGACTGCCTTCGATGATGTGTAGCGAATGGAGGGTCGACTTAGTAGTCCCCACGGTGTGATGGTTGGTACGGGTGATGTGTAGCGGATGGTTATCTAGGTTTGGATTCGGGATTGCATCATTATTTATAATTGTTATATGTATATGTATGATCTGATATGCCTGAATTGTTGGGACTTAGTGTTGGCTGTTACACACTGAGTCTGTTTGACTCACCCCGTTGTAGGATATTTTTCAGGGGACGCTCAGTGATGGACCGGGTCGGCAGGAGCTTAGTGGCGGCCATGCTCAGCACGAAATTTATTTTATTTGGACTTTCCATTTTTAAGTACTTTGAATTTATTTTGTGTTTTGTTTTTGGTGTAATAAGGCCACTGGTATGAAACTGTTTATGCATGCATTTTAATTATTTTATTATGACACAATTCCTATCAAATTAAAGTTTAAGTAACTTTTCTTAAAAATAAATCTTAAAATGTTTTGACACCTAACACAAATGGTTTCCAGTTTAAACAGTAAACTCTAAGAACTCGGCAATGTTTTTAACTTAATATTTTTGTAAATAAAGTTTTGGTAAAATCTAGACTTCAAAAATAAACTCGTTTACAACTCGAACACAACACAAATCAATTCTTCTTCAAAACCAACCAAATTTTTCCAAAGAAGCAAACAAGTTTTGAACCGTTTCACTCAAGGAACATACCAGATCCGGTCAAGGCTCGTGGGCCGGGTTTGGGGTGTTTCAGCTTGGTATCAGAGCCCAGGTTTAAATTCTCGGCCTTCGGTTTAAAGCCCACAATGTTTTCAAAATTAAGCCCAAATGAATTTTGTAAAAATTTTTGTGAAATGAGTAGGTTTTCTGGCATGGCACCTAAGTCTCCGACCCGAAGTCCACCAGGTAAGTACCCCTAACTGTTGTGTGATTTATTATATGAACTGTATGTGGGTATAACGGGAACGTAGACTAGTACATTGTAAGTTCTTGAACCCTAGGATTAGTCTACCCCAACACAAGAATCACATAAAACTTTAATGCCTAATTAAACAAACCTGTGGCTAAGTCGCCGAGTTAGGGTGTGGCAACCATTGTGCGCATGTCTAGGATTGGATTCAGGAAGAGCCTGGTATTTAAGCAGTCCTAGTGACTCACCTCCTCTTCGCTCGAATCCTACCTGGTGCGTAGTGACGGTTCACCCTAACCAAGAGGACTTATTCACGGGCTAAACTCAATAATTAAAACCCGAAAGGGACTAGCCATACTGTTTTATAAAAACCCTAGTTTTAAAAAAAATCCTCAAATTACCTCTTGATTGTAGAAAAATTATTTTTGGAAATTTTTTCCAAAATATCCCCGATTTACAAAATTACCCAAATGCCCCTGGCCTGTGAATTACTAAAATACCCTTGGTTTATAAAATTACCATACTACCTTCAATTTTTATTAATATCTTCTCACTTTACAAAATACCAAAAACTTCTATTTTGTAAAATACCAAGATACCTTGATTTGGAAAATTTACTAAATTACCCCTGGTTTACGAAATTACCAAAATAACCCCGAATTCCAAAATTTCCGCAATACCTTTGATTTGAAAAATTTATCTTTCAAAAATACCCATGAGTTTTTAAAATTTCGGAGTGCCTTTTTAGATTTTTGGAAATTACCCCGATTTATTACCAAAATACCCCTGTAGGACCAATGACGAAAATACCCCTGGGATAGGAACAGACAAAAATGTTCGAAGAGTGAATGTGTATGGTAGATACTACTGAATGGATGTGTTTCTTTGAATTAGGATAGAAGACTTGAAACTCGGAATGATCGAAAAAAAAAAACTACTACTAAAACTCCTTTTCATAAAACTTCTTCGCGGATAATCAGTGGAATAAAGGCTAATGCATAAAACTTTCTTAAATCAGATTAAAGAGCGATCGTAGAAATGAGCTCTAGGGGACGTGGTCGTAATGTGCGAGGACGTGGTAGAGGTAGAATGATCGTATTGGAACTCGTTAGATCGGGTCAAGGGTCTGAAAATGAGGTACCACCACCACCCCCACCCCCAGCTGTGGGTGTTGAACAGCAAGATCAGACGGGGGATGATGCAGTATCGCAGACGGTGCTGTGAGTTCTTGAGATGGTGGCTGGAGCAAGTGGAAATATGAGAGCTCGAAAATCTGTACCCGAGCGACTCCGAGCCAATGGAGCTGAGGTGTTCCGTGGTGTATCTGGTGTGGCACCCAGTACGGCTGAGTATTGGTTGGAGGCGATCGAACGAATTATGGATGAGCTCGATTTAACTACTAAGGAGAAGCTGAAAGGGATGGTGTCGCTTCTCCGTGATGAGTCATATCAATGGTGGCTCACAGTTCGGGATGGTGCTACGGTTGAGGAATTCACTTGGGAATTTGTTAAGACGGCATACCAGAAGAAGTATGTTGGTACTAACTACATTGATGCGCAGAGGAAGGCATTTCTGGGGCTGGTTCAAGGGAACAAGTCCGTAGCGGAGTACGAGGCTAAATTCTTAAGGTTGAGCCGGTATGTTCGAGGGATAG